>OZ020495.1:34803115-35403115 GCA_963971365.1 Lasioglossum villosulum
CATGGAGCTTCATGGAGATTCATCCATGGAGATACATAGAGATTCGTGGAGTTCATGGAGATTCATGGAGCTTCATGGAGATTTATGGAGATTCATGGAGATTTATGGAGATTCATAGAGATTCATGGAGATTCATGGAGATGCACAGAGATTCATGGAGGTTCATGGAGATTCATGGAGGTTCATGGAGATTCATGGAGATTCATGGACATTCACAGAGATTCATGGAGATTCATAGAGATTCATGGAGGTTCATGGAGATTCATGGAGATTCATGGACATTCACAGAGATTCATGGAGGTTCATGGAGATTCATGGAGCTTCATGGAGAATCATGGAGCTTCATGGAGATTCATTCATGGAGATTCATGGAGATTCATGGAGATTCATAGGGATTCATGGAGGTTCATGGAGATTCATGGACATTCATGGAGATTCAAGGAGATTCACAGAGATTCATGGAGGTTCATGGAGATTCATGGAGGTTCATGCAAATTCATGGAGATTCATGGAGATTCAGTCATGGAGATTCATGGAAGTTCATGGAGATTCATGGAGATACATGGAGATTCATGGAGGTTCATGGAGATTCATGGAGATTCATGGAGATTCATAGAGATTCATGGAGGTTCATGGAGATTCGTGGAGATTCATGGAGATTCATAGAGATTCATGGAGGTTCATGGAGGTTCATGGAGATTCATGGACATTCACAGAGATTCATGGAGGTTCATGGAGATTCATGGAGGTTCATGGAGGTTCATTCATGGAGATTCATGGAGATTCATGGAGATTCATAGAGATTCATGGAGGTTCATGGAGATTCATAGAGAAACATGGAGATTCATGGAGGTTCATGGAGATTCTTGGAGGTTCATGGACATTCATGGAGATTCATGGAGATACATTCATGGAGATACATGGAGATTCATGGAGTTCATGGACATTCATGGAGATTCATGGAGATTCATTCATGGAGATACATGGAGGTTCATGGAGATTTATGGAGTTTCATGGAGATTTATGGAGATTCATGGACATTCACAGAGATTCATGGAGGTTCATGGAGATTCATTCATGGAGATTCATGGAGAATCATAGAGATTCATGGAGGTTCATAGAGATTCATAGAGAAACATGGAGATTCATGGAGGTTCATGGAGAATCATGAAGTTTCATGGAGATTCAGTCATGGAGATTCATGGAGAATCATAGAGATTCATGGAGGTTCATGGAGATTCATGGAGATACATGGAGATTCACAGAGATTCATGGAGGTTCATGGAGATTCATGGAGGTTCATGGAGATTCATTCATGGAGATTCATGGAGATTCATGGAGATTCATAGGGATTCATGGAGGTTCATGGAGATTCATGGACATTCATGGAGATTCAAGGAGATTCACAGAGATTCATGGAGGTTCATGGAGATTCATGGAGGTTCATGGAAATTCATAGAGATTCATGGAGATTCAGTCATGGAGATTCATGGAGAATCATAGAGATTCATGGAGGTTCATGGAGATTCATGGAGATACATGGAGATTCATGGAGTTCTAGGAGATTCATGGAGCTTCATGGAGATTTATGGAGATTCATGGAGATTTATGGAGATTCATAGAGATTCATGGAGGTTCATGGAGATTCATGGAGATTCATGGACATTCACAGAGATTCATGGAGGTTCATGGAGATTCATGGAGATTCATGGAGATTCATGGACATTCACAGAGATTCATGGAGGTTCATGGAGATTCATGGAGGTTCATGGAGATTCATGGAGGTTCATGGAGATTCATGGAGATTCATGGACATTCACAAAGATTCATGGAGGTTCATGGAGATTCCTGGAGGTTCATGGAGAATCATGGAGCTTCATGGAGATTCATTCATGGAGATTCATGGAGATTCATGGAGATTCATAGGGACTCATGGAAGTTCATGGAGATTCATGGAGGTTCATGGACATTCATGGAGATTCATGGTATTCACAGAGATTCATGGAGGTTCATGGAGATTCATGGAGGTTCATGGAGAATCATGGAGATTCATGGAGAATCATAGAGATTCATGGAGATTCATAGAGATTCATGGAGGTTCATGGAGATTCATGGAGATTCATGGACGTTCACAGAGATTCATGGAGGTTCATGGAGATTCATGGAGGTTCATGGAGAATCATGGAGCTTCATGGAGATTCATTCATGGAGATTCATGGAGATTCATGGAGATTCATAGGGATTCATGGAGGTTCATGGAGATTCATGGAGATTCATGGACATTCACAGAGATTCATGGAGGTTCATGGAGATTCATGGAGATTCATGGAGATTCATGGACATTCACAGAGATTCATGGAGGTTCATGGAGATTCATGGAGGTTCATGGAGATTCATGGAGGTTCATGGAGATTCATGGAGATTCATGGACATTCACAAAGATTCATGGAGGTTCATGGAGATTCCTGGAGGTTCATGGAGAATCATGGAGCTTCATGGAGATTCATTCATGGAGATTCATGGAGATTCATGGAGATTCATAGGGACTCATGGAAGTTCATGGAGATTCATGGAGGTTCATGGACATTCATGGAGATTCATGGTATTCACAGAGATTCATGGAGGTTCATGGAGATTCATGGAGGTTCATGGAGAATCATGGAGATTCATGGAGAATCATAGAGATTCATGGAGATTCATAGAGATTCATGGAGGTTCATGGAGATTCATGGAGATTCATGGACGTTCACAGAGATTCATGGAGGTTCATGGAGATTCATGGAGGTTCATGGAGAATCATGGAGCTTCATGGAGATTCATTCATGGAGATTCATGGAGGTTCATGGAAATTCATGGAGATTCATGGAGATTCAGTCATGGAGATTCATGGAGAATCATAGAGATTCATGGAGGTTCATGGAGATTCATGGAGATACATGGAGATTCATGGAGTTCTAGGAGATTCATGGAGCTTCATGGAGGTTTATGGATATTCATAGAGATTCATGGAGATTCATGGACATTCACAGAGATTCATGGAGGTTCATGGAGATTCATGGAGGTTCATGGAGATTCATGGAGATTCATGGACATTCACGGAGATTCATGGAGGTTCATGGAGATTCATGGAGGTTCATGGAGAATCATGGAGCTTCATGGAGATTCATTCATGGAGATTCATGGAGATTCATGGAGATTCATAGGGATTCATGGAGGTTCATGGAGATTCATGGACATTCATGGAGATTCAAGGAGATTCACAGAGATTCATGGAGGTTCATGGAGATTCATGGAGGTTCATGGAAATTCATGGAGATTCATGGAGATTCAGTCATGGAGATTCATGGAGAATCATAGAGATTCATGGAAGTTCATGGAGATTCATGGAGATACATGGAGATTCATGGATTTCATGGAGATTCATGGAGGTTCATGGAGATTCATGGAGATTCATGGAGATTCATAGAGATTCATGGAGGTTCATGGAGATTCATGGAGATTCATGGAGATTTATGGAGATTCATAGAGATTCATGGAGGTTCATGGAGGTTCATGGAGATTCATGGACATTCACAGAGATTCATGGAGGTTCATGGAGATTCATGGAGGTTCATGGAGATTCATTCATGGAGATTCATGGAGATTCATGGAGATTCATAGGGATTCATGGAGATTCATGGAGATTCATAGAGATTCATGGAGGTTCATGGAGATTCATGGAGATTCATGGATATTCACAGAGATTCATGGATGTTCATGGAGATTCATTCATGGAGATTCATGGAGAATCATAGAGATTCATAGAGAAACATGGAGATTCATGGAGGTTCATGGAGATTCTTGGAGGTTCATGGACATTCATGGAGATTCATGGAGATACATTCATGGAGATACATGGAGATTCATGGAGTTCATGGACATTCATGGAGATTCATGGAGATACATGGAGGTTCATGGAGATTCATGGAGATTCATGGACATTCACAGAGATTCATGGAGGTTCATGGAGATTCATGGAGGTTCATGGAGAATCATGGAGCTTCATGGAGATTCATTCATGGAGATTCATGGAGATTCATGGAGATTCATAGGGATTCATGGAGATTCATGGAGGTTCATGGAGATTTATGGAGATTCATGGAGATTTATGGAGATTCATGGACATTCACAGAGATTCATGGAGGTTCATGGAGATTCATTCATGGAGATTCATGGAGAATCATAGAGATTCATGGAGGTTCATAGAGATTCATAGAGAAACATGGAGATTCATGGAGGTTCATGGAGAATCATGAAGTTTCATGGAGATTCAGTCATGGAGATTCATGGAGAATCATAGAGATTCATGGAGGTTCATGGAGATTCATGGAGATACATGGAGATTCATGGAGATTCATGGACATTCACAGAGATTCATGGAGGTTCATGGAGATTCATGGAGGTTCATGGAGATTCACAGAGATTCATGGAGGTTCATGGAGATTCATGGAGGTTCATGGAGATTCATTCATGGAGATTCATGGAGATTCATAGGGATTCATGGACATTCACAGAGATTCATGGAGGTTCATGGAGATTCATTCATGGAGATTCATGGAGAATCATAGAGATTCATGGAGGTTCATAGAGATTCATAGAGAAACATGGAGATTCATGGAGGTTCATGGAGAATCATGAAGTTTCATGGAGATTCAGTCATGGAGATTCATGGAGAATCATAGAGATTCATGGAGGTTCATGGAGATTCATGGAGATACATGGAGATTCATGGAGTTCATGGAGATTCATGGAGCTTCATGGAGATTTATGGAGATTCATGGAGATTTATGGAGATTCATAGAGATTCATGGAGGTTCATGGAGATTCATGGAGATTCATGGACATTCACAGAGATTCATGGAGGTTCATGGAGATTCATGGAGGTTCATGGAGATTCACAGAGATTCATGGAGGTTCATGGAGATTCATGGAGGTTCATGGAGATTCATTCATGGAGATTCATGGAGATTCATGGAGATTCATAGGGATTCATGGAGGTTCATGGAGATTCATGGACATTCATGGAGATTCAAGGAGATTCACAGAGATTCATGGAGGTTCATGGAGATTCATGGAGGTTCATGGAAATTCATGGAGATTCATGGAGATTCAGTCATGGAGATTCATGGAGAATCATAGAGATTCATGGAGGTTCATGGAGATTCATGGAGATACATGGAGATTCATGGAGTTCTAGGAGATTCATGGAGCTTCATGGAGATTTATGGAGATTCATGGAGATTTATGGAGATTCATAGAGATTCATGGAGGTTCATGGAGATTCATGGAGATTCATGGACATTCACAGAGATTCATGGAGGTTCATGGAGATTCATGGAGATTCATGGACATTCACAGAGATTCATGGAGGTTCATGGAGATTCATGGAGGTTCATGGAGATTCATGGAGGTTCATGGAGATTCATGGAGATTCATGGACATTCACAAAGATTCATGGAGGTTCATGGAGATTCCTGGAGGTTCATGGAGAATCATGGAGCTTCATGGAGATTCATTCATGGAGATTCATGGAGATTCATGGAGATTCATAGGGATTCATGGAAGTTCATGGAGATTCATGGAGGTTCATGGACATTCATGGAGATTCATGGAGGTTCATGGAGATTCATGGAGATTCATGGACGTTCACAGAGATTCATGGAGGTTCATGGAGATTCATGGAGGTTCATGGAGAATCATGGAGCTTCATGGAGATTCATTCATGGAGATTCATGGAGATTCATGGAGATTCATAGGGATTCATGGAGGTTCATGGAGATTCATGGACATTCATGGAGATTCAAGGAGATTCACAGAGATTCATGGAGGTTCATGGAGATTCATGGAGGTTCATGGAAATTCATGGAGATTCATGGAGATTCAGTCATGGAGATTCATGGAGAATCATAGAGATTCATGGAAGTTCATGGAGATTCATGGAGATACATGGAGATTCATGGAGTTCATGGAGATTCATGGAGGTTCATGGAGATTCATGGAGATTCATGGACGTTCACAGAGATTCATGGAGGTTCATGGAGATTCATGGAGGTTCATGGAGAATCATGGAGCTTCATGGAGATTCATTCATGGAGATTCATGGAGATTCATGGAGATTCATAGGGATTCATGGAGGTTCATGGAGATTCATGGACATTCATGGAGATTCAAGGAGATTCACAGAGATTCATGGAGGTTCATGGAGATTCATGGAGGTTCATGGAAATTCATGGAGATTCATGGAGATTCAGTCATGGAGATTCATGGAGATTCATGGACATTCATGGAGATTCAAGGAGATTCACAGAGATTCATGGAGGTTCATGGAGATTCATGGAGGTTCATGGAAATTCATGGAGATTCATGGAGATTCAGTCATGGAGATTCATGGAGAATCATAGAGATTCATGGAAGTTCATGGAGATTCATAGAGATTCATGGAGGTTCATGGAGGTTCATGGAGATTCATGGACATTCACAGAGATTCATGGAGAATCATAAAGATTCATGGAGGTTCATGGACATTCATGGAGATATATGGAGATTCATGGAGTTCATGGAGATTCATGGACATTCACAGAGATTCATGGAGGTTCATGGAGATTCATGGAGGTTCATGGAGATTCACAGAGATTCATGGAGGTTCATGGAGATTCATGGAGGTTCATGGAGATTCATTCATGGAGATTCATGGAGATTCATAGGGATTCATGGAGGTTCATGGAGGTTCATGGAGATTCATGGAGATTCATGGAGGTTCATGGAGATTCATGGAGATTCATGGAGATTCATGGAGATTCGTAGAGATTCATGGAGGTTCATGGAGATTCATGCAGATTCATGGACATTCACAGAGATTCATGGAGGTTCATGGAGATTCATTCATGGAGATTCATGGAGAATCATAGAGATTCATGGAGGTTCATAGAGATTCATAGAGAAACATGGAGATTCATGGAGGTTCATGGAGATTCTTGGAGGTTCATGGACATTCATGGCGATTCATGGAGGTTCATGGAGGTTCATGGAGGTTCATGGAGAATCATGGAGCTTCATGGAGATTCATTCATGGAGATTCATGGAGATTCATGGAGATTCATAGGGATTCATGGAGATTCATGGAGATTCATAGACATTCATGGAGATTCAAGGAGATTCACAGAGATTCATGGAGGTTCATAGAGATTCATGGAGGTTCATGGAGATTCATGGAGATTCATGGACATCCACAGAGATTCATGGAGGTTCATGGAGATTCATGGAGGTTCATGGAGAATCATGGAGCTTCATCTAGATTCATTCATGGAGATTTATGGAGAATCATAGAGATTCATGGAGGTTCATGGAGATTCAAAGAGAAACATGGAGATTCATGGAGAATCATAGAGATTCATGGAGATTCATAGAGATTCATGGAGGTTCATGGAGATTCATGGAGATTCATGGACGTTCACAGAGATTCATGGAGGTTCATGGAGATTCATGGAGGTTCATGGAGAATCATGGAGCTTCATGGAGATTCATTCATGGAGATTCATGGAGATTCATGGAGATTCATAGGGATTCATGGAGGTTCATGGTGATTCATGGACATTCATGGAGATTCAAGGAGATTCACAGAGATTCATGGAGGTTCATGGAGATTCATGGAGGTTCATGGAAATTCATGGAGATTCATGGAGATTCAGTCATGGAGATTCATGGAGAATCATAGAGATTCATGGAGGTTCATGGAGATTCATGGAGATACATGGAGATTCATGGAGTTCTAGGAGATTCATGGAGCTTCATGGAGGTTTATGGATATTCATAGAGATTCATGGAGATTCATGGACATTCACAGAGATTCATGGAGGTTCATGGAGATTCATGGAGGTTCATGGAGATTCATGGAGATTCATGGACATTCACAGAGATTCATGGAGGTTCATGGAGATTCATGGAGGTTCATGGAGAATCATGGAGCTTCATGGAGATTCATTCATGGAGATTCATGGAGATTCATGGAGATTCATAGGGATTCATGGAGGTTCATGGAGATTCATGGACATTCATGGAGATTCAAGGAGATTCACAGAGATTCATGGAGGTTCATGGAGATTCATGGAGGTTCATGGAAATTCATGGAGATTCATGGAGATTCAGTCATGGAGATTCATGGAGAATCATAGAGATTCATGGAAGTTCATGGAGATTCATGGAGATACATGGAGATTCATGGATTTCATGGAGATTCATGGAGGTTCATGGAGATTCATGGAGATTCATGGAGATTCATGGAGATTCATAGAGATTCATGGAGGTTCATGGAGATTCATGGAGATTCATGGAGATTTATGGAGATTCATAGAGATTCATGGAGGTTCATGGAGGTTCATGGAGATTCATGGACATTCACAGAGATTCATGGAGGTTCATGGAGATTCATGGAGGTTCATGGAGATTCATTCATGGAGATTCATGGAGATTCATGGAGATTCATAGGGATTCATGGAGATTCATGGAGATTCATAGAGATTCATGGAGGTTCATGGAGATTCATGGAGATTCATGGATATTCACAGAGATTCATGGATGTTCATGGAGATTCATTCATGGAGATTCATGGAGAATCATAGAGATTCATAGAGAAACATGGAGATTCATGGAGGTTCATGGAGATTCTTGGAGGTTCATGGACATTCATGGAGATTCATGGAGATACATTCATGGAGATACATGGAGATTCATGGAGTTCATGGACATTCATGGAGATTCATGGAGATACATGGAGGTTCATGGAGATTCATGGAGATTCATGGACATTCACAGAGATTCATGGAGGTTCATGGAGATTCATGGAGGTTCATGGAGAATCATGGAGCTTCATGGAGATTCATTCATGGAGATTCATGGAGATTCATGGAGATTCATAGGGATTCATGGAGATTCATGGAGGTTCATGGAGATTTATGGAGATTCATGGAGATTTATGGAGATTCATGGACATTCACAGAGATTCATGGAGGTTCATGGAGATTCATTCATGGAGATTCATGGAGAATCATAGAGATTCATGGAGGTTCATAGAGATTCATAGAGAAACATGGAGATTCATGGAGGTTCATGGAGAATTATGAAGTTTCATGGAGATTCAGTCATGGAGATTCATGGAGAATCATAGAGATTCATGGAGGTTCATGGAGATTCATGGAGATACATGGAGATTCATGGAGATTCATGGACATTCACAGAGATTCATGGAGGTTCATGGAGATTCATGGAGGTTCATGGAGATTCACAGAGATTCATGGAGGTTCATGGAGATTCATGGAGGTTCATGGAGATTCATTCATGGAGATTCATGGAGATTCATAGGGATTCATGGACATTCACAGAGATTCATGGAGGTTCATGGAGATTCATTCATGGAGATTCATGGAGAATCATAGAGATTCATGGAGGTTCATAGAGATTCATAGAGAAACATGGAGATTCATGGAGGTTCATGGAGAATCATGAAGTTTCATGGAGATTCAGTCATGGAGATTCATGGAGAATCATAGAGATTCATGGAGGTTCATGGAGATTCATGGAGATACATGGAGATTCATGGAGTTCATGGAGATTCATGGAGCTTCATGGAGATTTATGGAGATTCATGGAGATTTATGGAGATTCATAGAGATTCATGGAGGTTCATGGAGATTCATGGAGATTCATGGACATTCACAGAGATTCATGGAGGTTCATGGAGATTCATGGAGGTTCATGGAGATTCACAGAGATTCATGGAGGTTCATGGAGATTCATGGAGGTTCATGGAGATTCATTCATGGAGATTCATGGAGATTCATGGAGATTCATAGGGATTCATGGAGGTTCATGGAGATTCATGGACATTCATGGAGATTCAAGGAGATTCACAGAGATTCATGGAGGTTCATGGAGATTCATGGAGGTTCATGGAAATTCATGGAGATTCATGGAGATTCAGTCATGGAGATTCATGGAGAATCATAGAGATTCATGGAGGTTCATGGAGATTCATGGAGATACATGGAGATTCATGGAGTTCTAGGAGATTCATGGAGCTTCATGGAGATTTATGGAGATTCATGGAGATTTATGGAGATTCATAGAGATTCATGGAGGTTCATGGAGATTCATGGAGATTCATGGACATTCACAGAGATTCATGGAGGTTCATGGAGATTCATGGAGATTCATGGACATTCACAGAGATTCATGGAGGTTCATGGAGATTCATGGAGGTTCATGGAAATTCATGGAGATTCATGGAGATTCAGTCATGGAGATTCATGGAGAATCATAGAGATTCATGGAAGTTCATGGAGATTCATGGAGATACATGGAGATTCATGGAGTTCATGGAGATTCATGGAGGTTCATGGAGATTCATGGAGATTCATGGAGATTCATAGAGATTCATGGAGGTTCATGGAGATTCATGGAGATTCATGGAGATTTATGGAGATTCATAGAGATTCATGGAGGTTCATGGAGGTTCATGGAGATTCATGGACATTCACAGAGATTCATGGAGAATCATAAAGATTCATGGAGGTTCATGGACATTCATGGAGATATATGGAGATTCATGGAGTTCATGGAGATTCATGGACATTCACAGAGATTCATGGAGGTTCATGGAGATTCATGGAGGTTCATGGAGATTCACAGAGATTCATGGAGGTTCATGGAGATTCATGGAGGTTCATGGAGATTCATTCATGGAGATTCATGGAGATTCATAGGGATTCATGGAGGTTCATGGAGGTTCATGGAGATTCATGGAGATTCATGGAGGTTCATGGAGATTCATGGAGATTCATGGAGATTCATGGAGATTCGTAGAGATTCATGGAGGTTCATGGAGATTCATGCAGATTCATGGACATTCACAGAGATTCATGGAGGTTCATGGAGATTCATTCATGGAGATTCATGGAGAATCATAGAGATTCATGGAGGTTCATAGAGATTCATAGAGAAACATGGAGATTCATGGAGGTTCATGGAGATTCTTGGAGGTTCATGGACATTCATGGCG
Organism: Lasioglossum villosulum; assembly: GCA_963971365.1. Lineage (NCBI taxonomy): Eukaryota > Metazoa > Arthropoda > Insecta > Hymenoptera > Halictidae > Lasioglossum > Lasioglossum villosulum. The sequence continues at coordinate 34,814,208 of OZ020495.1, forward strand.
ATTCATGGAGGTTCATGGAGGTTCATGGAGGTTCATGGAGAATCATGGAGCTTCATGGAGATTCATTCATGGAGATTCATGGAGATTCATGGAGATTCATAGGGATTCATGGAGATTCATGGAGATTCATAGACATTCATGGAGATTCAAGGAGATTCACAGAGATTCATGGAGGTTCATAGAGATTCATGGAGGTTCATGGAGATTCATGGAGATTCATGGACATCCACAGAGATTCATGGAGGTTCATGGAGATTCATGGAGGTTCATGGAGAATCATGGAGCTTCATCTAGATTCATTCATGGAGATTTATGGAGAATCATAGAGATTCATGGAGGTTCATGGAGATTCAAAGAGAAACATGGAGATTCATGGAGGTTCATGGAGATTCAGTCATGGAGATTCATGGAGAATCATAGAGATTCATGGAGGTTCATGGAGATTCATGGAGATACATGGAGATTCATGGAGTTCATGGAGATTCATGGAGCTTCATGGAGATTTATGGAGATTCATGGAGATTTATGGAGATTCATAGAGATTCATGGAGGTTCATGGAGATTCATGGAGATTCATGGACATTCACAGAGATTCATGGAGGTTCATGGAGATTCATGGAGGTTCATGGAGATTCATTCATGGAGATTCATGGAGATTCATGGAGATTCATAGGGATTCATGGAGGTTCATGGAGGTTCATGGAGATTCATGGAGATACATGGAGATTCATGGAGTTCATGGAGATTCATGGAGGTTCATGGATATTCATGGAGATTCATGGAGATTCATGGAGATTCATAGAGATTCATGGAGGTTCATGGAGATTCATGGAGATTCATGGACATTCACAGACATTCATGGAGGTTCATGGAGATTCATTCATGGAGATTCATGGAGAATCATAGAGATTCATGGAGGTTCATAGAGATTCATAGAGAAACATGGAGATTCATGGAGGTTTATGGAGATTCTTGGAGGTTCATGGACATTCATGGAGATTCATGGAGATACATTCATGGAGATACATGGAGATTCATGGAGTTCATGGACATTCATGGAGATTCATGGAGATTCATTCATGGAGATACATGGAGATTCATGGAGTTCATGGAGATTCATGGAGCTTCATGGAGATTTATGGAGATTCATGGAGATTTATGGAGATTCATAGAGATTCATGGAGGTTCATGGAGATTCATGGAGATTCATGGACATTCACAGAGATTCATGGAGGTTCATGGAGATTCATAGAGGTTCATGGAGATTCATGGAGATTCATGGACGTTCACAGAGATTCATGGAGGTTCGTGGAGATTCATGGAGGTTAATGGAGAATCATGGAGCTTCATGGAGATTCATTCATGGCGATTCATGGAGATTCATGGAGATTCATAGGGATTCATGGAAGTTCATGGAGATTCATGGAGGTTCATGGACATTCATGGAGATTCATGGATATTCACAGAGATTCATGGAGGTTCATGGAGATTCATGGAGGTTCATGGAGAATCATGGAGCTTCATGGAGATTCATTCATGGAGATTCATAGAGAATCATAGAGATTAATGGAGATTAATAGAGATTCATGGAGGTTCATGGAGATTCATGGAGATTCATGGACATTCACAGATATTCATGGAGGTTCATGGAGATTCATGGAGGTTCATGGAGAATCATGGAGCTTCATGGAGATTCATAGAGATTCATGGAGGTTCATGGAGATTCATGGAGATTCATGGACATCCACAGAGATTCATGGAGGTTCATGGAGATTCATGGAGGTTCATGGAGAATCATGGAGCTTCATCTAGATTCATTCATGGAGATTTATGAAGAATCATAGAGATTCATGGAGGTTCATGGAGATTCAAAGAGAAACATGGAGATTCATGGAGGTTCATGGAGATTCAGTCATGGAGATTCATGGAGAATCATAGAGATTCATGGAGGTTCATGGAGATTCATGGAGATACATGGAGATTCATGGAGTTCATGGAGATTCATGGAGCTTCATGGAGATTCGTGGAGGTTCATAGAGATTCACAGAGAAACATGGAGATTCATGGAGGTTCATGGAGATTCTTGGAGGTTCATGGAGATTCATGGAGCTTCATGGAGATTTATGGAGATTCATAGAGATTCATGGAGGTTCATGGAGATTCATGGAGATTCATGGACATTCACAGAGATTCATGGAGGTTCATGGAGATACATGGAGATTCATGGAGTTCATGGAGATTCATGGAGCTTCATGGAGATTTATGGAGATTCATGGAGATTCATGGAGGTTCATGGATATTCATGGAGATTAATGGAGATTCATAGAGATTCATGGAGGTTCATGGAGATTCATGGAGATTCATGGACATCCACAGAGATTCATGGAGGTTCATGGAGATTCATGGAGGTTCATGGAGAATCATGGAGCTTCATCTAGATTCATTCATGGAGATTTATGGAGAATCATAGAGATTCATGGAGGTTCATGGAGATTCAAAGAGAAACATGGAGATTCATGGAGCTTCATGGAGATTTATGGAGATTCATGGAGATTCATGGAGGTTCATGGATATTCATGGAGATTTATGGAGATTCATAGAGATTCATGGAGGTTCATGGAGATTCATGGAGATTCATGGACATCCACAGACATTCATGGAGGTTCATGGAGATTCATTCATGGAGATTCATGGAGAATCATAGAGATTCATGGAGGTTCATAGAGATTCATAGAGAAACATGGAGATTCATGGAGGTTTATGGAGATTCTTGGAGGTTCATGGACATTCATGGAGATTCATGGAGATACATTCATGGAGATACATGGAGATTCATGGAGATACATTCATGGAGATACATGGAGATTCATGGAGTTCATGGACATTCATGGAGTTCATGGAGATTCATGGAGCTTCATGGAGATTTATGGAGATTCATGGAGATTTATGGAGATTCATAGAGATTCATGGAGGTTTATGGAGATTCTTGGAGGTTCATGGAGGTTCATGGAGAATCATGGAGCTTCATGGAGATTCATTCATGGAGATTCATGGAGATTCATGGAGATTCATAGGGATTCATGGAAGTTCATGGAGATTCATGGAGGTTCATGGACATTCATGGAGATTCATGGATATTCACAGAGATTCATGGAGGTTCATGGAGATTCATGGAGGTTCATGGAGAATCATGGAGCTTCATGGAGATTCATTCATGGAGATTCATAGAGAATCATAGAGATTAATGGAGATTAATAGAGATTCATGGAGGTTCATGGAGATTCATTCATGGAGATTCATGGAGATTCATGGAGATTTATGGACATTCATGGAGATTCAAGGAGATTCACAGAGATTCATGGAGGTTCATGGAGATTCATGGAGGTTCATGGAAATTCATGGAGATTCATGGAGATTCAGTCATGGAGATTCATGGAGAATCATAGAGATTCATGGAGGTTCATGGAGATTCATGGAGATACATGGAGATTCATGGAGTTCATGGAGATTCATGGAGGTTCATGGATATTCATGGAGATTCATGGAGATTCATAGAGATTCATGGAGGTTCATGGAGATTCATGGAGATTCATGGACATCCACAGAGATTCATGGAGGTTCATGGAGATTCATGGAGCTTCATGGAGATTCGTGGAGGTTCATCGAGATTCACAGAGAAACATGGAGATTCATGGAGGTTCATGGAGATTCTTGGAGGTTCATGGACATTCATGGAGATTCATGGAGATTTATAGAGAAACATGGAGATTCATGGAGGTTCATGGACATTCATGGAGATTCATGGAGATTCATTCATGGAGATACATGGATATCCATGGAGTTCATGGAGATTCATGGAGCTTCATGGAGATTTATGGAGATTCATGGAGATTTATGGAGATTCATAGAGATTCATGGAGGTTCATGGAGATTCATGGAGATTCATGGACATTCACAGAGATTCATGGAGGTTCATGGAGATTCATGGAGGTTCATGGAGATTCATGGAGGTTCATGGAGATTCATGGAGATTCATGGACATTCACAAAGATTCATGGAGGTTCATGGAGATTCATGGAGGTTCATGGAGAATCATGGAGCTTCATGGAGATTCATTCATGGAGATTCATGGAGATTCATGGAGATTCATAGGGATTCATGGAAGTTCATGGAGATTCATGGAGGTTCATGGACATTCATGGAGATTCATGGTATTCACAGAGATTCATGGAGGTTCATGGAGATTCATGGAGGTTCATGGAGAATCATGGAGATTCATGGAGAATCATAGAGATTCATGGAGATTCATAGAGATTCATGGAGGTTCATGGAGATTCATGGAGATTCATGGACGTTCAGAGAGATTCATGGAGGTTCATGGAGATTCATGGAGGTTCATGGAGAATCATGGAGCTTCATGGAGATTCATGGAGATTCATGGAGATTCATAGGGATTCATGGAGGTTCATGGAGATTCATGGACATTCATGGAGATTCAAGGAGATTCACAGAGATTCATGGAGGTTCATGGAGATTCATGGAGGTTCATGGAAATTCATGGAGATTCATGGAGATTCAGTCATGGAGATTCATGGAGAATCATAGAGATTCATGGAGGTTCATGGAGATTCATGGAGATACGTGGAGATTCATGGAGTTCTAGGAGATTCATGGAGCTTCATGGAGATTTATGGAGATTCATGGAGAATCATAGAGATTCATGGAGATTCATAGAGATTCATGGAGTTTCATGGAGATTCATGGAGATTCATGGACGTTCACAGAGATTCATGGAGGTTCATGGAGATTCATGGAGGTTCATGGAGAATCATGGAGCTTCATGGAGATTCATTCATGGAGATTCATGGAGATTCATGGAGATTCATAGGGATTCATGGAGGTTCATGGAGATTCATGGACATTCATGGAGATTCAAGGAGATTCACAGAGATTCATGGAGGTTCATGGAGATTCATGGAGGTTCATGGAAATTCATGGAGATTCATGGAGATTCAGTCATGGAGATTCATGGAGAATCATAGAGATTCATGGAGGTTCATGGAGATTCATGGAGATACATGGAGATTCATGGAGCTTCATGGAGATTTATGGAGATTCATGGATGTTTATGGAGATTCATAGAGATTCATGGAGGTTCATGGAGATTCATGGACATTCACACAGATTCATGGAGGTTCATGGAGATTCATGGAGGTTCATGGAGATTCATTCATGGAGATTCATGGAGATTCATGGAAATTCGTAGGGATTCATGGAGTTCATGGAGATTCATGGAGCTTCATGGAGAATTATGGGGATTCATGGAGATTTATGGAGATTCATAGAGATTCATGGAAGTTCATGGAGATTGATGGAGATTCATGGACATTCACAGAGATTCATGGACATTCACAAAGATTCATGGAGGTTCATGGAGATTCCTGGAGGTTCATGGAGATTCATGGAGGTTCATGGAGATTCATGGAGATTCATGGACATTCACAGAGATTCATGGAGGTTCATGGAGATTCATGGAGGTTCATGGAGAATCATGGAGCTTCATGGAGATTCATCCATGGAGATACATAGAGATTCATGGAGTTCATGGAGATTCATGGAGCTTCATGGAGATTTATGGAGATTCATGGAGATTTATGGAGATTCATAGAGATTCATGGAGATTCATGGAGATTCACAGAGATTCATGGAGGTTCATGGAGATTCATGGAGGTTCATGGAGATTCATGGAGATTCATGGACATTCACAGAGATTCATGGAGATTCATAGAGATTCATGGAGGTTCATGGAGATTCATGGAGATTCATGGACATTCACAGAGATTCATGGAGGTTCATGGAGATTCATGGAGGTTCATGGAGAATCATGGACATTCATGGAGATTCAAGGAGATTCACAGAGATTCATGGAGGTTCATGGAGATTCATGGAGGTTCATGGAAATTCATGGAGATTCATGGAGATTCAGTCATGGAAATTCATGGAAGTTCATGGAGATTCATGGAGATACATGGAGATTCATGGAGGTTCATGGAGATTCATGGAGATTCATGGAGATTCATAGAGATTCATGGAGGTTCATGGAGATTCATGGAGATTCATGGAGATTCATAGAGATTCATGGAGGTTCATGGAGGTTCATGGAGATTCATGGACATTCACAGAGATTCATGGAGGTTCATGGAGATTCATGGAGGTTCATGGAGATTCATGGAGGTTCATGGAAATTCATGGAGATTCATGGAGATTCAGTCATGGAGATTCATGGAAGTTCATGGAGATTCATGGAGATACATGGAGATTCATGGAGGTTCATGGAGATTCATGGAGATTCATGGAGATTCATAGAGATTCATGGAGGTTCATGGAGATTCATGGAGATTCATGGAGATTCATAGAGATTCATGGAGGTTCATGGAGGTTCATGGAGATTCATGGACATTCACAGAGATTCATGGAGGTTCATGGAGATTCATGGAGATTCATGGAGATTCATAGAGATTCATGGAGGTTCATGGAGATTCATGGAGATTCATGGAGATTCATAGAGATTCATGGAGGTTCATGGAGGTTCATGGAGATTCATGGACATTCACAGAGATTCATGGAGGTTCATGGAGATTCATGGAGGTTCATGGAGATTCATGGAGGTTCATGGAAATTCATGGAGATTCATGGAGATTCAGTCATGGAGATTCATGGAAGTTCATGGAGATTCATGGAGATACATGGAGATTCATGGAGGTTCATGGAGATTCATGGAGATTCATGGAGATTCATAGAGATTCATGGAGGTTCATGGAGATTCATGGAGATTCATGGAGATTCATAGAGATTCATGGAGGTTCATGGAGGTTCATGGAGATTCATGGACATTCACAGAGATTCATGGAGGTTCATGGAGATTCATGGAGGTTCATGGAGATTCATTCATGGAGATTCATGGAGATTCATGGAGATTCATAGAGATTCATGGAGGTTCATGGAGATTCATAGAGAAACATGGAGATTCATGGAGGTTCATGGAGATTCTTGGAGGTTCATGGACATTCATGGAGATTCATGGAGATTTATGGAGATTCATAGAGATTCATGGAGGTTCATGGAGGTTCATGGAGATTCATGGACATTCACAGAGATTCATGGAGGTTCATGGAGATTCATGGAGGTTCATGGAGATTCATTCATGGAGATTCATGGAGATTCATGGAGATTCATAGGGATTCATGGAGATTCATGGAGATTCATAGAGATTCATGGAGGTTCATGGAGATTCATGGAGATTCATGGACATTCACAGAGATTCATGGATGTTCATGGAGATTCATTCATGGAGAATCATAGAGATTCATGGAGGTTCATAGAGATTCATAGAGAAACATGGAGATTCATGGAGGTTCATGGAGATTCTTGGAGGTTCATGGACATTCATGGAGATTCATGGAGATACATTCATGGAGATACATGGAGATTCATGGAGTTCATGGACATTCATGGAGATTCATGGAGATTCATTCATGGAGATACATGGAGGTTCATGGAGATTCATGGAGATTCATGGACATTCACAGAGATTCATGGAGGTTCATGGAGATTCATGGAGGTTCATGGAGAATCATGGAGCTTCATGGAGATTCATTCATGGAGATTCATGGAGATTCATGGAGATTCATAGGGATTCATGGAGATTCATGGAGGTTCGTGGAGATTTATGGAGATTCATGGAGATTTATGGAGATTCATGGACATTCACAGAGATTCATGGAGGTTCATGGAGATTCATTCATGGAGATTCATGGAGAATCATAGAGATTCATGGAGGTTCATAGAGATTCATAGAGAAACATGGAGATTCATGGAGGTTCATGGAGAATCATGAAGTTTCATGGAGATTCAGTCATGGAGATTCATGGAGAATCATAGAGATTCATGGAGGTTCATGGAGATTCATGGAGATACATGGAGATTCATGGAGTTCATGGAGATTCATGGAGCTTCATGGAGATTTATGGAGATTCATGGAGATTTATGGAGATTCATAGAGATTCATGGAGGTTCATGGAGATTCATGGAGATTCATGGACATTCACAGAGATTCATGGAGGTTCATGGAGATTCATGGAGGTTCATGGAGATTCACAGAGATTCATGGAGGTTCATGGAGATTCATGGAGGTTCATGGAGATTCATTCATGGAGATTCATGGAGATTCATAGGGATTCATGGAGGTTCATGGAGGTTCATGGAGATTCATGGAGGTTCATGGAGATTCATGGAGATTCATGGAGATTCATAGAGATTCGTAGAGATTCATGGAGGTTCATGGAGATTCATGCAGATTCATGGACATTCACAGAGATTCATGGAGGTTCATGGAGATTCATTCATGGAGATTCATGGAGAATCATAGAGATTCATGGAGGTTCATAGAGATTCATAGAGAAACATGGAGATTCATGGAGGTTCATGGAGATTCTTGGAGGTTCATGGACATTCATGGCGATTCATGGAGGTTCATGGAGGTTCATGGAGGTTCATGGAGAATCATGGAGCTTCATGGAGATTCATTCATGGAGATTCATGGAGATTCATGGAGATTCATAGGGATTCATGGAGGTTCATGGAGATTCATGGACATTCATGGAGATTCAAGGAGATTCACAGAGATTCATGGAGGTTCATGGAGATTCATTCATGGAGATTCATGGAGATTCATGGAGATTCATAGGGATTCATGGAGGTTCATGGAGGTTCATGGAGATTCATGGAGATACATGGAGATTCATGGAGTTCATGGAGATTCATGGAGGTTCATGGATATTCATGGAGATTCATGGAGATTCATGGAGATTCATAGAGATTCATGGAGGTTCATGGAGATTCATGGAGATTCATGGACATTCACAGACATTCATGGAGGTTCATGGAGATTCATTCATGGAGATTCATGGAGAATCATAGAGATTCATGGAGGTTCATAGAGATTCATAGAGAAACATGGAGATTCATGGAGGTTTATGGAGATTCTTGGAGGTTCATGGACATTCATGGAGATTCATGGAGATTCATTCATGGAGATACATGGAGATTCATGGAGTTCATGGAGATTCATGGAGCTTCATGGAGATTTATGGAGATTCATGGAGATTTATGGAGATTCATAGAGATTCATGGAGGTTCATGGAGATTCATGGAGATTCATGGACAATCACAGAGATTCATGGAGGTTCATGGAGATTCATAGAGGTTCATGGAGATTCATGGAGATTCATGGACGTTCACAGAGATTCATGGAGGTTCGTGGAGATTCATGGAGGTTCATGGAGAATCATGGAGCTTCATGGAGATTCATTCATGGCGATTCATGGAGATTCATGGAGATTCATAGGGATTCATGGAAGTTCATGGAGATTCATGGAGGTTCATGGACATTCATGGAGATTCATGGATATTCACAGAGATTCATGGAGGTTCATGGAGATTCATGGAGGTTCATGGAGAATCATGGAGCTTCATGGAGATTCATTCATGGAGATTCATAGAGAATCATAGAGATTAATGGAGATTAATAGAGATTCATGGAGGTTCATGGAGATTCATGGAGATTCATGGACATTCACAGAGATTCATGGAGGTTCATGGAGATTCATGGAGGTTCATGGAGAATCATGGAGCTTCATGGAGAATCATAGAGATTCATGGAGGTTCATAGAGATTCATAGAGAAACATGGAGATTCATGGAGGTTCATGGAGAATCATGAAGTTTCATGGAGATTCAGTCATGGAGATTCATGGAGAATCATAGAGATTCATGGAGGTTCATGGAGATTCATGGAGATACATGGAGATTCATGGAGTTCATGGAGATTCATGGAGCTTCATGGAGATTTATGGAGATTCATGGAGATTTATGGAGATTCATAGAGATTCATGGAGGTTCATGGAGATTCATGGAGATTCATGGACATTCACAGAGATTCATGGAGGTTCATGGAGATTCATGGAGGTTCATGGAGATTCACAGAGATTCATGGAGGTTCATGGAGATTCATGGAGGTTCATGGAGATTCATTCATGGAGATTCATGGAGATTCATAGGGATTCATGGAGGTTCATGGAGGTTCATGGAGATTCATGGAGATTCATGGAGGTTCATGGAGATTCATGGAGATTCATGGAGATTCATGGAGATTCGTAGAGATTCATGGAGGTTCATGGAGATTCATGCAGATTCATGGACATTCACAGAGATTCATGGAGGTTCATGGAGATTCATTCATGGAGATTCATGGAGAATCATAGAGATTCATGGAGGTTCATAGAGATTCATAGAGAAACATGGAGATTCATGGAGGTTCATGGAGATTCTTGGAGGTTCATGGACATTCATGGCGATTCATGGAGGTTCATGGAGGTTCATGGAGGTTCATGGAGAATCATGGAGCTTCATGGAGATTCATTCATGGAGATTCATGGAGATTCATGGTGATTCATAGGGATTCATGGAGGTTCATGGAGATTCATGGACATTCATGGAGATTCAAGGAGATTCACAGAGATTCATGGAGGTTCATGGAGATTCATGGAGGTTCATGGAAATTCATGGAGATTCATGGAGATTCAGTCATGGGGATTCATGGAGAATCATAGAGATTCATGGAGGTTCATGGAGATTCATGGAGATTCATGGACATCCACAGAGATTCATGGAGGTTCATGGAGATTCATGGAGGTTCATGGAGAATCATGGAGCTTCATCTAGATTCATTCATGGAGATTTATGGAGAATCATAGAGATTCATGGAGGTTCATGGAGATTCAAAGAGAAACATGGAGATTCATGGAGGTTCATGGAGATTCAGTCATGGAGATTCATGGAGAATCATAGAGATTCATGGAGGTTCATGGAGATTCATGGAGATACAAGGAGATTCATGGAGTTCATGGAGATTCATGGAGCTTCATGGAGATTTATGGAGATTCATGGAGATTTATGGAGATTCATAGAGATTCATGGAGGTTCATGGAGATTCATGGAGATTCATGGACATTCACAGAGATTCATGGAGGTTCATGGAGATTCATGGAGGTTCATGGAGATTCATTCATGGAGATTCATGGAGATTCATGGAGATTCATAGGGATTCATGGAGGTTCATGGAGGTTCATGGAGATTCATGGAGATACATGGAGATTCATGGAGTTCATGGAGATTCATGGAGGTTCATGGATATTCATGGAGATTCATGGAGATTCATGGAGATTCATAGAGATTCATGGAGGTTCATGGAGATTCATGGAGATTCATGGACATTCACAGACATTCATGGAGGTTCATGGAGATTCATTCATGGAGATTCATGGAGAATCATAGAGATTCATGGAGGTTCATAGAGATTCATAGAGAAACATGGAGATTCATGGAGGTTTATGGAGATTCTTGGAGGTTCATGGACATTCATGGAGATTCATGGAGATTCATTCATGGAGATACATGGAGATTCATGGAGTTCATGGAGATTCATGGAGCTTCATGGAGATTTATGGAGATTCATGGAGATTTATGGAGATTCATAGAGATTCATGGAGGTTCATGGAGATTCATGGAGATTCATGGACAATCACAGAGATTCATGGAGGTTCATGGAGATTCATAGAGGTTCATGGAGATTCATGGAGATTCATGGACGTTCACAGAGATTCATGGAGGTTCGTGGAGATTCATGGAGGTTCATGGAGAATCATGGAGCTTCATGGAGATTCATTCATGGCGATTCATGGAGATTCATGGAGATTCATAGGGATTCATGGAAGTTCATGGAGATTCATGGAGGTTCATGGACATTCATGGAGATTCATGGATATTCACAGAGATTCATGGAGGTTCATGGAGATTCATGGAGGTTCATGGAGAATCATGGAGCTTCATGGAGATTCATTCATGGAGATTCATAGAGAATCATAGAGATTAATGGAGATTAATAGAGATTCATGGAGGTTCATGGAGATTCATGGAGATTCATGGACATTCACAGAGATTCATGGAGTTTCATGGAGATTCATGGAGGTTCATGGAGAATCATGGAGCTTCATGGAGATTCATAGAGATTCATGGAGGTTCATGGAGATTCATGGAGATTCATGGACATCCACAGAGATTCATGGAGGTTAATGGAGATTCATGGAGGTTCATGGAGAATCATGGAGCTTCATCTAGATTCATTCATGGAGATTTATGGAGAATCATAGAGATTCATGGAGGTTCTTGGAGATTCAAAGAGAAACATGGAGATTCATGGAGGTTCATGGAGATTCAGTCATGGAGATTCATGGAGAATCATAGAGATTCATGGAGGTTCATGGAGATTCATGGAGATACAAGGAGATTCATGGAGTTCATGGAGATTCATGGAGCTTCATGGAGATTTATGGAGATTCATGGAGATTTATGGAGATTCATAGAGATTCGTGGAGGTTCATGGAGATTCATGGAGATTCATGGACATTCACAGAGATTCATGGAGGTTCATGGAGATTCATGGAGGTTCATGGAGATTCATTCATGGAGATTCATGGAGATTCATGGAGATTCATAGGGATTCATGGAGGTTCATGGAGGTTCATGGAGATTCATGGAGATACATGGAGATTCATGGAGTTCATGGAGATTCATGGAGGTTCATGGATATTCATGGAGATTCATGGAGATTCATGGAGATTCATAGAGATTCATGGAGGTTCATGGAGATTCATGGAGATTCATGGACATTCACAGACATTCATGGAGGTTCATGGAGATTCATTCATGGAGATTCATGGAGAATCATAGAGATTCATGGAGGTTCATAGAGATTCATAGAGAAACATGGAGATTCATGGAGGTTTATGGAGATTCTTGGAGGTTCATGGACATTCATGGAGATTCATGGAGATTCATTCATGGAGATACATGGAGATTCATGGAGTTCATGGAGATTCATGGAGCTTCATGGAGATTTATGGAGATTCATGGAGATTTATGGAGATTCATAGAGATTCATGGAGGTTCATGGAGATTCATGGAGATTCATGGACAATCACAGAGATTCATGGAGGTTCATGGAGATTCATAGAGGTTCATGGAGATTCATGGAGATTCATGGACGTTCACAGAGATTCATGGAGGTTCGTGGAGATTCATGGAGGTTCATGGAGAATCATGGAGCTTCATGGAGATTCATTCATGGCGATTCATGGAGATTCATGGAGATTCATAGGGATTCATGGAAGTTCATGGAGATTCATGGAGGTTCATGGACATTCATGGAGATTCATGGATATTCACAGAGATTCATGGAGGTTCATGGAGATTCATGGAGGTTCATGGAGAATCATGGAGCTTCATGGAGATTCATTCATGGAGATTCATAGAGAATCATAGAGATTAATGGAGATTAATAGAGATTCATGGAGGTTCATGGAGATTCATGGAGATTCATGGACATTCACAGAGATTCATGGAGGTTCATGGAGATTCATGGAGGTTCATGGAGAATCATGGAGCTTCATGGAGAATCATAGAGATTCATGGAGGTTCATAGAGATTCATAGAGAAACATGGAGATTCATGGAGGTTCATGGAGAATCATGAAGTTTCATGGAGATTCAGTCATGGAGATTCATGGAGAATCATAGAGATTCATGGAGGTTCATGGAGATTCATGGAGATACATGGAGATTCATGGAGTTCATGGAGATTCATGGAGCTTCATGGAGATTTATGGAGATTCATGGAGATTTATGGAGATTCATAGAGATTCATGGAGGTTCATGGAGATTCATGGAGATTCATGGACATTCACAGAGATTCATGGAGGTTCATGGAGATTCATGGAGGTTCATGGAGATTCACAGAGATTCATGGAGGTTCATGGAGATTCATGGAGGTTCATGGAGATTCATTCATGGAGATTCATGGAGATTCATAGGGATTCATGGAGGTTCATGGAGGTTCATGGAGATTCATGGAGATTCATGGAGGTTCATGGAGATTCATGGAGATTCATGGAGATTCATGGAGATTCGTAGAGATTCATGGAGGTTCATGGAGATTCATGCAGATTCATGGACATTCACAGAGATTCATGGAGGTTCATGGAGATTCATTCATGGAGATTCATGGAGAATCATAGAGATTCATGGAGGTTCATAGAGATTCATAGAGAAACATGGAGATTCATGGAGGTTCATGGAGATTCTTGGAGGTTCATGGACATTCATGGCGATTCATGGAGGTTCATGGAGGTTCATGGAGGTTCATGGAGAATCATGGAGCTTCATGGAGATTCATTCATGGAGATTCATGGAGATTCATGGTGATTCATAGGGATTCATGGAGGTTCATGGAGATTCATGGACATTCATGGAGATTCAAGGAGATTCACAGAGATTCATGGAGGTTCATGGAGATTCATGGAGGTTCATGGAAATTCATGGAGATTCATGGAGATTCAGTCATGGGGATTCATGGAGAATCATAGAGATTCATGGAGGTTCATGGAGATTCATGGAGATTCATGGACATCCACAGAGATTCATGGAGGTTCATGGAGATTCATGGAGGTTCATGGAGAATCATGGAGCTTCATCTAGATTCATTCATGGAGATTTATGGAGAATCATAGAGATTCATGGAGGTTCATGGAGATTCAAAGAGAAACATGGAGATTCATGGAGGTTCATGGAGATTCAGTCATGGAGATTCATGGAGAATCATAGAGATTCATGGAGGTTCATGGAGATTCATGGAGATACAAGGAGATTCATGGAGTTCATGGAGATTCATGGAGCTTCATGGAGATTTATGGAGATTCATGGAGATTTATGGAGATTCATAGAGATTCATGGAGGTTCATGGAGATTCATGGAGATTCATGGACATTCACAGAGATTCATGGAGGTTCATGGAGATTCATGGAGGTTCATGGAGATTCATTCATGGAGATTCATGGAGATTCATGGAGATTCATAGGGATTCATGGAGGTTCATGGAGGTTCATGGAGATTCATGGAGATACATGGAGATTCATGGAGTTCATGGAGATTCATGGAGGTTCATGGATATTCATGGAGATTCATGGAGATTCATGGAGATTCATAGAGATTCATGGAGGTTCATGGAGATTCATGGAGATTCATGGACATTCACAGACATTCATGGAGGTTCATGGAGATTCATTCATGGAGATTCATGGAGAATCATAGAGATTCATGGAGGTTCATAGAGATTCATAGAGAAACATGGAGATTCATGGAGGTTTATGGAGATTCTTGGAGGTTCATGGACATTCATGGAGATTCATGGAGATTCATTCATGGAGATACATGGAGATTCATGGAGTTCATGGAGATTCATGGAGCTTCATGGAGATTTATGGAGATTCATGGAGATTTATGGAGATTCATAGAGATTCATGGAGGTTCATGGAGATTCATGGAGATTCATGGACAATCACAGAGATTCATGGAGGTTCATGGAGATTCATAGAGGTTCATGGAGATTCATGGAGATTCATGGACGTTCACAGAGATTCATGGAGGTTCGTGGAGATTCATGGAGGTTCATGGAGAATCATGGAGCTTCATGGAGATTCATTCATGGCGATTCATGGAGATTTATGGAGATTCATAGGGATTCATGGAAGTTCATGGAGATTCATGGAGGTTCATGGACATTCATGGAGATTCATGGATATTCACAGAGATTCATGGAGGTTCATGGAGATTCATGGAGGTTCATGGAGAATCATGGAGCTTCATGGAGATTCATTCATGGAGATTCATAGAGAATCATAGAGATTAATGGAGATTAATAGAGATTCATGGAGGTTCATGGAGATTCATGGAGATTCATGGACATTCACAGAGATTCATGGAGTTTCATGGAGATTCATGGAGGTTCATGGAGAATCATGGAGCTTCATGGAGATTCATAGAGATTCATGGAGGTTCATGGAGATTCATGGAGATTCATGGACATCCACAGAGATTCATGGAGGTTAATGGAGATTCATGGAGGTTCATGGAGAATCATGGAGCTTCATCTAGATTCATTCATGGAGATTTATGGAGAATCATAGAGATTCATGGAGGTTCTTGGAGATTCAAAGAGAAACATGGAGATTCATGGAGGTTCATGGAGATTCAGTCATGGAGATTCATGGAGAATCATAGAGATTCATGGAGGTTCATGGAGATTCATGGAGATACAAGGAGATTCATGGAGTTCATGGAGATTCATGGAGCTTCATGGAGATTTATGGAGATTCATGGAGATTTATGGAGATTCATAGAGATTCATGGAGGTTCATGGAGATTCATGGAGATTCATGGACATTCACAGAGATTCATGGAGGTTCATGGAGATTCATGGAGGTTCATGGAGATTCATTCATGGAGATTCATGGAGATTCATGGAGATTCATAGGGATTCATGGAGGTTCATGGAGGTTCATGGAGATTCATGGAGATACATGGAGATTCATGGAGTTCATGGAGATTCATGGAGGTTCATGGATATTCATGGAGATTCATGGAGATTCATGGAGATTCATAGAGATTCATGGAGGTTCATGGAGATTCATGGAGATTCATGGACATTCACAGACATTCATGGAGGTTCATGGAGATTCATTCATGGAGATTCATGGAGAATCATAGAGATTCATGGAGGTTCATAGAGATTCATAGAGAAACATGGAGATTCATGGAGGTTTATGGAGATTCTTGGAGGTTCATGGACATTCATGGAGATTCATGGAGATTCATTCATGGAGATACATGGAGATTCATGGAGTTCATGGAGATTCATGGAGCTTCATGGAGATTTATGGAGATTCATGGAGATTTATGGAGATTCATAGAGATTCATGGAGGTTCATGGAGATTCATGGAGATTCATGGACAATCACAGAGATTCATGGAGGTTCATGGAGATTCATAGAGGTTCATGGAGATTCATGGAGATTCATGGACGTTCACAGAGATTCATGGAGGTTCGTGGAGATTCATGGAGGTTCATGGAGAATCATGGAGCTTCATGGAGATTCATTCATGGCGATTCATGGAGATTCATGGAGATTCATAGGGATTCATGGAAGTTCATGGAGATTCATGGAGGTTCATGGACATTCATGGAGATTCATGGATATTCACAGAGATTCATGGAGGTTCATGGAGATTCATGGAGGTTCATGGAGAATCATGGAGCTTCATGGAGATTCATTCATGGAGATTCATAGAGAATCATAGAGATTAATGGAGATTAATAGAGATTCATGGAGGTTCATGGAGATTCATGGAGATTCATGGACATTCACAGAGATTCATGGAGGTTCATGGAGATTCATGGAGGTTCATGGAGAATCATGGAGCTTCATGGAGATTCATAGAGATTCATGGAGGTTCATGGAGATTCATGGAGATTCATGGACATCCACAGAGATTCATGGAGGTTCATGGAGATTCATGGAGGTTCATGGAGAATCATGGAGCTTCATCTAGATTCATTCATGGAGATTTATGGAGAATCATAGAGATTCATGGAGGTTCTTGGAGATTCAAAGAGAAACATGGAGATTCATGGAGGTTCATGGAGATTCAGTCATGGAGATTCATGGAGAATCATAGAGATTCATGGAGGTTCATGGAGATTCATGGAGATACATGGAGATTCATGGAGTTCATGGAGATTCATGGAGCTTCATGGAGATTCGTGGAGGTTCATAGAGATTCACAGAGAAACATGGAGATTCATGGACGTTCATGGAGATTCTTGGAGGTTCATGGACATTCATGGAGATTCATGGAGATACATTCATGGAGATACATGGAGATTCATGGAGTTCATGGACATTCATGGAGATTCATGGAGATTCATTCATGGAGATTCATGGAGATTCATGGAGTTCATGGAGCTTCATGGAGATTTATGGAGATTCATAGAGATTCATAGAGATTCATGGAGGTTCATGGAGATTCATGGAGATTCATGGACATTCACAGAGATTCATGGAGGTTCATGGAGATACATGGAGATTCATGGAGTTCATGGAGATTCATGGAGCTTCATGGAGATTTATGGAGATTCATGGAGATTCATGGAGGTTCATGGATATTCATGGAGATTAATGGAGATTCATAGAGATTCATGGAGGTTCATGGAGATTCATGGAGATTCATGGACATCCACAGAGATTCATGGAGGTTCATGGAGATTCATGGAGGTTCATGGAGAATCATGGAGCTTCATCTAGATTCATTCATGGAGATTTATGGAGAATCATAGAGATTCATGGAGGTTCATGGAGATTCAAAGAGAAACATGGAGATTCATGGAGCTTCATGGAGATTTATGGAGATTCATGGAGATTCATGGAGGTTCATGGATATTCATGGAGATTTATGGAGATTCATAGAGATTCATGGAGGTTCATGGAGATTCATGGAGATTCATGGACATCCACAGACATTCATGGAGGTTCATGGAGATTCATTCATGGAGATTCATGGAGAATCATAGAGATTCATGGAGGTTCATAGAGATTCATAGAGAAACATGGAGATTCATGGAGGTTTATGGAGATTCTTGGAGGTTCATGGACATTCATGGAGATTCATGGAGATACATTCATGGAGATACATGGAGATTCATGGAGTTCATGGACATTCATGGAGATTCATGGAGATTCATTCATGGAGATACATGGAGATTCATGGAGTTCATGGAGATTCATGGAGCTTCATGGAGATTTATGGAGATTCATGGAGATTTATGGAGATTCATAGAGATTCATGGAGGTTTATGGAGATTCTTGGAGGTTCATGGAGGTTCATGGAGAATCATGGAGCTTCATGGAGATTCATTCATGGAGATTCATGGAGATTCATGGAGATTCATAGGGATTCATGGAAGTTCATGGAGATTCATGGAGGTTCATGGACATTCATGGAGATTCATGGATATTCACAGAGATTCATGGAGGTTCATGGAGATTCATGGAGGTTCATGGAGAATCATGGAGCTTCATGGAGATTCATTCATGGAGATTCATAGAGAATCATAGAGATTAATGGAGATTAATAGAGATTCATGGAGGTTCATGGAGATTCATTCATGGAGATTCATGGAGATTCATGGAGATTTATGGACATTCATGGAGATTCAAGGAGATTCACAGAGATTCATGGAGGTTCATGGAGATTCATGGAGGTTCATGGAAATTCATGGAGATTCATGGAGATTCAGTCATGGAGATTCATGGAGAATCATAGAGATTCATGGAGGTTCATGGAGATTCATGGAGATACATGGAGATTCATGGAGTTCATGGAGATTCATGGAGGTTCATGGATATTCATGGAGATTCATGGAGATTCATAGAGATTCATGGAGGTTCATGGAGATTCATGGAGATTCATGGACATCCACAGAGATTCATGGAGGTTCATGGAGATTCATGGAGCTTCATGGAGATTCGTGGAGGTTCATCGAGATTCACAGAGAAACATGGAGATTCATGGAGGTTCATGGAGATTCTTGGAGGTTCATGGACATTCATGGAGATTCATGGAGATACATTCATGGAGATACATGGAGATTCATCTAGTTCATGGACATTCATGGAGATTCATGGAGATTTATGGAGATTCATAGAGATTCATGGAGGTTCATGGAGATTCATGGAGATTCGTGGACATTCACAGAGATTCATGGAGGTTCATGGAGATACATGGAGATTCATGGAGTTCATGGAGATTCATGGAGCTTCATGGAGATTTATGGAGATTCATGGAGATTTATGGAGATTCATAGAGATTCATGGAGATTCATGGACATTCATGGAGATTCATGGAGATTCATTCATGGAGATACATGGAGATTCATGGAGTTCATGGAGATTCATGGAGCTTCATGGAGATTTATGGAGATTCATAGAGAAACATGGAGATTCATGGAGATTCATGGAGATTCATAGGGATTCATGGAAGTTCATGGAGATTCATGGAGGTTCATGGACATTCATGGAGATTCATGGATATTCACAGAGATTCATGGAGGTTCATGGAGATTCATGGAGGTTCATGGAGAATCATGGAGCTTCATGGAGATTCATTCATGGAGATTCATAGAAAATCATAGAGATTAATGGAGATTAATAGAGATTCATGGAGGTTCATGGAGATTCATGGAGATTCATGGACATTCACAGAGATTCATGGAGGTTCATGGAGATTCATGGAGGTTCATGGAGAATCATGGAGCTTCATGGAGATTCATAGAGATTCATGGAGGTTCATGGAGATTCATGGAGATTCATGGACATCCACAGAGATTCATGGAGGTTCATGGAGATTCATGGAGGTTCATGGAGAATCATGGAGCTTCATCTAGATTCATTCATGGAGATTTATGGAGAATCATAGAGATTCATGGAGGTTCTTGGAGATTCAAAGAGAAACATGGAGATTCATGGAGGTTCATGGAGATTCAGTCATGGAGATTCATGGAGAATCATAGAGATTCATGGAGGTTCATGGAGATTCATGGAGATACATGGAGATTCATGGAGTTCATGGAGATTCATGGAGCTTCATGGAGATTCGTGGAGGTTCATAGAGATTCACAGAGAAACATGGAGATTCATGGAGGTTCATGGAGATTCTTGGAGGTTCATGGACATTCATGGAGATTCATGGAGATACATTCATGGAGATACATGGAGATTCATGGAGTTCATGGACATTCATGGAGATTCATGGAGATTCATTCATGGAGATACATGGAGATTCATGGAGTTCATGGAGATTCATGGAGCTTCATGGAGATTTATGGAGATTCATAGAGATTCATGGAGGTTCATGGAGATTCATGGAGATTCATGGACATTCACAGAGATTCATGGAGGTTCATGGAGATACATGGAGATTCATGGAGTTCATGGAGATTCATGGAGCTTCATGGAGATTTATGGAGATTCATGGAGATTCATGGAGGTTCATGGATATTCATGGAGATTAATGGAGATTCATAGAGATTCATGGAGGTTCATGGAGATTCATGGAGATTCATGGACATCCACAGAGATTCATGGAGGTTCGTGGAGATTCATGGAGGTTCATGGAGAATCATGGAGCTTCATCTAGATTCATTCATGGAGATTTATGGAGAATCATAGAGATTCATGGAGGTTCATGGAGATTCAAAGAGAAACATGGAGATTCATGGAGCTTCATGGAGATTTATGGAGATTCATGGAGATTCATGGAGGTTCATGGATATTCATGGAGATTTATGGAGATTCATAGAGATTCATGGAGGTTCATGGAGATTCATGGAGATTCATGGACATCCACAGACATTCATGGAGGTTCATGGAGATTCATTCATGGAGATTCATGGAGAATCATAGAGATTCATGGAGGTTCATAGAGATTCATAGAGAAACATGGAGATTCATGGAGGTTTATGGAGATTCTTGGAGGTTCATGGACATTCATGGAGATTCATGGAGATACATTCATGGAGATACATGGAGATTCATGGAGTTCATGGACATTCATGGAGATTCATGGAGATTCATTCATGGAGATACATGGAGATTCATAGAGATTCATGGAGATTCATGGAGATTCATAGAGATTCATGGAGGTTCATGGAGATTCATGGAGATTCATGGACATTCACAGAGATTCATGGAGGTTCATGGAGATTCATTCATGGAGATTCATGGAGAATCATAGAGATTCATGGAGGTTCATAGAGATTCATAGAGAAACATGGAGATTCATGGAGGTTCATGGAGATTCTTGGAGGTTCATGGACATTCATGGAGATTCATGGAGATACATTCATGGAGATACATGGAGATTCATGGAGTTCATGGACATTCATGGAGATTCATGGAGATTCATTCATGGAGATACATGGAGATTCATGGAGTTCATGGAGATTCATGGAGCTTCATTGAGATTTATGGAGATTCATGGAGATTTATGGAGATTCATAGAGATTAATGGAGGTTCATGGAGATTCATGGAGATTCATGGACATTCACAGAGATTCATGGAGGTTCATGGAGATTCATGGAGGTTCATGGAGATTCATGGAGGTTCATGGAGATTCATGGAGATTCATGGACATTCACAAAGATTCATGGAGGTTCATGGAGATTCATGGAGGTTCATGGAGAATCATGGAGGTTCATGGAGATTCATGGAGGTTCATGGAGAATCATGGAGCTTCATGGAGATTCATTCATGGAGATTCATGGAGATTCATGGAGATTCATAGGGATTCATGGAGATTCATGGAGGTTCATGGAGATTTATGGAGATTCATGGAGATTTATGGAGATTCATGGACATTCACAGAGATTCATGGAGGTTCATGGAGATTCATTCATGGAGATTCATGGAGAATCATAGAGATTCATGGAGGTTCATAGAGATTCATAGAGAAACATGGAGATTCATGGAGGTTCATGGAGAATCATGGAGTTTCATGGAGATTCATTCATGGAGATTCATGGAGAATCATAGAGATTCATGGAGGTTCATGGAGATTTATAGAGAAACATGGAGATTCATGGAGGTTCATGGACATTCATGGAGATTCATGGAGATTCATTCATGGAGATACATGGATATTCATGGAGTTCATGGAGATTCATGGAGCTTCATGGAGATTTATGGAGATTCATGGAGATTTATGGAGATTCATAGAGATTCATAGAGGTTCATGGAGATTCATGGAGATTCATGGACATTCACAGAGATTCATGGAGGTTCATGGAGATTCATGGAGGTTCATGGAGATTCATGGAGGTTCATGGAGATTCATGGAGATTCATGGACATTCACAAAGATTCATGGAGGTTCATGGAGATTCATGGAGGTTCATGGAGAATCATGGAGCTTCATGGAGATTCATTCATGGTGATTCATGGAGATTCATGGAGATTCATAGGGATTCATGGAAGTTCATGGAGATTCATGGAGGTTCATGGACATTCATGGAGATTCATGGTATTCACAGAGATTCATGGAGGTTCATGGAGATTCATGGAGGTTCATGGAGAATCATGGAGATTCATGGAGAATCATAGAGATTCATGGAGATTCATAGAGATTCATGGAGGTTCATGGAGATTCATGGAGATTCATGGACGTTCACAGAGATTCATGGAGGTTCATGGAGATTCATGGAGGTTCATGGAGAATCATGGAGCTTCATGGAGATTCATTCATGGAGATTCATGGAGATTCATGGAGATTCATAGGGATTCATGGAGCTTCATGGAGATTTATGGAGATTCATGGAGATTTATGGAGATTCATAGAGATTAATGGAGGTTCATGGAGATTCATGGAGATTCATGGACATTCACAGAGATTCATGGAGGTTCATGGAGATTCATGGAGGTTCATGGAGATTCATGGAGAATCATAGAGATTCATGGAGGTTCATAGAGATTCATAGAGAAACATGGAGATTCATGGAGGTTCATGGAGAATCATGGAGTTTCATGGAGATTCATTCATGGAGATTCATGGAGAATCATAGAGATTCATGGAGGTTCATGGAGATTTATAGAGAAACATGGAGATTCATGGAGGTTCATGGACATTCATGGAGATTCATGGAGATTCATTCATGGAGATACATGGATATTCATGGAGTTCATGGAGATTCATGGAGCTTCATGGAGATTTATGGAGATTCATGGAGATTTATGGAGATTCATAAAGATTCATGGAGGTTCATGGAGATTCATGGAGATTCATGGACATTCACAGAGATTCATGGAGGTTCATGGAGATTCATGGAGGTTCATGGAGATTCATGGAGGTTCATGGAGATTCATGGAGATTCATGGACATTCACAAAGATTCATGGAGGTTCATGGAGAATCATGGAGTTTCATGGAGATTCATTCATGGAGATTCATGGAGAATCATAGAGATTCATGGAGGTTCATGGAGATTTATAGAGAAACATGGAGATTCATGGAGGTTCATGGACATTCATGGAGATTCATGGAGATTCATTCATGGAGATACATGGATATTCATGGAGTTCATGGAGATTCATGGAGCTTCATGGAGATTTATGGAGATTCATGGAGATTTATGGAGATTCATAAAGATTCATGGAGGTTCATGGAGATTCATGGAGATTCATGGACATTCACAGAGATTCATGGAGGTTCATGGAGATTCATGGAGGTTCATGGAGATTCATGGAGGTTCATGGAGATTCATGGAGATTCATGGACATTCACAAAGATTCATGGAGGTTCATGGAGATTCATGGAGGTTCATGGAGGTTCATGGAGATACATGGAGATTCATGGAGTTCATGGAGATTCATGGAGCTTCATGGAGAAACATGGAGATTCATGGACGTTCATGGAGATTCTTGGAGGTTCATGGACATTCATGGAGATTCATGGAGATACATTCATGGAGATACATGGAGATTCATGGAGTTCATGGACATTCATGGAGATTCATGGAGATTCATTCATGGAGATTCATGGAGATTCATGGAGTTCATGGAGCTTCATGGAGATTTATGGAGATTCATAGAGATTCATAGAGATTCATGGAGGTTCATGGAGATTCATGGAGATTCATGGACATTCACAGAGATTCATGGAGGTTCATGGAGATACATGGAGATTCATGGAGTTCATGGACATCCACAGAGATTCATGGAGGTTCATGGAGATTCATGGAGGTTCATGGAGAATCATGGAGCTTCATCTAGATCCATTCATGGAGATTTATGGAGAATCATAGAGATTCATGGAGGTTCTTGGAGATTCAAAGAGAAACATGGAGATTCATGGAGGTTCATGGAGATTCAGTCATGGAGATTCATGGAGAATCATAGAGATTCATGGAGGTTCATGGAGATTCATGGAGATACATGGAGATTCATGGAGTTCATGGAGATTCATGGAGCTTCATGGAGATTCGTGGAGGTTCATAGAGATTCACAGAGAAACATGGAGATTCATGGACGTTCATGGAGATTCTTGGAGGTTCATGGACATTCATGGAGATTCATGGAGATACATTCATGGAGATACATGGAGATTCATGGAGTTCATGGACATTCATGGAGATTCATGGAGATTCATTCATGGAGATTCATGGAGATTCATGGAGTTCATGGAGCTTCATGGTGATTTATGGAGATTCATAGAGATTCATAGAGATTCATGGAGGTTCATGGAGATTCATGGAGATTCATGGACATTCACAGAGATTCATGGAGGTTCATGGAGATACATGGAGATTCATGGAGTTCATGGAGATTCATGGAGCTTCATGGAGATTTATGGAGATTCATGGAGATTCATGGAGGTTCATGGATATTCATGGAGATTAATGGAGATTCATAGAGATTCATGGAGGTTCATGGAGATTCATGGAGATTCATGGACATCCACAGAGATTCATGGAGGTTCATGGAGATTCATGGAGGTTCATGGAGAATCATGGAGCTTCATCTAGATTCATTCATGGAGATTTATGGAGAATCATAGAGATTCATGGAGGTTCATGGAGATTCAAAGAGAAACATGGAGATTCATGGAGCTTCATGGAGATTTATGGAGATTCATGGAGATTCATGGAGGTTCATGGATATTCATGGAGATTTATGGAGATTCATAGAGATTCATGGAGGTTCATGGAGATTCATGGAGATTCATGGACATCCACAGACATTCATGGAGGTTCATGGAGATTCATTCATGGAGATTCATGGAGAATCATAGAGATTCATGGAGGTTCATAGAGATTCATAGAGAAACATGGAGATTCATGGAGGTTTATGGAGATTCTTGGAGGTTCATGGACATTCATGGAGATTCATGGAGATACATTCATGGAGATACATGGAGATTCATGGAGTTCATGGACATTCGTGGAGATTCATGGAGATTCATTCATGGAGATACATGGAGATTCATGGAGTTCATGGAGATTCATGGAGCTTCATGGAGATTTATGGAGATTCATGGAGATTTATGGAGATTCATAGAGATTCATGGAGGTTTATGGAGATTCTTGGAGGTTCATGGAGGTTCATGGAGAATCATGGAGCTTCATGGAGATTCATTCATGGAGATTCATGGAGATTCATGGAGATTCATAGGGATTCATGGAAGTTCATGGAGATTCATGGAGGTTCATGGACATTCATGGAGATTCATGGATATTCACAGAGATTCATGGAGGTTCATGGAGATTCATGGAGGTTCATGGAGAATCATGGAGCTTCATGGAGATTCATTCATGGAGATTCATAGAGAATCATAGAGATTAATGGAGATTAATAGAGATTCATGGAGGTTCATGGAGATTCATTCATGGAGATTCATGGAGATTCATGGAGATTTATGGACATTCATGGAGATTCAAGGAGATTCACAGAGATTCATGGAGGTTCATGGAGATTCATGGAGGTTCATGGAAATTCATGGAGATTCATGGAGATTCAGTCATGGAGATTCATGGAGAATCATAGAGATTCATGGAGGTTCATGGAGATTCATGGAGATACATGGAGATTCATGGAGTTCATGGAGATTCATGGAGGTTCATGGATATTCATGGAGATTCATGGAGATTCATAGAGATTCATGGAGGTTCATGGAGATTCATGGAGATTCATGGACATCCACAGAGATTCATGGAGGTTCATGGAGATTCATGGAGCTTCATGGAGATTCGTGGAGGTTCATCGAGATTCACAGAGAAACATGGAGATTCATGGAGGTTCATGGAGATTCTTGGAGGTTCATGGACATTCATGGAGATTCATGGAGATACATTCATGGAGATACATGGAGATTCATCTAGTTCATGGACATTCATGGAGATTCATGGAGATTTATGGAGATTCATAGAGATTCATGGAGGTTCATGGAGATTCATGGAGATTCGTGGACATTCACAGAGATTCATGGAGGTTCATGGAGATACATGGAGATTCATGGAGTTCATGGAGATTCATGGAGCTTCATGGAGATTTATGGAGATTCATGGAGATTTATGGAGATTCATAGAGATTCATGGAGATTCATGGACATTCATGGAGATTCATGGAGATACATTCATGGAGATACATGGAGATTCATGGAGTTCATGGACATTCATGGAGATTCATGGAGATTCATTCATGGAGATACATGGAGATTCATGGAGTTCATGGAGATTCATGGAGCTTCATGGAGATTTATGGAGATTCATAGAGAAACATGGAGATTCATGGAGATTCATGGAGATTCATAGGGATTCATGGAAGTTCATGGAGATTCATGGAGGTTCATGGACATTCATGGAGATTCATGGATATTCACAGAGATTCATGGAGGTTCATGGAGATTCATGGAGGTTCATGGAGAATCATGGAGCTTCATGGAGATTCATTCATGGAGATTCATAGAAAATCATAGAGATTAATGGAGATTAATAGAGATTCATGGAGGTTCATGGAGATTCATGGAGATTCATGGACATTCACAGAGATTCATGGAGGTTCATGGAGATTCATGGAGGTTCATGGAGAATCATGGAGCTTCATGGAGATTCATAGAGATTCATGGAGGTTCATGGAGATTCATGGAGATTCATGGACATCCACAGAGATTCATGGAGGTTCATGGAGATTCATGGAGGTTCATGGAGAATCATGGAGCTTCATCTAGATTCATTCATGGAGATTTATGGAGAATCATAGAGATTCATGGAGGTTCTTGGAGATTCAAAGAGAAACATGGAGATTCATGGAGGTTCATGGAGATTCAGTCATGGAGATTCATGGAGAATCATAGAGATTCATGGAGGTTCATGGAGATTCATGGAGATACATGGAGATTCATGGAGTTCATGGAGATTCATGGAGCTTCATGGAGATTCGTGGAGGTTCATAGAGATTCACAGAGAAACATGGAGATTCATGGAGGTTCATGGAGATTCTTGGAGGTTCATGGACATTCATGGAGATTCATGGAGATACATTCATGGAGATACATGGAGATTCATGGAGTTCATGGACATTCATGGAGATTCATGGAGATTCATTCATGGAGATACATGGAGATTCATGGAGTTCATGGAGATTCATGGAGCTTCATGGAGATTTATGGAGATTCATAGAGATTCATGGAGGTTCATGGAGATTCATGGAGATTCATGGACATTCACAGAGATTCATGGAGGTTCATGGAGATACATGGAGATTCATGGAGTTCATGGAGATTCATGGAGCTTCATGGAGATTTATGGAGATTCATGGAGATTCATGGAGGTTCATGGATATTCATGGAGATTAATGGAGATTCATAGAGATTCATGGAGGTTCATGGAGATTCATGGAGATTCATGGACATCCACAGAGATTCATGGAGGTTCATGGAGATTCATGGAGGTTCATGGAGAATCATGGAGCTTCATCTAGATTCATTCATGGAGATTTATGGAGAATCATAGAGATTCATGGAGGTTCATGGAGATTCAAAGAGAAACATGGAGATTCATGGAGCTTCATGGAGATTTATGGAGATTCATGGAGATTCATGGAGGTTCATGGATATTCATGGAGATTTATGGAGATTCATAGAGATTCATGGAGGTTCATGGAGATTCATGGAGATTCATGGACATCCACAGACATTCATGGAGGTTCATGGAGATTCATTCATGGAGATTCATGGAGAATCATAGAGATTCATGGAGGTTCATAGAGATTCATAGAGAAACATGGAGATTCATGGAGGTTTATGGAGATTCTTGGAGGTTCATGGACATTCATGGAGATTCATGGAGATACATTCATGGAGATACATGGAGATTCATGGAGTTCATGGACATTCATGGAGATTCATGGAGATTCATTCATGGAGATACATGGAGATTCATGGAGTTCATGGAGATTCATGGAGCTTCATGGAGATTTATGGAGATTCATGGAGATTTATGGAGATTCATAGAGATTCATGGAGGTTTATGGAGATTCTTGGAGGTTCATGGACATTCATGGAGATTCATGGATATTCACAGAGATTCATGGAGGTTCATGGAGATTCATGGAGGTTCATGGAGAATCATGGAGCTTCATGGAGATTCATTCATGGAGATTCATAGAGAATCATAGAGATTAATGGAGATTAATAGAGATTCATGGAGGTTCATGGAGATTCATTCATGGAGATTCATGGAGATTCATGGAGATTTATGGACATTCATGGAGATTCAAGGAGATTCACAGAGATTCATGGAGGTTCATGGAGATTCATGGAGGTTCATGGAAATTCATGGAGATTCATGGAGATTCAGTCATGGAGATTCATGGAGAATCATAGAGATTCATGGAGGTTCATGGAGATTCATGGAGATACATGGAGATTCATGGAGTTCATGGAGATTCATGGAGGTTCATGGATATTCATGGAGATTCATGGAGATTCATAGAGATTCATGGAGGTTCATGGAGATTCATGGAGATTCATGGACATCCACAGAGATTCATGGAGGTTCATGGAGATTCATGGAGCTTCATGGAGATTCGTGGAGGTTCATCGAGATTCACAGAGAAACATGGAGATTCATGGAGGTTCATGGAGATTCTTGGAGGTTCATGGACATTCATGGAGATTCATGGAGATACATTCATGGAGATACATGGAGATTCATCTAGTTCATGGACATTCATGGAGATTCATGGAGATTTATGGAGATTCATAGAGATTCATGGAGGTTCATGGAGATTCATGGAGATTCGTGGACATTCACAGAGATTCATGGAGGTTCATGGAGATACATGGAGATTCATGGAGTTCATGGAGATTCATGGAGCTTCATGGAGATTTATGGAGATTCATGGAGATTTATGGAGATTCATAGAGATTCATGGAGATTCATGGAGATTCATAGAGATTCATGGAGGTTCATGGAGATTCATGGAGATTCATGGACATTCACAGAGATTCATGGAGGTTCATGGAGATTCATTCATGGAGATTCATGGAGAATCATAGAGATTCATGGAGGTTCATAGAGATTCATAGAGAAACATGGAGATTCATGGAGGTTCATGGAGATTCTTGGAGGTTCATGGACATTCATGGAGATTCATGGAGATACATTCATGGAGATACATGGAGATTCATGGAGTTCATGGACATTCATGGAGATTCATGGAGATTCATTCATGGAGATACATGGAGATTCATGGAGTTCATGGAGATTCATGGAGCTTCATTGAGATTTATGGAGATTCATGGAGATTTATGGAGATTCATAGAGATTAATGGAGGTTCATGGAGATTCATGGAGATTCATGGACATTCACAGAGATTCATGGAGGTTCATGGAGATTCATGGAGGTTCATGGAGATTCATGGAGGTTCATGGAGATTCATGGAGGTTCATGGAGATTCATGGAGATTCATGGACATTCACAAAGATTCATGGAGGTTCATGGAGATTCATGGAGGTTCATGGAGAATCATGGAGGTTCATGGAGATTCATGGAGGTTCATGGAGAATCATGGAGCTTCATGGAGATTCATTCATGGAGATTCATGGAGATTCATGGAGATTCATAGGGATTCATGGAGATTCATGGAGGTTCATGGAGATTTATGGAGATTCATGGAGATTTATGGAGATTCATGGACATTCACAGAGATTCATGGAGGTTCATGGAGATTCATTCATGGAGATTCATGGAGAATCATAGAGATTCATGGAGGTTCATAGAGATTCATAGAGAAACATGGAGATTCATGGAGGTTCATGGAGAATCATGGAGTTTCATGGAGATTCATTCATGGAGATTCATGGAGAATCATAGAGATTCATGGAGGTTCATGGAGATTTATAGAGAAACATGGAGATTCATGGAGGTTCATGGACATTCATGGAGATTCATGGAGATTCATTCATGGAGATACATGGATATTCATGGAGTTCATGGAGATTCATGGAGCTTCATGGAGATTTATGGAGATTCATGGAGATTTATGGAGATTCATAGAGATTCATAGAGGTTCATGGAGATTCATGGAGATTCATAGGGATTCATGGAAGTTCATGGAGATTCATGGAGGTTCATGGACATTCATGGAGATTCATGGATATTCACAGAGATTCATGGAGGTTCATGGAGATTCATGGAGGTTCATGGAGAATCATGGAGCTTCATGGAGATTCATTCATGGAGATTCATAGAAAATCATAGAGATTAATGGAGATTAATAGAGATTCATGGAGGTTCATGGAGATTCATGGAGATTCATGGACATTCACAGAGATTCATGGAGGTTCATGGAGATTCATGGAGGTTCATGGAGAATCATGGAGCTTCATGGAGATTCATAGAGATTCATGGAGGTTCATGGAGATTCATGGAGATTCATGGACATCCACAGAGATTCATGGAGGTTCATGGAGATTCATGGAGGTTCATGGAGAATCATGGAGCTTCATCTAGATTCATTCATGGAGATTTATGGAGAATCATAGAGATTCATGGAGGTTCTTGGAGATTCAAAGAGAAACATGGAGATTCATGGAGGTTCATGGAGATTCAGTCATGGAGATTCATGGAGAATCATAGAGATTCATGGAGGTTCATGGAGATTCATGGAGATACATGGAGATTCATGGAGTTCATGGAGATTCATGGAGCTTCATGGAGATTCGTGGAGGTTCATAGAGATTCACAGAGAAACATGGAGATTCATGGAGGTTCATGGAGATTCTTGGAGGTTCATGGACATTCATGGAGATTCATGGAGATTCATTCATGGAGATTCATAGAGAATCATAGAGATTAATGGAGATTA
Organism: Lasioglossum villosulum; assembly: GCA_963971365.1. NCBI lineage: Eukaryota > Metazoa > Arthropoda > Insecta > Hymenoptera > Halictidae > Lasioglossum > Lasioglossum villosulum. The sequence goes on from OZ020495.1 coordinate 34,846,131, forward strand.
ATAGAGATTCATGGAGGTTCATGGAGATTCATTCATGGAGATTCATGGAGATTCATGGAGATTTATGGACATTCATGGAGATTCAAGGAGATTCACAGAGATTCATGGAGGTTCATGGAGATTCATGGAGGTTCATGGAAATTCATGGAGATTCATGGAGATTCAGTCATGGAGATTCATGGAGAATCATAGAGATTCATGGAGGTTCATGGAGATTCATGGAGATACATGGAGATTCATGGAGTTCATGGAGATTCATGGAGGTTCATGGATATTCATGGAGATTCATGGAGATTCATAGAGATTCATGGAGGTTCATGGAGATTCATGGAGATTCATGGACATCCACAGAGATTCATGGAGGTTCATGGAGATTCATGGAGCTTCATGGAGATTCGTGGAGGTTCATCGAGATTCACAGAGAAACATGGAGATTCATGGAGGTTCATGGAGATTCTTGGAGGTTCATGGACATTCATGGAGATTCATGGAGATACATTCATGGAGATACATGGAGATTCATCTAGTTCATGGACATTCATGGAGATTCATGGAGATTTATGGAGATTCATAGAGATTCATGGAGGTTCATGGAGATTCATGGAGATTCGTGGACATTCACAGAGATTCATGGAGGTTCATGGAGATACATGGAGATTCATGGAGTTCATGGAGATTCATGGAGCTTCATGGAGATTTATGGAGATTCATGGAGATTTATGGAGATTCATAGAGATTCATGGAGATTCATGGAGATTCATAGAGATTCATGGAGGTTCATGGAGATTCATGGAGATTCATGGACATTCACAGAGATTCATGGAGGTTCATGGAGATTCATTCATGGAGATTCATGGAGAATCATAGAGATTCATGGAGGTTCATAGAGATTCATAGAGAAACATGGAGATTCATGGAGGTTCATGGAGATTCTTGGAGGTTCATGGACATTCATGGAGATTCATGGAGATACATTCATGGAGATACATGGAGATTCATGGAGTTCATGGACATTCATGGAGATTCATGGAGATTCATTCATGGAGATACATGGAGATTCATGGAGTTCATGGAGATTCATGGAGCTTCATTGAGATTTATGGAGATTCATGGAGATTTATGGAGATTCATAGAGATTAATGGAGGTTCATGGAGATTCATGGAGATTCATGGACATTCACAGAGATTCATGGAGGTTCATGGAGATTCATGGAGGTTCATGGAGATTCATGGAGGTTCATGGAGATTCATGGAGGTTCATGGAGATTCATGGAGATTCATGGACATTCACAAAGATTCATGGAGGTTCATGGAGATTCATGGAGGTTCATGGAGAATCATGGAGGTTCATGGAGATTCATGGAGGTTCATGGAGAATCATGGAGCTTCATGGAGATTCATTCATGGAGATTCATGGAGATTCATGGAGATTCATAGGGATTCATGGAGATTCATGGAGGTTCATGGAGATTTATGGAGATTCATGGAGATTTATGGAGATTCATGGACATTCACAGAGATTCATGGAGGTTCATGGAGATTCATTCATGGAGATTCATGGAGAATCATAGAGATTCATGGAGGTTCATAGAGATTCATAGAGAAACATGGAGATTCATGGAGGTTCATGGAGAATCATGGAGTTTCATGGAGATTCATTCATGGAGATTCATGGAGAATCATAGAGATTCATGGAGGTTCATGGAGATTTATAGAGAAACATGGAGATTCATGGAGGTTCATGGACATTCATGGAGATTCATGGAGATTCATTCATGGAGATACATGGATATTCATGGAGTTCATGGAGATTCATGGAGCTTCATGGAGATTTATGGAGATTCATGGAGATTTATGGAGATTCATAGAGATTCATAGAGGTTCATGGAGATTCATGGAGATTCATAGGGATTCATGGAAGTTCATGGAGATTCATGGAGGTTCATGGACATTCATGGAGATTCATGGATATTCACAGAGATTCATGGAGGTTCATGGAGATTCATGGAGGTTCATGGAGAATCATGGAGCTTCATGGAGATTCATTCATGGAGATTCATAGAAAATCATAGAGATTAATGGAGATTAATAGAGATTCATGGAGGTTCATGGAGATTCATGGAGATTCATGGACATTCACAGAGATTCATGGAGGTTCATGGAGATTCATGGAGGTTCATGGAGAATCATGGAGCTTCATGGAGATTCATAGAGATTCATGGAGGTTCATGGAGATTCATGGAGATTCATGGACATCCACAGAGATTCATGGAGGTTCATGGAGATTCATGGAGGTTCATGGAGAATCATGGAGCTTCATCTAGATTCATTCATGGAGATTTATGGAGAATCATAGAGATTCATGGAGGTTCTTGGAGATTCAAAGAGAAACATGGAGATTCATGGAGGTTCATGGAGATTCAGTCATGGAGATTCATGGAGAATCATAGAGATTCATGGAGGTTCATGGAGATTCATGGAGATACATGGAGATTCATGGAGTTCATGGAGATTCATGGAGCTTCATGGAGATTCGTGGAGGTTCATAGAGATTCACAGAGAAACATGGAGATTCATGGAGGTTCATGGAGATTCTTGGAGGTTCATGGACATTCATGGAGATTCATGGAGATACATTCATGGAGATACATGGAGATTCATGGAGTTCATGGACATTCATGGAGATTCATGGAGATTCATTCATGGAGATACATGGAGATTCATGGAGTTCATGGAGATTCATGGAGCTTCATGGAGATTTATGGAGATTCATAGAGATTCATGGAGGTTCATGGAGATTCATGGAGATTCATGGACATTCACAGAGATTCATGGAGGTTCATGGAGATACATGGAGATTCATGGAGTTCATGGAGATTCATGGAGCTTCATGGAGATTTATGGAGATTCATGGAGATTCATGGAGGTTCATGGATATTCATGGAGATTAATGGAGATTCATAGAGATTCATGGAGGTTCATGGAGATTCATGGAGATTCATGGACATCCACAGAGATTCATGGAGGTTCATGGAGATTCATGGAGGTTCATGGAGAATCATGGAGCTTCATCTAGATTCATTCATGGAGATTTATGGAGAATCATAGAGATTCATGGAGGTTCATGGAGATTCAAAGAGAAACATGGAGATTCATGGAGCTTCATGGAGATTTATGGAGATTCATGGAGATTCATGGAGGTTCATGGATATTCATGGAGATTTATGGAGATTCATAGAGATTCATGGAGGTTCATGGAGATTCATGGAGATTCATGGACATCCACAGACATATATGGAGGTTCATGGAGATTCATTCATGGAGATTCATGGAGAATCATAGAGATTCATGGAGGTTCATAGAGATTCATAGAGAAACATGGAGATTCATGGAGGTTTATGGAGATTCTTGGAGGTTCATGGACATTCATGGAGATTCATGGAGATACATTCATGGAGATACATGGAGATTCATGGAGTTCATGGACATTCATGGAGATTCATGGAGATTCATTCATGGAGATACATGGAGATTCATGGAGTTCATGGAGATTCATGGAGCTTCATGGAGATTTATGGAGATTCATGGAGATTTATGGAGATTCATAGAGATTCATGGAGGTTTATGGAGATTCTTGGAGGTTCATGGACATTCATGGAGATTCATGGATATTCACAGAGATTCATGGAGGTTCATGGAGATTCATGGAGGTTCATGGAGAATCATGGAGCTTCATGGAGATTCATTCATGGAGATTCATAGAGAATCATAGAGATTAATGGAGATTAATAGAGATTCATGGAGGTTCATGGAGATTCATTCATGGAGATTCATGGAGATTCATGGAGATTTATGGACATTCATGGAGATTCAAGGAGATTCACAGAGATTCATGGAGGTTCATGGAGATTCATGGAGGTTCATGGAAATTCATGGAGATTCATGGAGATTCAGTCATGGAGATTCATGGAGAATCATAGAGATTCATGGAGGTTCATGGAGATTCATGGAGATACATGGAGATTCATGGAGTTCATGGAGATTCATGGAGGTTCATGGATATTCATGGAGATTCATGGAGATTCATAGAGATTCATGGAGGTTCATGGAGATTCATGGAGATTCATGGACATCCACAGAGATTCATGGAGGTTCATGGAGATTCATGGAGCTTCATGGAGATTCGTGGAGGTTCATCGAGATTCACAGAGAAACATGGAGATTCATGGAGGTTCATGGAGATTCTTGGAGGTTCATGGACATTCATGGAGATTCATGGAGATACATTCATGGAGATACATGGAGATTCATCTAGTTCATGGACATTCATGGAGATTCATGGAGATTTATGGAGATTCATAGAGATTCATGGAGGTTCATGGAGATTCATGGAGATTCGTGGACATTCACAGAGATTCATGGAGGTTCATGGAGATACATGGAGATTCATGGAGTTCATGGAGATTCATGGAGCTTCATGGAGATTTATGGAGATTCATGGAGATTTATGGAGATTCATAGAGATTCATGGAGATTCATGGAGATTCATAGAGATTCATGGAGGTTCATGGAGATTCATGGAGATTCATGGACATTCACAGAGATTCATGGAGGTTCATGGAGATTCATTCATGGAGATTCATGGAGAATCATAGAGATTCATGGAGGTTCATAGAGATTCATAGAGAAACATGGAGATTCATGGAGGTTCATGGAGATTCTTGGAGGTTCATGGACATTCATGGAGATTCATGGAGATACATTCATGGAGATACATGGAGATTCATGGAGTTCATGGACATTCATGGAGATTCATGGAGATTCATTCATGGAGATACATGGAGATTCATGGAGTTCATGGAGATTCATGGAGCTTCATTGAGATTTATGGAGATTCATGGAGATTTATGGAGATTCATAGAGATTAATGGAGGTTCATGGAGATTCATGGAGATTCATGGACATTCACAGAGATTCATGGAGGTTCATGGAGATTCATGGAGGTTCATGGAGATTCATGGAGGTTCATGGAGATTCATGGAGGTTCATGGAGATTCATGGAGATTCATGGCCATTCACAAAGATTCATGGAGGTTCATGGAGATTCATGGAGGTTCATGGAGAATCATGGAGGTTCATGGAGATTCATGGAGGTTCATGGAGAATCATGGAGCTTCATGGAGATTCATTCATGGAGATTCATGGAGATTCATGGAGATTCATAGGGATTCATGGAGATTCATGGAGGTTCATGGAGATTTATGGAGATTCATGGAGATTTATGGAGATTCATGGACATTCACAGAGATTCATGGAGGTTCATGGAGATTCATTCATGGAGATTCATGGAGAATCATAGAGATTCATGGAGGTTCATAGAGATTCATAGAGAAACATGGAGATTCATGGAGGTTCATGGAGAATCATGGAGTTTCATGGAGATTCATTCATGGAGATTCATGGAGAATCATAGAGATTCATGGAGGTTCATGGAGATTTATAGAGAAACATGGAGATTCATGGAGGTTCATGGACATTCATGGAGATTCATGGAGATTCATTCATGGAGATACATGGATATTCATGGAGTTCATGGAGATTCATGGAGCTTCATGGAGATTTATGGAGATTCATGGAGATTTATGGAGATTCATAGAGATTCATAGAGGTTCATGGAGATTCATGGAGATTCATGGACATTCACAGAGATTCATGGAGGTTCATGGAGATTCATGGAGGTTCATGGAGATTCATGGAGGTTCATGGAGATTCATGGAGATTCATGGACATTCACAAAGATTCATGGAGGTTCATGGAGATTCATGGAGGTTCATGGAGAATCATGGAGCTTCATGGAGATTCATTCATGGTGATTCATGGAGATTCATGGAGATTCATAGGGATTCATGGAAGTTCATGGAGATTCATGGAGGTTCATGGACATTCATGGAGATTCATGGTATTCACAGAGATTCATGGAGGTTCATGGAGATTCATGGAGGTTCATGGAGAATCATGGAGATTCATGGAGAATCATAGAGATTCATGGAGATTCATAGAGATTCATGGAGGTTCATGGAGATTCATGGAGATTCATGGACGTTCACAGAGATTCATGGAGGTTCATGGAGATTCATGGAGGTTCATGGAGAATCATGGAGCTTCATGGAGATTCATTCATGGAGATTCATGGAGATTCATGGAGATTCATAGGGATTCATGGAGCTTCATGGAGATTTATGGAGATTCATGGAGATTTATGGAGATTCATAGAGATTAATGGAGGTTCATGGAGATTCATGGAGATTCATGGACATTCACAGAGATTCATGGAGGTTCATGGAGATTCATGGAGGTTCATGGAGATTCATGGAGAATCATAGAGATTCATGGAGGTTCATAGAGATTCATAGAGAAACATGGAGATTCATGGAGGTTCATGGAGAATCATGGAGTTTCATGGAGATTCATTCATGGAGATTCATGGAGAATCATAGAGATTCATGGAGGTTCATGGAGATTTATAGAGAAACATGGAGATTCATGGAGGTTCATGGACATTCATGGAGATTCATGGAGATTCATTCATGGAGATACATGGATATTCATGGAGTTCATGGAGATTCATGGAGCTTCATGGAGATTTATGGAGATTCATGGAGATTTATGGAGATTCATAAAGATTCATGGAGGTTCATGGAGATTCATGGAGATTCATGGACATTCACAGAGATTCATGGAGGTTCATGGAGATTCATGGAGGTTCATGGAGATTCATGGAGGTTCATGGAGATTCATGGAGATTCATGGACATTCACAAAGATTCATGGAGGTTCATGGAGAATCATGGAGTTTCATGGAGATTCATTCATGGAGATTCATGGAGAATCATAGAGATTCATGGAGGTTCATGGAGATTTATAGAGAAACATGGAGATTCATGGAGGTTCATGGACATTCATGGAGATTCATGGAGATTCATTCATGGAGATACATGGATATTCATGGAGTTCATGGAGATTCATGGAGCTTCATGGAGATTTATGGAGATTCATGGAGATTTATGGAGATTCATAAAGATTCATGGAGGTTCATGGAGATTCATGGAGATTCATGGACATTCACAGAGATTCATGGAGGTTCATGGAGATTCATGGAGGTTCATGGAGATTCATGGAGGTTCATGGAGATTCATGGAGATTCATGGACATTCACAAAGATTCATGGAGGTTCATGGAGATTCATGGAGGTTCATGGAGAATCATGGAGCTTCATGGAGATTCATTCATGGTGATTCATGGAGATTCATGGAGATTCATAGGGATTCATGGAAGTTCATGGAGATTCATGGAGGTTCATGGACATTCATGGAGATTCATGGTATTCACAGAGATTCATGGAGGTTCATGGAGATTCATGGAGGTTCATGGAGAATCATGGAGATTCATGGAGAATCATAGAGATTCATGGAGATTCATAGAGATTCATGGAGGTTCATGGAGATTCATGGAGATTCATGGACGTTCACAGAGATTCATGGAGGTTCATGGAGATTCATGGAGGTTCATGGAGAATCATGGAGCTTCATGGAGATTCATTCATGGAGATTCATGGAGATTCATGGAGATTCATAGGGATTCATGGAGCTTCATGGAGATTTATGGAGATTCATGGAGATTTATGGAGATTCATAGAGATTAATGGAGGTTCATGGAGATTCATGGAGATTCATGGACATTCACAGAGATTCATGGAGGTTCATGGAGATTCATGGAGGTTCATGGAGATTCATGGAGATTCATGGACATTCACAGAGATTCATGGAGGTTCATGGAGATTCATGGAGGTTCATGGAGATTCATGGAGGTTCATGGAGAATCATGGAGGTTCATGGAGATTCATGGAGGTTCATGGAGAATCATGGAGCTTCATGGAGATTCATTCATGGAGATTCATGGAGATTCATGGAGATTCATAGGGATTCATGGAAGTTCATGGAGATTCATGGAGGTTCATGGACATTCATGGAGATTCATGGTATTCACAGAGATTCATGGAGGTTCATGGAGATTCATGGAGGTTCATGGAGAATCATGGAGATTCATGGAGAATCATAGAGATTCATGGAGATTCATAGAGATTCATGGAGGTTCATGGAGATTCATGGAGATTCATTCATGGAGATACATGGATATTCATGGAGTTCATGGAGATTCATGGAGCTTCATGGAGATTTATGGAGATTCATGGAGATTTATGGAGATTCATGGAGATTTATGGAGATTCATAAAGATTCATGGAGGTTCATGGAGATTCATGGAGATTCATGGACATTCACAGAGATTCATGGAGGTTCATGGAGATTCATGGAGGTTCATGGAGATTCATGGAGGTTCATGGAGATTCATGGAGATTCATGGACATTCACAAAGATTCATGGAGGTTCATGGAGATTCATGGAGGTTCATGGAGAATCATGGAGCTTCATGGAGATTCATTCATGGTGATTCATGGAGATTCATGGAGATTCATAGGGATTCATGGAGGTTCATGGAGATTCATGGAGGTTCATGGAGATTCATGGAGGTTCATGGAGAATCATGGAGGTTCATGGAGATTCATGGAGGTTCATGGAGAATTATGGAGCTTCATGGAGATTCATTCATGGAGATTCATGGAGATTCATGGAGATTCATAGGGATTCATGGAGTTTCATGGAGATTTATGGAGATTCATGGACATTCACAGAGATTCATGGAGGTTCATGGAGATTCATTCATGGAGATTCATGGAGAATCATAGAGATTCATGGAGGTTCATAGAGATTCATAGAGAAACATGGAGATTCATGGAGGTTCATGGAGAATCATGGAGTTTCATGGAGATTCATTCATGGAGATTCATGGAGAATCATAGAGATTCATGGAGGTTCATGGAGATTTATAGAGAAACATGGAGATTCATGGAGGTTCATGGACATTCATGGAGATTCATGGAGATTCATTCATGGAGATACATGGATATTCATGGAGTTCATGGAGATTCATGGAGCTTCATGGAGATTTATGGAGATTCATGGAGATTTATGGAGATTCATAGAGATTCATGGAGGTTCATGGAGATTCATGGAGATTCATGGACATTCACAGAGATTCATGGAGGTTCATGGAGATTCATGGAGGTTCATGGAGATTCATGGAGGTTCATGGAGATTCATGGAGATTCATGGACATTCACAAAGATTCATGGAGGTTCATGGAGATTCATGGAGGTTCATGGAGAATCATGGAGCTTCATGGAGATTCATTCATGGAGATTCATGGAGATTCATGGAGATTCATAGGGATTCATGGAAGTTCATGGAGATTCATGGAGGTTCATGGACATTCATGGAGATTCATGGTATTCACAGAGATTCATGGAGGTTCATGGAGATTTATGGAGATTCATAGAGATTAATGGAGGTTCATGGAGATTCATGGAAATTCATGGACATTCACAGAGATTCATGGAGGTTCATGGAGATTCATGGAGGTTCATGGAGATTCATGGAGAATCATAGAGATTCATGGAGGTTCATAGAGATTCATAGAGAAACATGGAGATTCATGGAGGTTCATGGAGAATCATGGAGTTTCATGGAGATTCATTCATGGAGATTCATGGAGAATCATAGAGATTCATGGAGGTTCATGGAGATTTATAGAGAAACATGGAGATTCATGGAGGTTCATGGACATTCATGGAGATTCATGGAGATTCATTCATGGAGATACATGGATATTCATGGAGGTTCATGGAGATTCATGGAGCTTCATGGAGATTTATGGAGATTCATGGAGATTTATGGAGATTCATAAAGATTCATGGAGGTTCATGGAGATTCATGGAGATTCATGGACATTCACAGAGATTCATGGAGGTTCATGGAGATTCATGGAGGTTCATGGAGATTCATGGAGGTTCATGGAGATTCATGGAGATTCATGGACATTCACAAAGATTCATGGAGGTTCATGGAGAATCATGGAGTTTCATGGAGATTCATTCATGGAGATTCATGGAGAATCATAGAGATTCATGGAGGTTCATGGAGATTTATAGAGAAACATGGAGATTCATGGAGGTTCATGGACATTCATGGAGATTCATGGAGATTCATTCATGGAGATACATGGATATTCATGGAGTTCATGGAGATTCATGGAGCTTCATGGAGATTTATGGAGATTCATGGAGATTTATGGAGATTCATAAAGATTCATGGAGGTTCATGGAGATTCATGGAGATTCATGGACATTCACAGAGATTCATGGAGGTTCATGGAGATTCATGGAGGTTCATGGAGATTCATGGAGGTTCATGGAGATTCATGGAGATTCATGGACATTCACAAAGATTCATGGAGGTTCATGGAGATTCATGGAGGTTCATGGAGAATCATGGAGCTTCATGGAGATTCATTCATGGTGATTCATGGAGATTCATGGAGATTCATAGGGATTCATGGAAGTTCATGGAGATTCATGGAGGTTCATGGACATTCATGGAGATTCATGGTATTCACAGAGATTCATGGAGGTTCATGGAGATTCATGGAGGTTCATGGAGAATCATGGAGATTCATGGAGAATCATAGAGATTCATGGAGATTCATAGAGATTCATGGAGGTTCATGGAGATTCATGGAGATTCATGGACGTTCACAGAGATTCATGGAGGTTCATGGAGATTCATGGAGGTTCATGGAGAATCATGGAGCTTCATGGAGATTCATTCATGGAGATTCATGGAGATTCATGGAGATTCATAGGGATTCATGGAGCTTCATGGAGATTTATGGAGATTCATGGAGATTTATGGAGATTCATAGAGATTAATGGAGGTTCATGGAGATTCATGGAGATTCATGGACATTCACAGAGATTCATGGAGGTTCATGGAGATTCATGGAGGTTCATGGAGATTCATGGAGATTCATGGACATTCACAGAGATTCATGGAGGTTCATGGAGATTCATGGAGGTTCATGGAGATTCATGGAGGTTCATGGAGAATCATGGAGGTTCATGGAGATTCATGGAGGTTCATGGAGAATCATGGAGCTTCATGGAGATTCATTCATGGAGATTCATGGAGATTCATGGAGATTCATAGGGATTCATGGAGTTTCATGGAGATTTATGGAGATTCATGGACATTCACAGAGATTCATGGAGGTTCATGGAGATTCATTCATGGAGATTCATGGAGAATCATAGAGATTCATGGAGGTTCATAGAGATTCATAGAGAAACATGGAGATTCATGGAGGTTCATGGAGAATCATGGAGTTTCATGGAGATTCATTCATGGAGATTCATGGAGAATCATAGAGATTCATGGAGGTTCATGGAGATTTATAGAGAAACATGGAGATTCATGGAGGTTCATGGACATTCATGGAGATTCATGGAGATTCATTCATGGAGATACATGGATATTCATGGAGTTCATGGAGATTCATGGAGCTTCATGGAGATTTATGGAGATTCATGGAGATTTATGGAGATTCATAGAGATTCATGGAGGTTCATGGAGATTCATGGAGATTCATGGACATTCACAGAGATTCATGGAGGTTCATGGAGATTCATGGAGGTTCATGGAGATTCATCGAGGTTCATGGAGATTCATGGAGATTCATGGACATTCACAAAGATTCATGGAGGTTCATGGAGATTCATGGAGGTTCATGGAGAATCATGGAGCTTCATGGAGATTCATTCATGGAGATTCATGGAGATTCATGGAGATTCATAGGGATTCATGGAGGTTCATGGAGATTCATGGACATTCATGGAGATTCAAGGAGATTCACAGAGATTCATGGAGGTTCATGGAGATTCATGGAGGTTCATGGAAATTCATGGAGATTCATGGAGATTCAGTCATGGAGATTCATGGAGAATCATAGAGATTCATGGAGGTTCATGGAGATTCATGGAGATACATGGAGATTCATGGAGTTCTAAGAGATTCATGGAGCTTCATGGAGATTTATGGAGATTCATGGAGATTTATGGAGATTCATAGAGATTCATGGAGGTTCATGGAGATTCATGGAGATTCATGGACATTCACAGAGATTCATGGAGGTTCATGGAGATTCATGGAGATTCATGGAGATTCATGGACATTCACAGAGATTCATGGAGGTTCATGGAGATTCATGGAGGTTCATGGAGATTCATGGAGGTTCATGGAGATTCATGGAGATTCATGGACATTCACAAAGATTCATGGAGGTTCATGGAGATTCCTGGAGGTTCATGGAGAATCATGGAGCTTCATGGAGATTCATTCATGGAGATTCATGGAGATTCATGGAGATTCATAGGGATTCATGGAAGTTCATGGAGATTCATGGAGGTTCATGGACATTCATGGAGATTCATGGTATTCACAGAGATTCATGGAGGTTCATGGAGATTCATGGAGGTTCATGGAGAATCATGGAGATTCATGGAGAATCATAGAGATTCATGGAGATTCATAGAGATTCATGGAGGTTCATGGAGATTCATGGAGATTCATGGACGTTCACAGAGATTCATGGAGGTTCATGGAGATTCATGGAGGTTCATGGAGAATCATGGAGCTTCATGGAGATTCATTCATGGAGATTCATGGAGATTCATGGAGATTCATAGGGATTCATGGAGGTTCATGGAGATTCATGGACATTCATGGAGATTCAAGGAGATTCACAGAGATTCATGGAGGTTCATGGAGATTCATGGAGGTTCATGGAAATTCATGGAGATTCATGGAGATTCAGTCATGGAGATTCATGGAGAATCATAGAGATTCATGGAGGTTCATGGAGATTCATGGAGATACATGGAGATTCATGGAGTTCTAGGAGATTCATGGAGCTTCATGGAGGTTTATGGATATTCATGGAGATTTATGGAGATTCATAGAGATTCATGGAGGTTCATGGAGATTCATGGAGATTCATGGACATTCACAGAGATTCATGGAGGTTCATGGAGATTCATGGAGGTTCATGGAGATTCATTCATGGAGATTCATGGAGATTCATGGAAATTCATAGGGATTCATGGAGGTTCATGGAGGTTCATGGAGATTCATGGAGATACATGGAGATTCATGGAGTTCATGGAGATTCATGGAGGTTCATGGAGATTCATGGAGATTCATGGAGATTCATTCATGGAGATTCATGGAGAATCATGGAGATTCATGGAGTTCATGGAGATTCATGGAGCTTCATGGAGATTTATGGAGATTCATGGAGATTTATGGAGATTCATAGAGATTCATGGAGGTTCATGGAGATTCATGGACATTCACAGAGATTCATGGAGGTTCATGGAGATTCATGGAGGTTCATGGAGATTCATTCATGGAGATTCATGGAGATTCATGGAAATTCGTAGGGATTCATGGAGTTCATGGAGATTCATGGAGCTTCATGGAGATTTATGGGGATTCATGGAGATTTATGGAGATTCATAGAGATTCATGGAAGTTCATGGAGATTGCTGGAGATTCATGGACATTCACAGAGATTCATGGAGGTTCATGGAGATTCATGGAGGTTCATGGTGATTCATGGAGGTTCATGGAGATTCATGGAGCTTCATGGAGATTTATGGAGATTCATGGAGATTTATGGAGATTCATAGAGATTCATGGAGGTTCATGGAGATTCATGGAGATTCATGGACATTCGCAGAGATTCATGGAGGTTCATGGAGATTCATGGAGGTTCATGGAGATTCATGGAGGTTCATGGAGATTCATGGAGATTCATGGACGTTCACAGAGATTCATGGAGGTTCATGGAGATTCATGGAGGTTCATGGAGAATCATGGAGCTTCATGGAGATTCATTCATGGAGATTCATGGAGATTCATGGAGATTCATAGGGATTCATGGAGGATCATGGAGATTCATGGACATTCATGGAGATTCAAGGAGATTCACAGAGATTCATGGAGGTTCATGGAGATTCATGGAGGTTCATGGAAATTCATGGAGATTCATGGAGATTCAGTCATGGAGATTCATGGAGAATCATAGAGATTCATGGAGGTTCATGGAGATTCATGGAGATACATGGAGATTCATGGAGTTCTAGGAGATTCATGGAGCTTCATGGAGGTTTATGGATATTCATGGAGATTTATGGAGATTCATAGACATTCATGGAGGTTCATGGAGATTCATGGAGATTCATGGACATTCACAGAGATTCATGGAGGTTCATGGAGATTCATGGAGGTTCATGGAGATTCATTCATGGAGATTCATGGAGATTCATGGAAATTCATAGGGATTCATGGAGGTTCATGGAGGTTCATGGAGATTCATGGAGATTCATTCATGGAGATACATGGAGATTCATGGAGTTCTAGGAGATTCATGGAGCTTCATGGAGGTTTATGGATATTCATGGAGATTTATGGAGATTCATAGACATTCATGGAGGTTCATGGAGATTCATGGAGATTCATGGACATTCACAGAGATTCATGGAGGTTCATGGAGATTCATGGAGGTTCATGGAGATTCATTCATGGAGATTCATGGAGATTCATGGAAATTCGTAGGGATTCATGGAGTTCATGGAGATTCATGGAGCTTCATGGAGATTTATGGGGATTCATGGAGATTTATGGAGATTCATAGAGATTCATGGAAGTTCATGGAGATTGATGGAGATTCATGGACATTCACAGAGATTCATGGAGGTTCATGGAGATTCATGGAGGTTCATGGAGATTCATGGAGGTTCATGGAGATTCATGGAGCTTCATGGAGATTTATGGAGATTCATGGAGATTTATGGAGATTCATAGAGATTCATGGAGGTTCATGGAGATTCATGGAGATTCATGGACATTCGCAGAGATTCATGGAGGTTCATGGAGATTCATGGAGGTTCATGGAGATTCATGGAGGTTCATGGAGATTCATGGAGATTCATGGACATTCACAGAGATTCATGGAGATTTATGGAGATTCATGGAGATTTATGGAGATTCACAGAGATTCATGGAGGTTCATGGAGATTCATGGAGGTTCATGGAGATTCATGGAGATTCATGGACATTCACAGAGATTCATGGAGATTCATAGAGATTCATGGAGGTTCATGGAGATTCATGGAGATTCATGGACATTCACAGAGATTCATGGAGGTTCATGGAGATTCATGGAGGTTCATGCAGAATCATGGAGCTTCATGGAGATTCATTCATGGAGATTCATGGAGATTCATGGAGATTCATAGGGATTCATGGAGATACATGGAGGTTCATGGAGGTTCATGGAGATTCATGGACATTCACAGAGATTCATGGAGGTTCATGGAGATTCATGGAGGTTCATGGAGATTCATGGACATTCACAGAGATACATTCATGGAGATACATGGAGATTCATGGAGTTCATGGACATTCATGGAGATTCATGGAGATTCATGGAGATTCATGGACATTCATGGAGATTCAAGGAGATTCATGGAGGTTCATGGAGATTCATGGAGGTTCATGGAGAATCATGGAGCTTCATGGAGATTCATTCATGGAGATTCATGGAGATTCATGGAGATTCATAGGGATTCATGGAGGTTCATGGAGATTCATGGACATTCATGGAGATTCAAGGAGATTCACAGAGATTCATGGAGGTTCATGGAGATTCATGGAGGTTCATGGAAATTCATGGAGATTCATGGAGATTCAGTCATGGAGATTCATGGAGAATCATAGAGATTCATGGAGGTTCATGGAGATTCATGGAGATACATGGAGATTCATGGAGTTCTAGGAGATTCATGGAGCTTCATGGAGATTTATGGAGATTCATGGAGATTTATGGAGATTCATAGAGATTCATGGAGGTTCATGGAGATTCATGGAGATTCATGGACATTCACAGAGATTCATGGAGGTTCATGGAGATTCATGGAGATTCATGGAGATTCATGGACATTCACAGAGATTCATGGAGGTTCATGGAGATTCATGGAGGTTCATGGAGATTCATGGAGGTTCATGGAGATTCATGGAGATTCATGGACATTCACAAAGATTCATGGAGGTTCATGGAGATTCCTGGAGGTTCATGGAGATTCATTCATGGAGATTCATGGAGATTCATGGAGATTCATAGGGATTCATGGAAGTTCATGGAGATTCATGGAGGTTCATGGACATTCATGGAGATTCATGGTATTCACAGAGATTCATGGAGGTTCATGGAGATTCATGGAGGTTCATGGAGAATCATGGAGATTCATGGAGAATCATAGAGATTCATGGAGATTCATAGAGATTTATGGAGGTTCATGGAGATTCATGGAGATTCATGGACGTTCACAGAGATTCATGGAGGTTCATGGAGATTCATGGAGGTTCATGGAGAATCATGGAGCTTCATGGAGATTCATTCATGGAGATTCATGGAGATTCATGGAGATTCATAGGGATTCATGGAGGTTCATGGAGATTCATGGACATTCATGGAGATTCAAGGAGATTCACAGAGATTCATGGAGGTTCATGGAGATTCATGGAGGTTCATGGAAATTCATGGAGATTCATGGAGATTCAGTCATGGAGATTCATGGAGAATCATAGAGATTCATGGAGGTTCATGGAGATTCATGGAGATACATGGAGATTCATGGAGTTCTAGGAGATTCATGGAGCTTCATGGAGGTTTATGGATATTCATGGAGATTTATGGAGATTCATAGAGATTCATGGAGGTTCATGGAGATTCATGGAGATTCATGGACATTCACAGAGATTCATGGAGGTTCATGGAGATTCATGGAGGTTCATGGAGATTCATTCATGGAGATTCATGGAGATTCATGGAAATTCATAGGGATTCATGGAGGTTCATGGAGGTTCATGGAGATTCATGGAGATACATGGAGATTCATGGAGTTCATGGAGATTCATGGAGGTTCATGGAGATTCATGGAGATTCATGGAGATTCATTCATGGAGATTCATGGAGAATCATGGAGATTCATGGAGTTCATGGAGATTCATGGAGCTTCATGGAGATTTATGGAGATTCATGGAGATTTATGGAGATTCATAGAGATTCATGGAGGTTCATGGAGATTCATGGACATTCACAGAGATTCATGGAGGTTCATGGAGATTCATGGAGGTTCATGGAGATTCATTCATGGAGATTCATGGAGATTCATGGAAATTCGTAGGGATTCATGGAGTTCATGGAGATTCATGGAGCTTCATGGAGATTTATGGGGATTCATGGAGATTTATGGAGATTCATAGAGATTCATGGAAGTTCATGGAGATTGCTGGAGATTCATGGACATTCACAGAGATTCATGGAGGTTCATGGAGATTCATGGAGGTTCATGGTGATTCATGGAGGTTCATGGAGATTCATGGAGCTTCATGGAGATTTATGGAGATTCATGGAGATTTATGGAGATTCATAGAGATTCATGGAGGTTCATGGAGATTCATGGAGATTCATGGACATTCGCAGAGATTCATGGAGGTTCATGGAGATTCATGGAGGTTCATGGAGATTCATGGAGGTTCATGGAGATTCATGGAGATTCATGGACGTTCACAGAGATTCATGGAGGTTCATGGAGATTCATGGAGGTTCATGGAGAATCATGGAGCTTCATGGAGATTCATTCATGGAGATTCATGGAGATTCATGGAGATTCATAGGGATTCATGGAGGATCATGGAGATTCATGGACATTCATGGAGATTCAAGGAGATTCACAGAGATTCATGGAGGTTCATGGAGATTCATGGAGGTTCATGGAAATTCATGGAGATTCATGGAGATTCAGTCATGGAGATTCATGGAGAATCATAGAGATTCATGGAGGTTCATGGAGATTCATGGAGATACATGGAGATTCATGGAGTTCTAGGAGATTCATGGAGCTTCATGGAGGTTTATGGATATTCATGGAGATTTATGGAGATTCATAGACATTCATGGAGGTTCATGGAGATTCATGGAGATTCATGGACATTCACAGAGATTCATGGAGGTTCATGGAGATTCATGGAGGTTCATGGAGATTCATTCATGGAGATTCATGGAGATTCATGGAAATTCATAGGGATTCATGGAGGTTCATGGAGGTTCATGGAGATTCATGGAGATTCATTCATGGAGATACATGGAGATTCATGGAGTTCTAGGAGATTCATGGAGCTTCATGGAGGTTTATGGATATTCATGGAGATTTATGGAGATTCATAGACATTCATGGAGGTTCATGGAGATTCATGGAGATTCATGGACATTCACAGAGATTCATGGAGGTTCATGGAGATTCATGGAGGTTCATGGAGATTCATTCATGGAGATTCATGGAGATTCATGGAAATTCGTAGGGATTCATGGAGTTCATGGAGATTCATGGAGCTTCATGGAGATTTATGGGGATTCATGGAGATTTATGGAGATTCATAGAGATTCATGGAAGTTCATGGAGATTGATGGAGATTCATGGACATTCACAGAGATTCATGGAGGTTCATGGAGATTCATGGAGGTTCATGGAGATTCATGGAGGTTCATGGAGATTCATGGAGCTTCATGGAGATTTATGGAGATTCATGGAGATTTGTGGAGATTCATAGAGATTCATGGAGGTTCATGGAGATTCATGGAGATTCATGGACATTCGCAGAGATTCATGGAGGTTCATGGAGATTCATGGAGGTTCATGGAGATTCATGGAGGTTCATGGAGATTCATGGAGATTCATGGACATTCACAGAGATTCATGGAGATTTATGGAGATTCATGGAGATTTATGGAGATTCACAGAGATTCATGGAGGTTCATGGAGATTCATGGAGGTTCATGGAGATTCATGGAGATTCATGGACATTCACAGAGATTCATGGAGATTCATAGAGATTCATGGAGGTTCATGGAGATTCATGGAGATTCATGGACATTCACAGAGATTCATGGAGGTTCATGGAGATTCATGGAGGTTCATGCAGAATCATGGAGCTTCATGGAGATTCATTCATGGAGATTCATGGAGATTCATGGAGATTCATAGGGATTCATGGAGATACATGGAGGTTCATGGAGGTTCATGGAGATTCATGGACATTCACAGAGATTCATGGAGGTTCATGGAGATTCATGGAGGTTCATGGAGATTCATGGACATTCACAGAGATACATTCATGGAGATACATGGAGATTCATGGAGTTCATGGACATTCATGGAGATTCATGGAGATTCATTCATGGAGATACATGGAGGTTCATGGAGATTCATGGAGATTCATGGACATTCACAGAGATTCATGGAGGTTCATGGAGATTCATGGAGGTTCATGGAGAATCATGGAGCTTCATGGAGATTCATTCATGGAGATTCATGGAGATTCATGGAGATTCATAGGGATTCATGGAGGTTCATGGAGATTCATGGACATTCATGGAGATTCAAGGAGATTCACAGAGATTCATGGAGGTTCATGGAGATTCATGGAGATTTATGGAGATTCATAGAGATTCATGGAGGTTCATGGAGATTCATGGAGATTCATGGAGATTCATAGAGATTCATGGAGGTTCATGGAGGTTCATGGAGATTCATGGACATTCACAGAGATTCATGGAGGTTCATGGAGATTCATGGAGGTTCATGGAGATTCATTCATGGAGATTCATGGAGATTCATGGAGATTCATAGAGATTCATGGAGGTTCATGGAGATTCATAGAGAAACATGGAGATTCATGGAGGTTCATGGAGATTCTTGGAGGTTCATGGACATTCATGGAGATTCATGGAGATACATTCATGGAGATACATGGAGATTCATGGAGTTCATGGACATTCATGGAGATTCATGGAGATTCATTCATGGAGATACATGGAGGTTCATGGAGATTTATGGAGATTCATGGAAATTTATGGAGATTCATGGACATTCACAGAGATTCATGGAGGTTCATGGAGATTCATTCATGGAGATTCATGGAGAATCATAGAGATTCATGGAGGTTCATAGAGATTCATAGAGAAACATGGAGATTCATGGAGGTTCATGGAGAATCATGAAGTTTCATGGAGATTCAGTCATGGAGATTCATGGAGAATCATAGAGATTCATGGAGGTTCATGGAGATTCATGGAGATACATGGAGATTCATGGAGTTCATGGAGATTCATGGAGCTTCATGGAGATTTATGGAGATTCATGGAGATTTATGGAGATTCATAGAGATTCATGGAGGTTCATGGAGATTCATGGAGATTCATGGACATTCACAGAGATTCATGGAGGTTCATGGAGATTCATGGAGGTTCATGGAGATTCACAGAGATTCATGGAGGTTCATGGAGATTCATGGAGGTTCATGGAGATTCATTCATGGAGGTTCATGGAGATTCATGGAGGTTCATGGAGATTCATGGAGATTCATGGAGATTCATAGGGATTCATGGAGGTTCATGGAGGTTCATGGAGATTCATGGAGATTCATGGAGGTTCATGGAGATTCATGGAGATTCATGGAGATTCATGGAGATTCGTAGAGATTTATGAAGGTTCATGGAGATTCATGGAGATTCATGGACATTCACAGAGATTCATGGAGGTTCATGGAGATTCATTCATGGAGATTCATGGAGAATCATAGAGGTTCATGGAGGTTCATAGAGATTCATAGAGAAACATGGAGATTCATGGAGGTTCATGGAGATTCTTGGAGGTTCATGGACATTCATGGCGATTCATGGAGGTTCATGGAGATTCATGGAGGTTCATGGAGAATCATGGAGCTTCATGGAGATTCATTCATGGAGATTCATGGAGATTCATGGAGATTCATAGGGATTTATGGAGGTTCATGGAGATTCATGGACATTCATGGAGATTCAAGGAGATTCACAGAGATTCATGGAGGTTCATGGAGATTCATGGAGGTTCATGGAAATTCATGGAAATTCATGGAGATTCATTCATGGAGATACATGGAGATTCATGGAGCTTCATGGATATTTATGGAGATTCATGGAGATTTATGGAGATTCATAGAGATTCATGGAGATTCATGGACATTCACAGAGATTCATGGAGGTTCATGGAGATTCATGGAGGTTCATGGAGATTCATGGAGATTCATGGACATTCACAGAGATTCATGGAGATCCATAGAGATTCATGGAGGTTCATGGAGATTCATGGAGATTCATGGACATTCACAGAGATTCATGGAGGTTCATGGAGATTCATGGAGGTTCATGGAGATTCATGGAGATTCAGTCATGGAGATTCATGGAAGTTCATGGAGATTCATGGAGATACATGGAGGTTCATGGAGGTTCATGGAGATTCATGGACATTCACAGAGATTCATGGAGGTTCATGGAGATTCATGGAGGTTCATGGAGATTCATGGACATTCACAGAGATACATTCATGGAGATACATGGAGATTCATGGAGTTCATGGACATTCATGGAGATTCATGGAGATTCATTCATGGAGATACATGGAGGTTCATGGAGATTCATGGAGATTCATGGACATTCACAGAGATTCATGGAGGTTCATGGAGATTCATGGAGGTTCATGGAGAATCATGGAGCTTCATGGAGATTCATTCATGGAGATTCATGGAGATTCATGGAGATTCATAGGGATTCATGGAGGTTCATGGAGATTCATGGACATTCATGGAGATTCAAGGAGATTCACAGAGATTCATGGAGGTTCATGGAGATTCATGGAGATTTATGGAGATTCATAGAGATTCATGGAGGTTCATGGAGATTCATGGAGATTCATGGAGATTCATAGAGATTCATGGAGGTTCATGGAGGTTCATGGAGATTCATGGACATTCACAGAGATTCATGGAGGTTCATGGAGATTCATGGAGGTTCATGGAGATTCATTCATGGAGATTCATGGAGATTCATGGAGATTCATAGAGATTCATGGAGGTTCATGGAGATTCATAGAGAAACAAGGAGATTCATGGAGGTTCATGGAGATTCTTGGAGGTTCATGGACATTCATGGAGATTCATGGAGATACATTCATGGAGATACATGGAGATTCATGGAGTTCATGGACATTCATGGAGATTCATGGAGATTCATTCATGGAGATACATGGAGGTTCATGGAGATTTATGGAGATTCATGGAGATTTATGGAGATTCATGGACATTCACAGAGATTCATGGAGGTTCATGGAGATTCACTCATGGAGATTCATGGAGAATCATAGAGATTCATGGAGGTTCATAGAGATTCATAGAGAAACATGGAGATTCATGGAGGTTCATGGAGAATCATGAAGTTTCATGGAGATTCAGTCATGGAGATTCATGGAGAATCATAGAGATTCATGGAGGTTCATGGAGATTCATGGAGATACATGGAGATTCATGGAGTTCATGGAGATTCATGGAGCTTCATGGAGATTTATGGAGATTCATGGAGATTTATGGAGATTCATAGAGATTCATGGAGGTTCATGGAGATTCATGGAGATTCATGGACATTCACAGAGATTCATGGAGGTTCATGGAGATTCATGGAGGTTCATGGAGATTCACAGAGATTCATGGAGGTTCATGGAGATTCATGGAGGTTCATGGAGATTCATTCATGGAGATTCATGGAGATTCATGGAGATTCATAGGGATTCATGGAGGTTCATGGCGGTTCATGGAGATTCATGTAGATTCATGGAGGTTCATGGAGATTCATGGAGATTCATGGAGATTCATGGAGATTCGTAGAGATTCATGGAGGTTCATGGAGATTCATGGAGATTCATGGACATTCACAGAGATTCATGGAGGTTCATGGAGATTCATGGAGGTTCATGGAGATTCATGGAGATTCATGGAGATTCATAGGGATTCATGGAGGTTCATGGAGGTTCATGGAGATTCATGGAGATTCATGGAGGTTCATGGAGATTCATGGAGATTCATGGAGATTCATGGAGATTCGTAGAGATTCATGGAGGTTCATGGAGATTCATGGAGATTCATAGGGATTCATGGAGGTTCATGGAGATTCATGGACATTCATGGAGATTCAAGGAGATTCACAGAGATTCATGGAGGTTCATGGAGATTCATGGAGATTTATGGAGATTCATAGAGATTCATGGAGGTTCATGGAGATTCATGGAGATTCATGGAGATTCATAGAGATTCATGGAGGTTCATGGAGGTTCATGGAGATTCATGGACATTCACAGAGATTCATGGAGGTTCATGGAGATTCATGGAGGTTCATGGAGATTCATTCATGGAGATTCATGGAGATTCATGGAGATTCATAGAGATTCATGGAGGTTCATGGAGATTCATAGAGAAACAAGGAGATTCATGGAGGTTCATGGAGATTCTTGGAGGTTCATGGACATTCATGGAGATTCATGGAGATACATTCATGGAGATACATGGAGATTCATGGAGTTCATGGACATTCATGGAGATTCATGGAGATTCATTCATGGAGATACATGGAGGTTCATGGAGATTTATGGAGATTCATGGAGATTTATGGAGATTCATGGACATTCACAGAGATTCATGGAGGTTCATGGAGATTCATTCATGGAGATTCATGGAGAATCATAGAGATTCATGGAGGTTCATAGAGATTCATAGAGAAACATGGAGATTCATGGAGGTTCATGGAGAATCATGAAGTTTCATGGAGATTCAGTCATGGAGATTCATGGAGAATCATAGAGATTCATGGAGGTTCATGGAGATTCATGGAGATACATGGAGATTCATGGAGTTCATGGAGATTCATGGAGCTTCATGGAGATTTATGGAGATTCATGGAGATTTATGGAGATTCATAGAGATTCATGGAGGTTCATGGAGATTCATGGAGATTCATGGACATTCACAGAGATTCATGGAGGTTCATGGAGATTCATGGAGGTTCATGGAGATTCACAGAGATTCATGGAGGTTCATGGAGATTCATGGAGGTTCATGGAGATTCATTCATGGAGATTCATGGAGATTCATGGAGATTCATAGGGATTCATGGAGGTTCATGGAGGTTCATCGAGATTCATGGAGATTCATGGAGGTTCATGGAGATTCATGGAGATTCATGGAGATTCATGGAGATTCGTAGAGATTCATGGAGGTTCATGGAGATTCATGGAGATTCATGGACATTCACAGAGATTCATGGAGGTTCATGGAGATTCATGGAGATTCATAGGGATTCATGGAGGTTCATGGAGGTTCATGGAGATTCATGGAGAATCATGGAGCTTCATGGAGATTCATTCATGGAGATTCATGGAGATTCATGGTGATTCATAGTAATTCATGGAAGTTCATGGAGATTCATGGAGGTTCATGGACATTCATGGAGATTCATGGTATTCACAGAGATTCATGGAGGTTCATGGAGATTCATGGAGGTTCATGGAGAATCATGGAGATTCATGGAGAATCATAGAGATTCATGGAGATTCATAGAGATTTATGGAGGTTCATGGAGATTCATGGAGATTCATGGACGTTCACAGAGATTCATGGAGGTTCATGGAGATTCATGGAGGTTCATGGAGAATCATGGAGCTTCATGGAGATTCATTCATGGAGATTCATGGAGATTCATGGAGATTCATAGGGATTCATGGAGGTTCATGGAGATTCATGGACATTCATGGAGATTCAAGGAGATTCACAGAGATTCATGGAGGTTCATGGAGATTCATGGAGGTTCATGGAAATTCATGGAGATTCATGGAGATTCAGTCATGGAGATTCATGGAGAATCATAGAGATTCATGGAGGTTCATGGAGATTCATGGAGATACATGGAGATTCATGGAGTTCTAGGAGATTCATGGAGCTTCATGGAGGTTTATGGATATTCATGGAGATTTATGGAGATTCATAGAGATTCATGGAGGTTCATGGAGATTCATGGAGATTCATGGACATTCACAGAGATTCATGGAGGTTCATGGAGATTCATGGAGGTTCATGGAGATTCATTCATGGAGATTCATGGAGATTCATGGAAATTCATAGGGATTCATGGAGGTTCATGGAGGTTCATGGAGATTCATGGAGATACATGGAGATTCATGGAGTTCATGGAGATTCATGGAGGTTCATGGAGATTCATGGAGATTCATGGAGATTCATTCATGGAGATTCATGGAGAATCATGGAGATTCATGGAGTTCATGGAGATTCATGGAGCTTCATGGAGATTTATGGAGATTCATGGAGATTTATGGAGATTCATAGAGATTCATGGAGGTTCATGGAGATTCATGGACATTCACAGAGATTCATGGAGGTTCATGGAGATTCATGGAGGTTCATGGAGATTCATTCATGGAGATTCATGGAGATTCATGGAAATTCGTAGGGATTCATGGAGTTCATGGAGATTCATGGAGCTTCATGGAGATTTATGGGGATTCATGGAGATTTATGGAGATTCATAGAGATTCATGGAAGTTCATGGAGATTGCTGGAGATTCATGGACATTCACAGAGATTCATGGAGGTTCATGGAGATTCATGGAGGTTCATGGTGATTCATGGAGGTTCATGGAGATTCATGGAGCTTCATGGAGATTTATGGAGATTCATGGAGATTTATGGAGATTCATAGAGATTCATGGAGGTTCATGGAGATTCATGGAGATTCATGGACATTCGCAGAGATTCATGGAGGTTCATGGAGATTCATGGAGGTTCATGGAGATTCATGGAGGTTCATGGAGATTCATGGAGATTCATGGACGTTCACAGAGATTCATGGAGGTTCATGGAGATTCATGGAGGTTCATGGAGAATCATGGAGCTTCATGGAGATTCATTCATGGAGATTCATGGAGATTCATGGAGATTCATAGGGATTCATGGAGGATCATGGAGATTCATGGACATTCATGGAGATTCAAGGAGATTCACAGAGATTCATGGAAGTTCATGGAGATTCATGGAGGTTCATGGAAATTCATGGAGATTCATGGAGATTCAGTCATGGAGATTCATGGAGAATCATAGAGATTCATGGAGGTTCATGGAGATTCATGGAGATACATGGAGATTCATGGAGTTCTAGGAGATTCATGGAGCTTCATGGAGGTTTATGGATATTCATGGAGATTTATGGAGATTCATAGACATTCATGGAGGTTCATGGAGATTCATGGAGATTCATGGACATTCACAGAGATTCATGGAGGTTCATGGAGATTCATGGAGGTTCATGGAGATTCATTCATGGAGATTCATGGAGATTCATGGAAATTCATAGGGATTCATGGAGGTTCATGGAGGTTCATGGAGATTCATGGAGATTCATTCATGGAGATACATGGAGATTCATGGAGTTCTAGGAGATTCATGGAGCTTCATGGAGGTTTATGGATATTCATGGAGATTTATGGAGATTCATAGACATTCATGGAGGTTCATGGAGATTCATGGAGATTCATGGACATTCACAGAGATTCATGGAGGTTCATGGAGATTCATGGAGGTTCATGGAGATTCATTCATGGAGATTCATGGAGATTCATGGAAATTCGTAGGGATTCATGGAGTTCATGGAGATTCATGGAGCTTCATGGAGATTTATGGGGATTCATGGAGATTTATGGAGATTCATAGAGATTCATGGAAGTTCATGGAGATTGATGGAGATTCATGGACATTCACAGAGATTCATGGAGGTTCATGGAGATTCATGGAGGTTCATGGAGATTCATGGAGGTTCATGGAGATTCATGGAGCTTCATGGAGATTTATGGAGATTCATGGAGATTTGTGGAGATTCATAGAGATTCATGGAGGTTCATGGAGATTCATGGAGATTCATGGACATTCGCAGAGATTCATGGAGGTTCATGGAGATTCATGGAGGTTCATGGAGATTCATGGAGGTTCATGGAGATTCATGGAGATTCATGGACATTCACAGAGATTCATGGAGATTTATGGAGATTCATGGAGATTTATGGAGATTCACAGAGATTCATGGAGGTTCATGGAGATTCATGGAGGTTCATGGAGATTCATGGAGATTCATGGACATTCACAGAGATTCATGGAGATTCATAGAGATTCATGGAGGTTCATGGAGATTCATGGAGATTCATGGACATTCACAGAGATTCATGGAGGTTCATGGAGATTCATGGAGGTTCATGCAGAATCATGGAGCTTCATGGAGATTCATTCATGGAGATTCATGGAGATTCATGGAGATTCATAGGGATTCATGGAGATACATGGAGGTTCATGGAGGTTCATGGAGATTCATGGACATTCACAGAGATTCATGGAGGTTCATGGAGATTCATGGAGGTTCATGGAGATTCATGGACATTCACAGAGATACATTCATGGAGATACATGGAGATTCATGGAGTTCATGGACATTCATGGAGATTCATGGAGATTCATTCATGGAGATACATGGAGGTTCATGGAGATTCATGGAGATTCATGGACATTCACAGAGATTCATGGAGGTTCATGGAGATTCATGGAGGTTCATGGAGAATCATGGAGCTTCATGGAGATTCATTCATGGAGATTCATGGAGATTCATGGAGATTCATAGGGATTCATGGAGGTTCATGGAGATTCATGGACATTCATGGAGATTCAAGGAGATTCACAGAGATTCATGGAGGTTCATGGAGATTCATGGAGATTTATGGAGATTCATAGAGATTCATGGAGGTTCATGGAGATTCATGGAGATTCATGGAGATTCATAGAGATTCATGGAGGTTCATGGAGGTTCATGGAGATTCATGGACATTCACAGAGATTCATGGAGGTTCATGGAGATTCATGGAGGTTCATGGAGATTCATTCATGGAGATTCATGGAGATTCATGGAGATTCATAGAGATTCATGGAGGTTCATGGAGATTCATAGAGAAACATGGAGATTCATGGAGGTTCATGGAGATTCTTGGAGGTTCATGGACATTCATGGAGATTCATGGAGATACATTCATGGAGATACATGGAGATTCATGGAGTTCATGGACATTCATGGAGATTCATGGAGATTCATTCATGGAGATACATGGAGGTTCATGGAGATTTATGGAGATTCATGGAAATTTATGGAGATTCATGGACATTCACAGAGATTCATGGAGGTTCATGGAGATTCATTCATGGAGATTCATGGAGAATCATAGAGATTCATGGAGGTTCATAGAGATTCATAGAGAAACATGGAGATTCATGGAGGTTCATGGAGAATCATGAAGTTTCATGGAGATTCAGTCATGGAGATTCATGGAGAATCATAGAGATTCATGGAGGTTCATGGAGATTCATGGAGATACATGGAGATTCATGGAGTTCATGGAGATTCATGGAGCTTCATGGAGATTTATGGAGATTCATGGAGATTTATGGAGATTCATAGAGATTCATGGAGGTTCATGGAGATTCATGGAGATTCATGGACATTCACAGAGATTCATGGAGGTTCATGGAGATTCATGGAGGTTCATGGAGATTCACAGAGATTCATGGAGGTTCATGGAGATTCATGGAGGTTCATGGAGATTCATTCATGGAGATTCATGGAGATTCATGGAGATTCATAGGGATTCATGGAGGTTCATGGAGGTTCATGGAGATTCATGGAGATTCATGGAGGTTCATGGAGATTCATGGAGATTCATGGAGATTCATGGAGATTCGTAGAGATTCATGGAGGTTCATGGAGATTCATGGAGATTCATGGACATTCACAGAGATTCATGGAGGTTCATGGAGATTCATGGAGGTTCATGGAGATTCATGGAGATTCATGGAGATTCATAGGGATTCATGGAGGTTCATGGAGGTTCATGGAGATTCATGGAGATTCATGGAGGTTCATGGAGATTCATGGAGATTCATGGAGATTCATGGAGATTCGTAGAGATTTATGAAGGTTCATGGAGATTCATGGAGATTCATGGACATTCACAGAGATTCATGGAGGTTCATGGAGATTCATTCATGGAGATTCATGGAGAATCATAGAGGTTCATGGAGGTTCATAGAGATTCATAGAGAAACATGGAGATTCATGGAGGTTCATGGAGATTCTTGGAGGTTCATGGACATTCATGGCGATTCATGGAGGTTCATGGAGATTCATGGAGGTTCATGGAGAATCATGGAGCTTCATGGAGATTCATTCATGGAGATTCATGGAGATTCATGGAGATTCATAGGGATTTATGGAGGTTCATGGAGATTCATGGACATTCATGGAGATTCAAGGAGATTCACAGAGATTCATGGAGGTTCATGGAGATTCATGGAGGTTCATGGAAATTCATGGAAATTCATGGAGATTCATTCATGGAGATACATGGAGATTCATGGAGCTTCATGGATATTTATGGAGATTCATGGAGATTTATGGAGATTCATAGAGATTCATGGAGATTCATGGACATTCACAGAGATTCATGGAGGTTCATGGAGATTCATGGAGGTTCATGGAGATTCATGGAGATTCATGGACATTCACAGAGATTCATGGAGATCCATAGAGATTCATGGAGGTTCATGGAGATTCATGGAGATTCATGGACATTCACAGAGATTCATGGAGGTTCATGGAGATTCATGGAGGTTCATGGAGATTCATGGAGATTCAGTCATGGAGATTCATGGAAGTTCATGGAGATTCATGGAGATACATGGAGGTTCATGGAGGTTCATGGAGATTCATGGACATTCACAGAGATTCATGGAGGTTCATGGAGATTCATGGAGGTTCATGGAGATTCATGGACATTCACAGAGATACATTCATGGAGATACATGGAGATTCATGGAGTTCATGGACATTCATGGAGATTCATGGAGATTCATTCATGGAGATACATGGAGGTTCATGGAGATTCATGGAGATTCATGGACATTCACAGAGATTCATGGAGGTTCATGGAGATTCATGGAGGTTCATGGAGAATCATGGAGCTTCATGGAGATTCATTCATGGAGATTCATGGAGATTCATGGAGATTCATAGGGATTCATGGAGGTTCATGGAGATTCATGGACATTCATGGAGATTCAAGGAGATTCACAGAGATTCATGGAGGTTCATGGAGATTCATGGAGATTTATGGAGATTCATAGAGATTCATGGAGGTTCATGGAGATTCATGGAGATTCATGGAGATTCATGGACATTCACAGAGATTCATGGAGGTTCATGGAGATTCATGGAGGTTCATGGAGATTCATTCATGGAGATTCATGGAGATTCATGGAAATTCATAGGGATTCATGGAGGTTCATGGAGGTTCATGGAGATTCATGGAGATTCATTCATGGAGATACATGGAGATTCATGGAGTTCTAGGAGATTCATGGAGCTTCATGGAGGTTTATGGATATTCATGGAGATTTATGGAGATTCATAGACATTCATGGAGGTTCATGGAGATTCATGGAGATTCATGGACATTCACAGAGATTCATGGAGGTTCATGGAGATTCATGGAGGTTCATGGAGATTCATTCATGGAGATTCATGGAGATTCATGGAAATTCATAGGGATTCATGGAGGTTCATGGAGGTTCATGGAGATTCATGGAGATTCATTCATGGAGATACATGGAGATTCATGGAGTTCTAGGAGATTCATGGAGCTTCATGGAGGTTTATGGATATTCATGGAGATTTATGGAGATTCATAGACATTCATGGAGGTTCATGGAGATTCATGGAGATTCATGGACATTCACAGAGATTCATGGAGGTTCATGGAGATTCATGGAGGTTCATGGAGATTCATTCATGGAGATTCATGGAGATTCATGGAAATTCGTAGGGATTCATGGAGTTCATGGAGATTCATGGAGCTTCATGGAGATTTATGGGGATTCATGGAGATTTATGGAGATTCATAGAGATTCATGGAAGTTCATGGAGATTGATGGAGATTCATGGACATTCACAGAGATTCATGGAGGTTCATGGAGATTCATGGAGGTTCATGGAGATTCATGGAGGTTCATGGAGATTCATGGAGCTTCATGGAGATTTATGGAGATTCATGGAGATTTGTGGAGATTCATAGAGATTCATGGAGGTTCATGGAGATTCATGGAGATTCATGGACATTCGCAGAGATTCATGGAGGTTCATGGAGATTCATGGAGGTTCATGGAGATTCATGGAGGTTCATGGAGATTCATGGAGATTCATGGACATTCACAGAGATTCATGGAGATTTATGGAGATTCATGGAGATTTATGGAGATTCACAGAGATTCATGGAGGTTCATGGAGATTCATGGAGGTTCATGGAGATTCATGGAGATTCATGGACATTCACAGAGATTCATGGAGATTCATAGAGATTCATGGAGGTTCATGGAGATTCATGGAGATTCATGGACATTCACAGAGATTCATGGAGGTTCATGGAGATTCATGGAGGTTCATGCAGAATCATGGAGCTTCATGGAGATTCATTCATGGAGATTCATGGAGATTCATGGAGATTCATAGGGATTCATGGAGATACATGGAGGTTCATGGAGGTTCATGGAGATTCATGGACATTCACAGAGATTCATGGAGGTTCATGGAGATTCATGGACATTCACAGAGATACATTCATGGAGATACATGGAGATTCATGGAGTTCATGGACATTCATGGAGATTCATGGAGATTCATTCATGGAGATACATGGAGGTTCATGGAGATTCATGGAGATTCATGGACATTCACAGAGATTCATGGAGGTTCATGGAGATTCATGGAGGTTCATGGAGAATCATGGAGCTTCATGGAGATTCATTCATGGAGATTCATGGAGATTCATGGAGATTCATAGGGATTCATGGAGGTTCATGGAGATTCATGGACATTCATGGAGATTCAAGGAGATTCACAGAGATTCATGGAGGTTCATGGAGATTCATGGAGATTTATGGAGATTCATAGAGATTCATGGAGGTTCATGGAGATTCATGGAGATTCATGGAGATTCATAGAGATTCATGGAGGTTCATGGAGGTTCATGGAGATTCATGGACATTCACAGAGATTCATGGAGGTTCATGGAGATTCATGGAGGTTCATGGAGATTCATTCATGGAGATTCATGGAGATTCATGGAGATTCATAGAGATTCATGGAGGTTCATGGAGATTCATAGAGAAACATGGAGATTCATGGAGGTTCATGGAGATTCTTGGAGGTTCATGGACATTCATGGAGATTCATGGAGATACATTCATGGAGATACATGGAGATTCATGGAGTTCATGGACATTCATGGAGATTCATGGAGATTCATTCATGGAGATACATGGAGGTTCATGGAGATTTATGGAGATTCATGGAAATTTATGGAGATTCATGGACATTCACAGAGATTCATGGAGGTTCATGGAGATTCATTCATGGAGATTCATGGAGAATCATAGAGATTCATGGAGGTTCATAGAGATTCATAGAGAAACATGGAGATTCATGGAGGTTCATGGAGAATCATGAAGTTTCATGGAGATTCAGTCATGGAGATTCATGGAGAATCATAGAGATTCATGGAGGTTCATGGAGATTCATGGAGATACATGGAGATTCATGGAGTTCATGGAGATTCATGGAGCTTCATGGAGATTTATGGAGATTCATGGAGATTTATGGAGATTCATAGAGATTCATGGAGGTTCATGGAGATTCATGGAGATTCATGGACATTCACAGAGATTCATGGAGGTTCATGGAGATTCATGGAGGTTCATGGAGATTCACAGAGATTCATGGAGGTTCATGGAGATTCATGGAGGTTCATGGAGATTCATTCATGGAGATTCATGGAGATTCATGGAGATTCATAGGGATTCATGGAGGTTCATGGAGGTTCATGGAGATTCATGGAGATTCATGGAGGTTCATGGAGATTCATGGAGATTCATGGAGATTCATGGAGATTCGTAGAGATTCATGGAGGTTCATGGAGATTCATGGAGATTCATGGACATTCACAGAGATTCATGGAGGTTCATGGAGATTCATGGAGGTTCATGGAGATTCATGGAGATTCATGGAGATTCATAGGGATTCATGGAGGTTCATGGAGGTTCATGGAGATTCATGGAGATTCATGGAGGTTCATGGAGATTCATGGAGATTCATGGAGATTCATGGAGATTCGTAGAGATTTATGAAGGTTCATGGAGATTCATGGAGATTCATGGACATTCACAGAGATTCATGGAGGTTCATGGAGATTCATTCATGGAGATTCATGGAGAATCATAGAGGTTCATGGAGGTTCATAGAGATTCATAGAGAAACATGGAGATTCATGGAGGTTCATGGAGATTCTTGGAGGTTCATGGACATTCATGGCGATTCATGGAGGTTCATGGAGATTCATGGAGGTTCATGGAGAATCATGGAGCTTCATGGAGATTCATTCATGGAGATTCATGGAGATTCATGGAGATTCATAGGGATTTATGGAGGTTCATGGAGATTCATGGACATTCATGGAGATTCAAGGAGATTCACAGAGATTCATGGAGGTTCATGGAGATTCATGGAGGTTCATGGAAATTCATGGAAATTCATGGAGATTCATTCATGGAGATACATGGAGATTCATGGAGCTTCATGGATATTTATGGAGATTCATGGAGATTTATGGAGATTCATAGAGATTCATGGAGATTCATGGACATTCACAGAGATTCATGGAGGTTCATGGAGATTCATGGAGGTTCATGGAGATTCATGGAGATTCATGGACATTCACAGAGATTCATGGAGATCCATAGAGATTCATGGAGGTTCATGGAGATTCATGGAGATTCATGGACATTCACAGAGATTCATGGAGGTTCATGGAGATTCATGGAGGTTCATGGAGATTCATGGAGATTCAGTCATGGAGATTCATGGAAGTTCATGGAGATTCATGGAGATACATGGAGGTTCATGGAGGTTCATGGAGATTCATGGACATTCACAGAGATTCATGGAGGTTCATGGAGATTCATGGAGGTTCATGGAGATTCATGGACATTCACAGAGATACATTCATGGAGATACATGGAGATTCATGGAGTTCATGGACATTCATGGAGATTCATGGAGATTCATTCATGGAGATACATGGAGGTTCATGGAGATTCATGGAGATTCATGGACATTCACAGAGATTCATGGAGGTTCATGGAGATTCATGGAGGTTCATGGAGAATCATGGAGCTTCATGGAGATTCATTCATGGAGATTCATGGAGATTCATGGAGATTCATAGGGATTCATGGAGGTTCATGGAGATTCATGGACATTCATGGAGATTCAAGGAGATTCACAGAGATTCATGGAGGTTCATGGAGATTCATGGAGATTTATGGAGATTCATAGAGATTCATGGAGGTTCATGGAGATTCATGGAGATTCATGGAGATTCATAGAGATTCATGGAGGTTCATGGAGGTTCATGGAGATTCATGGACATTCACAGAGATTCATGGAGGTTCATGGAGATTCATGGAGGTTCATGGAGATTCATTCATGGAGATTCATGGAGATTCATGGAGATTCATAGAGATTCATGGAGGTTCATGGAGATTCATAGAGAAACAAGGAGATTCATGGAGGTTCATGGAGATTCTTGGAGGTTCATGGACATTCATGGAGATTCATGGAGATACATTCATGGAGATACATGGAGATTCATGGAGTTCATGGACATTCATGGAGATTCATGGAGATTCATTCATGGAGATACATGGAGGTTCATGGAGATTTATGGAGATTCATGGAGATTTATGGAGATTCATGGACATTCACAGAGATTCATGGAGGTTCATGGAGATTCACTCATGGAGATTCATGGAGAATCATAGAGATTCATGGAGGTTCATAGAGATTCATAGAGAAACATGGAGATTCATGGAGGTTCATGGAGAATCATGAAGTTTCATGGAGATTCAGTCATGGAGATTCATGGAGAATCATAGAGATTCATGGAGGTTCATGGAGATTCATGGAGATACATGGAGATTCATGGAGTTCATGGAGATTCATGGAGCTTCATGGAGATTTATGGAGATTCATGGAGATTTATGGAGATTCATAGAGATTCATGGAGGTTCATGGAGATTCATGGAGATTCATGGACATTCACAGAGATTCATGGAGGTTCATGGAGATTCATGGAGGTTCATGGAGATTCACAGAGATTCATGGAGGTTCATGGAGATTCATGGAGGTTCATGGAGATTCATTCATGGAGATTCATGGAGATTCATGGAGATTCATAGGGATTCATGGAGGTTCATGGCGGTTCATGGAGATTCATGTAGATTCATGGAGGTTCATGGAGATTCATGGAGATTCATGGAGATTCATGGAGATTCGTAGAGATTCATGGAGGTTCATGGAGATTCATGGAGATTCATGGACATTCACAGAGATTCATGGAGGTTCATGGAGATTCATGGAGGTTCATGGAGATTCATGGAGATTCATGGAGATTCATAGGGATTCATGGAGGTTCATGGAGGTTCATGGAGATTCATGGAGATTCATGGAGGTTCATGGAGATTCATGGAGATTCATGGAGATTCATGGAGATTCGTAGAGATTCATGGAGGTTCATGGAGATTCATGGAGATTCATAGGGATTCATGGAGGTTCATGGAGATTCATGGACATTCATGGAGATTCAAGGAGATTCACAGAGATTCATGGAGGTTCATGGAGATTCATGGAGATTTATGGAGATTCATAGAGATTCATGGAGGTTCATGGAGATTCATGGAGATTCATGGAGATTCATAGAGATTCATGGAGGTTCATGGAGGTTCATGGAGATTCATGGACATTCACAGAGATTCATGGAGGTTCATGGAGATTCATGGAGGTTCATGGAGATTCATTCATGGAGATTCATGGAGATTCATGGAGATTCATAGAGATTCATGGAGGTTCATGGAGATTCATAGAGAAACAAGGAGATTCATGGAGGTTCATGGAGATTCTTGGAGGTTCATGGACATTCATGGAGATTCATGGAGATACATTCATGGAGATACATGGAGATTCATGGAGTTCATGGACATTCATGGAGATTCATGGAGATTCATTCATGGAGATACATGGAGGTTCATGGAGATTTATGGAGATTCATGGAGATTTATGGAGATTCATGGACATTCACAGAGATTCATGGAGGTTCATGGAGATTCATTCATGGAGATTCATGGAGAATCATAGAGATTCATGGAGGTTCATAGAGATTCATAGAGAAACATGGAGATTCATGGAGGTTCATGGAGAATCATGAAGTTTCATGGAGATTCAGTCATGGAGATTCATGGAGAATCATAGAGATTCATGGAGGTTCATGGAGATTCATGGAGATACATGGAGATTCATGGAGTTCATGGAGATTCATGGAGCTTCATGGAGATTTATGGAGATTCATGGAGATTTATGGAGATTCATAGAGATTCATGGAGGTTCATGGAGATTCATGGAGATTCATGGACATTCACAGAGATTCATGGAGGTTCATGGAGATTCATGGAGGTTCATGGAGATTCACAGAGATTCATGGAGGTTCATGGAGATTCATGGAGGTTCATGGAGATTCATTCATGGAGATTCATGGAGATTCATGGAGATTCATAGGGATTCATGGAGGTTCATGGAGGTTCATCGAGATTCATGGAGATTCATGGAGGTTCATGGAGATTCATGGAGATTCATGGAGATTCATGGAGATTCGTAGAGATTCATGGAGGTTCATGGAGATTCATGGAGATTCATGGACATTCACAGAGATTCATGGAGGTTCATGGAGATTCATGGAGATTCATAGGGATTCATGGAGGTTCATGGAGGTTCATGGAGATTCATGGAGATTCATGGAGGTTCATGGAGATTCATGGAGATTCATGGAGATTCATGGAGATTCGTAGAGATTTATGAAGGTTCATGGAGATTCATGGAGATTCATGGACATTCACAGAGATTCATGGAGGTTCATGGAGATTCATTCATGGAGATTCATGGAGAATCATAGAGGTTCATGGAGGTTCATAGAGATTCATAGAGAAACATGGAGATTCATGGAGGTTCATGGAGATTCATGGAGGTTCATGGAGAATCATGGAGCTTCATGGAGATTCATTCATGGAGATTCATGGAGATTCATGGAGATTCATAGGGATTTATGGAGGTTCATGGAGATTCATGGACATTCATGGAGATTCAAGGAGATTCACAGAGATTCATGGAGGTTCATGGAGATTCATGCAGGTTCATGGAAATTCATGGAAATTCATGGAGATTCATTCATGGAGATACATGGAGATTCATGGAGCTTCATGGAGATTTATGGAGATTCATGGAGATTTATGGAGATTCATAGAGATTCATGGAGATTCATGGACATTCACAGAGATTCATGGAGGTTCATGGAGATTCATGGAGGTTCATGGAGATTCATGGAGATTCATGGACATTCACAGAGATTCATGGAGATCCATAGAGATTCATGGAGGTTCATGGAGATTCATGGAGATTCATGGACATTCACAGAGATTCATGGAGGTTCATGGAGATTCATGGAGGTTCATGGAGATTCATGGAGATTCAGTCATGGAGATTCATGGAAGTTCATGGAGATTCATGGAGATACATGGAGGTTCATGGAGGTTCATGGAGATTCATGGACATTCACAGAGATTCATGGAGGTTCATGGAGATTCATGGAGGTTCATGGAGATTCATGGACATTCACAGAGATACATTCATGGAGATACATGGAGATTCATGGAGTTCATGGACATTCATGGAGATTCATGGAGATTCATTCATGGAGATACATGGAGGTTCATGGAGATTCATGGAGATTCATGGACATTCACAGAGATTCATGGAGGTTCATGGAGATTCATGGAGGTTCATGGAGAATCATGGAGCTTCATGGAGATTCATTCATGGAGATTCATGGAGATTCATGGAGATTCATAGGGATTCATGGAGGTTCATGGAGATTCATGGACATTCATGGAGATTCAAGGAGATTCACAGAGATTCATGGAGGTTCATGGAGATTCATGGAGATTTATGGAGATTCATAGAGATTCATGGAGGTTCATGGAGATTCATGGAGATTCATGGAGATTCATAGAGATTCATGGAGGTTCATGGAGGTTCATGGAGATTCATGGACATTCACAGAGATTCATGGAGGTTCATGGAGATTCATGGAGGTTCATGGAGATTCATTCATGGAGATTCATGGAGATTCATGGAGATTCATAGAGATTCATGGAGGTTCATGGAGATTCATAGAGAAACAAGGAGATTCATGGAGGTTCATGGAGATTCTTGGAGGTTCATGGACATTCATGGAGATTCATGGAGATACATTCATGGAGATACATGGAGATTCATGGAGTTCATGGACATTCATGGAGATTCATGGAGATTCATTCATGGAGATACATGGAGGTTCATGGAGATTTATGGAGATTCATGGAGATTTATGGAGATTCATGGACATTCACAGAGATTCATGGAGGTTCATGGAGATTCATGGAGAATCATAGAGATTCATGGAGGTTCATAGAGATTCATAGAGAAACATGGAGATTCATGGAGGTTCATGGAGAATCATGAAGTTTCATGGAGATTCAGTCATGGAGATTCATGGAGTTCATGGAGATTCATGGAGCTTCATGGAGATTTATGGAGATTCATGGAGATTTATGGAGATTCATAGAGATTCATGGAGCTTCATGGAGATTCATGGAGATTCATGGAGGTTCATGGAGATTCATGGAGGTTCATGGAGATTCACAGAGATTCATGGAGGTTCATGGAGATTCATGGAGGTTCATGGAGATTCATTCATGGAGATTCATGGAGATTCATGGAGATTCATAGGGATTCATGGAGGTTCATGGAGGTTCATGGAGATTCATGGAGATTCATGGAGGTTCATGGAGATTCATGGAGATTCATGGAGATTCATGGAGATTCGTAGAGATTCATGGAGGTTCATGGAGGTTCATGGAGGTTCATGGAGATTCATGGAGATTCATGGAGGTTCATGGAGATTCATGGAGATTCATGGAGATTCATGGAGATTCGTAGAGATTCATGGAGGTTCATGGAGATTCATGGAGATTCATGGACATTCACAGAGATTCATGGAGGTTCATGGAGATTCATTCATGGAGATTCATGGAGAATCATAGAGGTTCATGGAGGTTCATAGAGATTCATAGAGAAACATGGAGATTCATGGAGGTTCATGGAGATTCTTGGAGGTTCATGGACATTCATGGCGA
Source organism: Lasioglossum villosulum (assembly GCA_963971365.1). NCBI lineage: Eukaryota > Metazoa > Arthropoda > Insecta > Hymenoptera > Halictidae > Lasioglossum > Lasioglossum villosulum. Next base: position 34,885,558 of record OZ020495.1, read on the forward strand.
TTCATGGAGGTTCATGGAGATTCATGGAGGTTCATGGAGAATCATGGAGCTTCATGGAGATTCATTCATGGAGATTCATGGAGATTCATAGGGATTTATGGAGGTTCATGGAGATTCATGGACATTCATGGAGATTCAAGGAGATTCACAGAGATTCATGGAGGTTCATGGAGATTCATGGAGGTTCATGGAAATTCATGGAGATTCATGGAGATTCTTGGAGGTTCATGGACATTCATGGCGATTCATGGAGGTTCATGGAGATTCATGGAGGTTCATGGAGAATCATGGAGCTTCATGGAGATTCATTCATGGAGATTCATGGAGATTCATGGAGATTCATAGGGATTTATGGAGGTTCATGGAGATTCATGGACATTCATGGAGATTCAAGGAGATTCACAGAGATTCATGGAGGTTCATGGAGATTCATGGAGGTTCATGGAAATTCATGGAGATTCATGGAGATTCATTCATGGAGATACATGGAGATTCATGGAGCTTCATGGAGATTTATGGAGATTCATGGAGATTTATGGAGATTCATAGAGATTCATGGAGATTCATGGACATTCACAGAGATTCATGGAGGTTCATGGAGATTCATGGAGGTTCATGGAGATTCATGGAGATTCATGGACATTCACAGAGATTCATGGAGATCCATAGAGATTCATGGAGGTTCATGGAGATTCATGGAGATTCATGGACATTCACAGAGATTCATGGAGGTTCATGGAGATTCATGGAGGTTCATGGAGATTCATGGAGATTCAGTCATGGAGATTCATGGAAGTTCATGGAGATTCATGGAGATACATGGAGGTTCATGGAGGTTCATGGAGATTCATGGACATTCACAGAGATTCATGGAGGTTCATGGAGATTCATGGAGGTTCATGGAGATTCATGGACATTCACAGAGATACATTCATGGAGATACATGGAGATTCATGGAGTTCATGGACATTCATGGAGATTCATGGAGATTCATTCATGGAGATACATGGAGGTTCATGGAGATTCATGGAGATTCATGGACATTCACAGAGATTCATGGAGGTTCATGGAGATTCATGGAGGTTCATGGAGAATCATGGAGCTTCATGGAGATTCATTCATGGAGATTCATGGAGATTCATGGAGATTCATAGGGATTCATGGAGGTTCATGGAGATTCATGGACATTCATGGAGATTCAAGGAGATTCACAGAGATTCATGGAGGTTCATGGAGATTCATGGAGATTTATGGAGATTCATAGAGATTCATGGAGGTTCATGGAGATTCATGGAGATTCATGGAGATTCATAGAGATTCATGGAGGTTCATGGAGGTTCATGGAGATTCATGGACATTCACAGAGATTCATGGAGGTTCATGGAGATTCATGGAGGTTCATGGAGATTCATTCATGGAGATTCATGGAGATTCATGGAGATTCATAGAGATTCATGGAGGTTCATGGAGATTCATAGAGAAACAAGGAGATTCATGGAGGTTCATGGAGATTCTTGGAGGTTCATGGACATTCATGGAGATTCATGGAGATACATTCATGGAGATACATGGAGATTCATGGAGTTCATGGACATTCATGGAGATTCATGGAGATTCATTCATGGAGATACATGGAGGTTCATGGAGATTTATGGAGATTCATGGAGATTTATGGAGATTCATGGACATTCACAGAGATTCATGGAGGTTCATGGAGATTCATTCATGGAGATTCATGGAGAATCATAGAGATTCATGGAGGTTCATAGAGATTCATAGAGAAACATGGAGATTCATGGAGGTTCATGGAGAATCATGAAGTTTCATGGAGATTCAGTCATGGAGATTCATGGAGAATCATAGAGATTCATGGAGGTTCATGGAGATTCATGGAGATACATGGAGATTCATGGAGTTCATGGAGATTCATGGAGCTTCATGGAGATTTATGGAGATTCATGGAGATTTATGGAGATTCATAGAGATTCATGGAGGTTCATGGAGATTCATGGAGATTCATGGACATTCACAGAGATTCATGGAGGTTCATGGAGATTCATGGAGGTTCATGGAGATTCACAGAGATTCATGGAGGTTCATGGAGATTCATGGAGGTTCATGGAGATTCATTCATGGAGATTCATGGAGATTCATGGAGATTCATAGGGATTCATGGAGGTTCATGGAGGTTCATGGAGATTCATGGAGATTCATGGAGGTTCATGGAGATTCATGGAGATTCATGGAGATTCATGGAGATTCGTAGAGATTCATGGAGGTTCATGGAGATTCATGGAGATTCATGGACATTCACAGAGATTCATGGAGGTTCATGGAGATTCATGGAGGTTCATGGAGATTCATGGAGATTCATGGAGATTCATAGGGATTCATGGAGGTTCATGGAGGTTCATGGAGATTCATGGAGATTCATGGAGGTTCATGGAGATTCATGGAGATTCATGGAGATTCATGGAGATTCGTAGAGATTCATGGAGGTTCATGGAGATTCATGGAGATTCATGGACATTCACAGAGATTCATGGAGGTTCATGGAGATTCATTCATGGAGATTCATGGAGAATCATAGAGGTTCATGGAGGTTCATAGAGATTCATAGAGAAACATGGAGATTCATGGAGGTTCATGGAGATTCTTGGAGGTTCATGGACATTCATGGCGATTCATGGAGGTTCATGGAGATTCATGGAGGTTCATGGAGAATCATGGAGCTTCATGGAGATTCATTCATGGAGATTCATGGAGATTCATGGAGATTCATAGGGATTTATGGAGGTTCATGGAGATTCATGGACATTCATGGAGATTCAAGGAGATTCACAGAGATTCATGGAGGTTCATGGAGATTCATGGAGGTTCATGGAAATTCATGGAGATTCATGGAGATTCATTCATGGAGATACATGGAGATTCATGGAGCTTCATGGAGATTTATGGAGATTCATGGAGATTTATGGAGATTCATAGAGATTCATGGAGATTCATGGACATTCACAGAGATTCATGGAGGTTCATGGAGATTCATGGAGGTTCATGGAGATTCATGGAGATTCATGGACATTCACAGAGATTCATGGAGATCCATAGAGATTCATGGAGGTTCATGGAGATTCATGGAGATTCATGGACATTCACAGAGATTCATGGAGGTTCATGGAGATTCATGGAGGTTCATGGAGAATCATGGAGCTTCATGGAGATTCATTCATGGAGATTCATGGAGATTCATGGAGATTCATAGGGATTCATGGAGGTTCATGGAGATTCATGGACATTAATGGAGATTCAAGGAGATTCACAGAGATTCATGGAGGTTCATGGAGATTCATGGAGGTTCATGGAAATTCATGGAGATTCATGGAGATTCAGTCATGGAGATTCATGGAGAATCATAGAGATTCATGGAAGTTCATGGAGATTCATGGAGATACATGGAGATTCATGGAGATTCATGGAGATACATTCATGGAGATACATGGAGATTCATGGAGTTCATGGACATTCATGGAGATTCATGGAGATTCATTCATGGAGATACATGGAGGTTCATGGAGATTCATGGAGATTCATGGACATTCACAGAGATTCATGGAGGTTCATGGAGATTCATTCATGGAGATTCATGGAGAATCATAGAGATTCATGGAGGTTCATGGAGATTCATGGAGATTCATGGAGATTCATGGAGATTCGTAGAGATTCATGGAGGTTCATGGAGATTCATGGAGATTCATGGACATTCACAGAGATTCATGGAGGTTCATGGAGATTCATTCATGGAGATTCATGGAGAATCATAGAGGTTCATGGAGGTTCATAGAGATTCATAGAGAAACATGGAGATTCATGGAGGTTCATGGAGATTCTTGGAGGTTCATGGACATTCATGGCGATTCATGGAGGTTCATGGAGATTCATGGAGGTTCATGGAGAATCATGGAGCTTCATGGAGATTCATTCATGGAGATTCATGGAGATTCATAGGGATTTATGGAGGTTCATGGAGATTCATGGACATTCATGGAGATTCAAGGAGATTCACAGAGATTCATGGAGGTTCATGGAGATTCATGGAGGTTCATGGAAATTCATGGAGATTCATGGAGATTCTTGGAGGTTCATGGACATTCATGGCGATTCATGGAGGTTCATGGAGATTCATGGAGGTTCATGGAGAATCATGGAGCTTCATGGAGATTCATTCATGGAGATTCATGGAGATTCATGGAGATTCATAGGGATTTATGGAGGTTCATGGAGATTCATGGACATTCATGGAGATTCAAGGAGATTCACAGAGATTCATGGAGGTTCATGGAGATTCATGGAGGTTCATGGAAATTCATGGAGATTCATGGAGATTCATTCATGGAGATACATGGAGATTCATGGAGCTTCATGGAGATTTATGGAGATTCATGGAGATTTATGGAGATTCATAGAGATTCATGGAGATTCATGGACATTCACAGAGATTCATGGAGGTTCATGGAGATTCATGGAGGTTCATGGAGATTCATGGAGATTCATGGACATTCACAGAGATTCATGGAGATCCATAGAGATTCATGGAGGTTCATGGAGATTCATGGAGATTCATGGACATTCACAGAGATTCATGGAGGTTCATGGAGATTCATGGAGGTTCATGGAGATTCATGGAGATTCAGTCATGGAGATTCATGGAAGTTCATGGAGATTCATGGAGATACATGGAGGTTCATGGAGGTTCATGGAGATTCATGGACATTCACAGAGATTCATGGAGGTTCATGGAGATTCATGGAGGTTCATGGAGATTCATGGACATTCACAGAGATACATTCATGGAGATACATGGAGATTCATGGAGTTCATGGACATTCATGGAGATTCATGGAGATTCATTCATGGAGATACATGGAGGTTCATGGAGATTCATGGAGATTCATGGACATTCACAGAGATTCATGGAGGTTCATGGAGATTCATGGAGGTTCATGGAGAATCATGGAGCTTCATGGAGATTCATTCATGGAGATTCATGGAGATTCATGGAGATTCATAGGGATTCATGGAGGTTCATGGAGATTCATGGACATTCATGGAGATTCAAGGAGATTCACAGAGATTCATGGAGGTTCATGGAGATTCATGGAGATTTATGGAGATTCATAGAGATTCATGGAGGTTCATGGAGATTCATGGAGATTCATGGAGATTCATAGAGATTCATGGAGGTTCATGGAGGTTCATGGAGATTCATGGACATTCACAGAGATTCATGGAGGTTCATGGAGATTCATGGAGGTTCATGGAGATTCATTCATGGAGATTCATGGAGATTCATGGAGATTCATAGAGATTCATGGAGGTTCATGGAGATTCATAGAGAAACAAGGAGATTCATGGAGGTTCATGGAGATTCTTGGAGGTTCATGGACATTCATGGAGATTCATGGAGATACATTCATGGAGATACATGGAGATTCATGGAGTTCATGGACATTCATGGAGATTCATGGAGATTCATTCATGGAGATACATGGAGGTTCATGGAGATTTATGGAGATTCATGGAGATTTATGGAGATTCATGGACATTCACAGAGATTCATGGAGGTTCATGGAGATTCATTCATGGAGATTCATGGAGAATCATAGAGATTCATGGAGGTTCATAGAGATTCATAGAGAAACATGGAGATTCATGGAGGTTCATGGAGAATCATGAAGTTTCATGGAGATTCAGTCATGGAGATTCATGGAGAATCATAGAGATTCATGGAGGTTCATGGAGATTCATGGAGATACATGGAGATTCATGGAGTTCATGGAGATTCATGGAGCTTCATGGAGATTTATGGAGATTCATGGAGATTTATGGAGATTCATAGAGATTCATGGAGGTTCATGGAGATTCATGGAGATTCATGGACATTCACAGAGATTCATGGAGGTTCATGGAGATTCATGGAGGTTCATGGAGATTCACAGAGATTCATGGAGGTTCATGGAGATTCATGGAGGTTCATGGAGATTCATTCATGGAGATTCATGGAGATTCATGGAGATTCATAGGGATTCATGGAGGTTCATGGAGGTTCATGGAGATTCATGGAGATTCATGGAGGTTCATGGAGATTCATGGAGATTCATGGAGATTCATGGAGATTCGTAGAGATTCATGGAGGTTCATGGAGATTCATGGAGATTCATGGACATTCACAGAGATTCATGGAGGTTCATGGAGATTCATGGAGGTTCATGGAGATTCATGGAGATTCATGGAGATTCATAGGGATTCATGGAGGTTCATGGAGGTTCATGGAGATTCATGGAGATTCATGGAGGTTCATGGAGATTCATGGAGATTCATGGAGATTCATGGAGATTCGTAGAGATTCATGGAGGTTCATGGAGATTCATGGAGATTCATGGACATTCACAGAGATTCATGGAGGTTCATGGAGATTCATTCATGGAGATTCATGGAGAATCATAGAGGTTCATGGAGGTTCATAGAGATTCATAGAGAAACATGGAGATTCATGGAGGTTCATGGAGATTCTTGGAGGTTCATGGACATTCATGGCGATTCATGGAGGTTCATGGAGATTCATGGAGGTTCATGGAGAATCATGGAGCTTCATGGAGATTCATTCATGGAGATTCATGGAGATTCATGGAGATTCATAGGGATTTATGGAGGTTCATGGAGATTCATGGACATTCATGGAGATTCAAGGAGATTCACAGAGATTCATGGAGGTTCATGGAGATTCATGGAGGTTCATGGAAATTCATGGAGATTCATGGAGATTCATTCATGGAGATACATGGAGATTCATGGAGCTTCATGGAGATTTATGGAGATTCATGGAGATTTATGGAGATTCATAGAGATTCATGGAGATTCATGGACATTCACAGAGATTCATGGAGGTTCATGGAGATTCATGGAGGTTCATGGAGATTCATGGAGATTCATGGACATTCACAGAGATTCATGGAGATCCATAGAGATTCATGGAGGTTCATGGAGATTCATGGAGATTCATGGACATTCACAGAGATTCATGGAGGTTCATGGAGATTCATGGAGGTTCATGGAGAATCATGGAGCTTCATGGAGATTCATTCATGGAGATTCATGGAGATTCATGGAGATTCATAGGGATTCATGGAGGTTCATGGAGATTCATGGACATTAATGGAGATTCAAGGAGATTCACAGAGATTCATGGAGGTTCATGGAGATTCATGGAGGTTCATGGAAATTCATGGAGATTCATGGAGATTCAGTCATGGAGATTCATGGAGAATCATAGAGATTCATGGAAGTTCATGGAGATTCATGGAGATACATGGAGATTCATGGAGATTCATGGAGATACATTCATGGAGATACATGGAGATTCATGGAGTTCATGGACATTCATGGAGATTCATGGAGATTCATTCATGGAGATACATGGAGGTTCATGGAGATTCATGGAGATTCATGGACATTCACAGAGATTCATGGAGGTTCATGGAGATTCATTCATGGAGATTCATGGAGAATCATAGAGATTCATGGAGGTTCATAGAGATTCATAGAGAAACATGGAGATTCATGGAGGTTCATGGAGATTCTTGGAGGTTCATGGACATTCATGGAGATTCATGGAGATACATTCATGGAGATACATGGAGATTCATGGAGTTCATGGACATTCATGGAGATTCATGGAGATTCATTCATGGAGATACATGGAGGTTCATGGAGATTCATGGAGATTCATGGACATTCACAGAGATTCATGGAGGTTCATGGAGATTCATGGAGGTTCATGGAGATTTATGGAGATTCATGGAGATTTATGGAGATTCATGGACATTCACAGAGATTCATGGAGGTTCATGGAGATTCATTCATGGAGATTCATGGAGAATCATAGAGATTCATGGAGGTTCATAGAGATTCATAGAGAAACATGGAGATTCATGGAGGTTCATGGAGAATCATGAAGTTTCATGGATATTCATGGAGATACATGGAGAATCATAGAGATTCATGGAGATTCATGGAGCTTCATGGAGATTTATGGAGATTCATGGAGATTTATGTAGATTCATAGAGATTCATGGAGGTTCATGGAGATTCATTCATGGAGATTCATGGAGATTCATAGGGATTCATGGAGGTTCATGGAGGTTCATGGAGATTCATGGAGATTCATGGAGGTTCATGGAGATTCATGGAGATTCATGGAGATTCATGGAGATTCGTAGAGATTCATGGAGGTTCATGGAGATTCATGGAGATTCATGGACATTCACAGAGATTCATGGAGGTTCATGGAGATTCATTCATGGAGATTCATGGAGAATCATAGAGATTCATGGAGGTTCATAGAGATTCATAGAGAAACATGGAGATTCATGGAGGTTCATGGAGATTCTTGGAGGTTCATGGACATTCATGGCGATTCATGGAGGTTCATGGAGGTTCATGGAGGTTCATGGAGAATCATGGAGCTTCATGGAGATTCATTCATGGAGATTCATGGAGATTCATAGGGATTTATGGAGGTTCATGGAGATTCATGGACATTCATGGAGATTCAAGGAGATTCACAGAGATTCATGGAGGTTCATGGAGATTCATGGAGGTTCATGGAAATTCATGGAGATTCATGGAGATTCTTGGAGGTTCATGGACATTCATGGCGATTCATGGAGGTTCATGGAGATTCATGGAGGTTCATGGAGAATCATGGAGCTTCATGGAGATTCATTCATGGAGATTCATGGAGATTCATGGAGATTCATAGGGATTTATGGAGGTTCATGGAGATTTATGGAGGTTCATAGAGATTCATAGAGAAACATGGAGATTCATGGAGGTTCATGGAGATTCTTGGAGGTTCATGGACATTCATGGAGATTCATGGAGATACATTCATGGAGATACATGGAGATTCATGGAGTTCATGGACATTCATGGAGATTCATGGAGATTCATTCATGGAGATACATGGAGGTTCATGGAGATTCATGGAGATTCATGGACATTCACAGAGATTCATGGAGGTTCATGGAGATTCATGGAGGTTCATGGAGATTTATGGAGATTCATGGAGATTTATGGAGATTCATGGACATTCACAGAGATTCATGGAGGTTCATGGAGATTCATTCATGGAGATTCATGGAGAATCATAGAGATTCATGGAGGTTCATAGAGATTCATAGAGAAACATGGAGATTCATGGAGGTTCATGGAGAATCATGAAGTTTCATGGATATTCATGGAGATACATGGAGAATCATAGAGATTCATGGAGATTCATGGAGCTTCATGGAGATTTATGGAGATTCATGGAGATTTATGGAGATTCATAGAGATTCATGGAGGTTCATGGAGATTCATTCATGGAGATTCATGGAGATTCATAGGGATTCATGGAGGTTCATGGAGGTTCATGGAGATTCATGGAGATTCATGGAGGTTCATGGAGATTCATGGAGATTCATGGAGATTCATGGAGATTCGTAGAGATTCATGGAGGTTCATGGAGATTCATGGAGATTCATGGACATTCACAGAGATTCATGGAGGTTCATGGAGATTCATTCATGGAGATTCATGGAGAATCATAGAGATTCATGGAGGTTCATAGAGATTCATAGAGAAACATGGAGATTCATGGAGGTTCATGGAGATTCTTGGAGGTTCATGGACATTCATGGCGATTCATGGAGGTTCATGGAGGTTCATGGAGGTTCATGGAGAATCATGGAGCTTCATGGAGATTCATTCATGGAGATTCATGGAGATTCATGGAGATTCATAGGGATTTATCGAGGTTCATGGAGATTCATGGACATTCATGGAGATTCAAGGAGATTCACAGAGATTCATGGAGGTTCATGGAGATTCATGGAGGTTCATGGAAATTCATGGAGATTCATGGAGATTCAGTCATGGAGATTCATGGAGAATCATAGAGATTCATGGAGGTTCATGGAGATTCATGGAGATACATGGAGATTCATGGAGTTCATGGAGATTCATGGAGGTTCATGGAGAATCATGGAGCTTCATGGAGATTCATTCATGGAGATTTATGGAGAATCATAGAGATTCATGGAGGTTCATGGAGATTCAAAGAGAAACATGGAGATTCATGGAGGTTCATGGAGATTCAGTCATGGAGATTCATGGAGATCATAGAGATTTATGGAGATTCATGGAGATTTATGGAGATTCATAGAGATTTATGGAGGTTCATGGAGATTCATGGAGATTCATGGACATTCACAGAGATTCATGGAGGTTCATGGACATTCATGGAGGTTCATGGAGATTCATTCATGGAGATTCATGGAGATTCATGGAGATTCATAGGGATTCATGGATGTTCATGGAGGTTCGTGGAGATTCATGGAGATACATGGAGATTCATGGAGTTCATGGAGATTCATGGAGGTTCATGGAGATTCATGGAGATTCATGGAGATTCATGGAGATTCATAGAGATTCATGGAGGTTCATGGAGATTCATGGAGATTCATGGACATTCACAGAGATTCATGGAGGTTCATGGAGATTCATTCATGGAGGTTCATGGACATTCATGGAGGTTCATGGAGATTCATTCATGGAGATTCATGGAGATTCATGGAGATTCATAGGGATTCATGGATGTTCATGGAGGTTCGTGGAGATTCATGGAGATACATGGAGATTCATGGAGTTCATGGAGATTCATGGAGGTTCATGGAGATTCATGGAGATTCATGGAGATTCATGGAGATTCATAGAGATTCATGGAGGTTCATAGAGATTCATAGAGAAACATGGAGCTTCATGGAGATTTATGGAGATTCATGGAGATTTATGGAGATTCATAGGGATTCATGGATGTTCATGGAGGTTCGTGGAGATTCATGGAGATACATGGAGATTCATGGAGTTCATGGAGATTCATGGAGGTTCATGGAGATTCATGGAGATTCATGGAGATTCATGGAGATTCATAGAGATTCATGGAGGTTCATGGAGATTCATGGAGATTCATGGACATTCACAGAGATTCATGGAGGTTCATGGAGATTCATTCATGGAGATTCATGGAGAATCATAGAGATTCATGGAGGTTCATAGAGATTCATAGAGAAACATGGAGCTTCATGGAGATTTATGGAGATTCATGGAGATTTATGGAGATTCATAGAGATTCATGGAAGTTCATGGAGATTCATGGAGATTCATAGACATTCACAGAGATTCATGGAGGTTCATGGAGATTCATGGACATTCATGGAGATTCAAGGAGATTCACAGAGATTCATGGAGGTTCATGGAGATTCATGGAGGTTCATGGAAATTAATGGAGATTCATGGAGATTCAGTCATGGAGATTCATGGAGAATCATAGAGATTCATGGAGATTCATGGAGCTTCATGGAGATTTATGGAGATTCATGGAGATTTATGGAGATTCATGGAAATTCATGGAGGTTCATGGAGATTCATGGAGGTTCATGGAGATTCATGGTGATTCATGGACATTCACAAAGATTCATGGAGGTTCATGGAGATTCATGGAGGTTCATGGAGAATCATGGAGCTTCATGGAGATTCATTCATGGAGATTCATGGAGATTCATGGAGATTCATAGGGATTCATGGAAGTTCATGGAGATTCATGGAGGTTCATGGACATTCATGGAGATTCATGGATATTCATTTTTTCATGGATATTCAGATTTATGGAGATTCATGGAGATTTATGGAGATTCATAGAGATTCATGGAGGTTCATGGAGATTCATGGAGATTCATGGACATTCACAGAGATTCATGGAGGTTCATGGAGATTCATGGAGGTTCATGGAGATTCATGGAGATTCATGGACATTCACAGAGATTCATGGAGGTTCATGGAGATTCATGGAGGTTCATGGAGATTCACAGAGATTCATGGAGGTTCATGGAGATTCATGGAGGTTCATGGAGCTTCATGGAGATTTATGGAGATTCATGGAGATTTATGGAGATTCATAGAGATTCATGGAGGTTCATTGAGATTCATGGAGATTCATGGACATTCACAGAGATTCATGGAGGTTCATGGAGATTCATGGAGGTTCATGGAGATTCACAGAGATTCATGGAGGTGCATGGAGATTCATGGAGGTTCATGGAGGTTCATGGAGATTCATTCATGGAGATTCATGGAGATTCATGGAGATTCATAGGGATTCATGGAGGTTCATGGAGGTTCATGGAGATTCATGGAGATTCATGGAGGTTCATGGAGATTCATGGAGATTCATGGAGATTCATGGAGATTCGTAGAGATTCATGGAGGTTCATGGAGATTCATGGAGATTCATGGACATTCACAGAGATTCATGGAGGTTCATGGAGATTCATGGAGGTTCATGGAGATTCATGGAGATTCATGGAGATTCATAGGGATTCATGGAGGTTCATGGAGGTTCATGGAGGATCATGGAGATTCATGGAGGTTCATGGAGATTCATGGAGATTCATGGAGATTCATGGAGATTCGTAGAGATTCATGGAGGTTCATGGAGATTCATGGAGATTCATGGACATTCACAGAGATTCATGGAGGTTCATGGAGATTCATTCATGGAGATTCATGGAGAATCATAGAGGTTCATGGAGGTTCATAGAGATTCATAGAGAAACATGGAGATTCATGGAGGTTCATGGAGATTCTTGGAGGTTCATGGACATTCATGGCGATTCATGGAGGTTCATGGAGATTCATGGAGGTTCATGGAGAATCATGGAGCTTCATGGAGATTCATTCATGGAGATTCATGGAGATTCATGGAGATTCATAGGGATTTATGGAGGTTCATGGAGATTCATGGACATTCATGGAGATTCAAGGAGATTCACAGAGATTCATGGAGGTTCATGGAGATTCATGGAGGTTCATGGAAATTCATGGAGATTCATGGAGATTCATTCATGGAGATACATGGAGATTCATGGAGCTTCATGGAGATTTATGGAGATTCATGGAGATTTATGGAGATTCATAGAGATTCATGGAGATTCATGGACATTCACAGAGATTCATGGAGGTTCATGGAGATTCATGGAGGTTCATGGAGATTCATGGAGATTCATGGACATTCACAGAGATTTATGGAGATCCATAGAGATTCATGGAGATTCATAGAGATTCATGGAGGTTCATGGAGATTTATGGAGATTCATGGAGATTTATGGAGATTCATAGAGATTCATGGAGAATCATAGAGATTCATGGAGGTTCATAGAGATTCATAGAGAAACATGGAGATTCATGGAGGTTCATGGAGATTCTTGGAGGTTCATGGATATTCATGGAGATTCATGGAGATACATTCATGGAGATACATGGAGATTCATGGAGTTCATGGACATTCATGGAGATTCATGGAGATTCATTCATGGAGATACATGGAGGTTCATGGAGATTCATGGAGATTCATGGACATTCACAGAGATTCATGGAGGTTCATGGAGATTCATGGAGGTTCATGGAGGTTCATGGAGATTCATGGAGGTTCATGGAGAATCATGGAGCTTCATGGAGATTCATTCATGGAGATTCATGGAGATTCATGGAGGTTCATGGAGATTTATGGAGATTCATGGAGATTTATGGAGATTCATGGACATTCACAGAGATTCATGGAGGTTCATGAAGATTCATTCATGGAGATTCATGGAGAATCATAGAGATTCATGGAGGTTCATAGAGATTCATAGAGAAACATGGAGATTCATGGAGGTTCATGGAGATTCTTGGAGGTTCATGGACATTCATGGAGATTCATGGAGATACATTCATGGAGATACATGGAGATTCATGGAGTTCATGGACATTCATGGAGATTCATGGAGATTCATTCATGGAGATACATGGAGGTTCATGGAGATTCATGGAGATTCATGGACATTCACAGAGATACATGGAGGTTCATGGAGATTCATGGAGGTTCATGGAGAATCTTGGAGCTTCATCTAGATTCATTCATGGAGATTCATGGAGATTCATGGAGATTCATAGGGATTCATGGAGATTCATGGAGGTTCATGGAGATTTATGGAGATTCATGGAGATTTATGGAGATTCATGGACATTCACAGAGATTCATGGAGGTTCATGGAGATTCATTCATGGAGATTCATGGAGAATCATAGAGATTCATGGAGGTTCATAGAGATTCATAGAGAAACATGGAGATTCATGGAGGTTCATGGAGAATCATGAAGTTTCATGGAGATTCAGTCATGGAGATTCATGGAGAATCATAGAGATTCATGGAGGTTCATGGAGATTCATGGAGATACATGGAGATTCATGAAGTTCATGGAGATTCATGGAGCTTCATGGAGATTTATGGAGATTCATGGAGATTTATGGAGATTCATAGAGATTCATGGAGGTTCATGCAGATTCATTCATGGAGATTCATGGAGATTCATAGGGATTCATGGAGGTTCATGGAGGTTCATGGAGATTCAAGGAGATTCATGGAGGTTCATGGAGATTCATGGAGATTCATGGAGATTCATGGAGATTCGTAGAGATTCATGGAGGTTCATGGAGATTCATGGAGATTCATGGACATTCACAGAGATTCATGGAGGTTCATGGAGATTCATTCATGGAGATTCATGGAGAATCATAGAGATTCATGGAGGTTCATAGAGATTCATAGAGAAACATGGAGATTCATGGAGGTTCATGGAGATTCTTGGAGGTTCATGGACATTCATGGCGATTCATGGAGGTTCATGGAGGTTCATGGAGGTTCATGGAGAATCATGGAGCTTCATGGAGATTCATTCATGGAGATTCATGGAGATTCATGGAGATTCATAGGGATTTATCGAGGTTCATGGAGATTCATGGACATTCATGGAGATTCAAGGAGATTCACAGAGATTCATGGAGGTTCATGGAGATTCATGGAGGTTCATGGAAATTCATGGAGATTCATGGAGATTCAGTCATGGAGATTCATGGAGAATCATAGAGATTCATGGAGGTTCATGGAGATTCATGGAGATACATGGAGATTCATGGAGTTCATGGAGATTCATGGAGGTTCATGGAGATTCATGGAGATTCATGGAGATTCATAGAGATTCATGGAGGTTCATGGAGATTCATGAAGATTCATGGACATCCACAGAGATTCATGGAGGTTCATGGAGATTCATGGAGGTTCATGGAGAATCATGGAGCTTCATGGAGATTCATTCATGGAGATTTATGGAGAATCATAGAGATTCATGGAGGTTCATGGAGATTCAAAGAGAAACATGGAGATTCATGGAGGTTCATGGAGATTCAGTCATGGAGATTCATGGAGAATCATAGAGATTTATGGAGATTCATGGAGATTTATGGAGATTCATAGAGATTTATGGAGGTTCATGGAGATTCATGGAGATTCATGGACATTCACAGAGATTCATGGAGGTTCATGGACATTCATGGAGGTTCATGGAGATTCATTCATGGAGATTCATGGAGATTCATGGAGATTCATAGGGATTCATGGATGTTCATGGAGGTTCATGGAGATTCATGGAGATACATGGAGATTCATGGAGTTCATGGAGATTCATGGAGGTTCATGGAGATTCATGGAGATTCATGGAGATTCATGGAGATTCATAGAGATTCATGGAGGTTCATGGAGATTCATGGAGATTCATGGACATTCACAGAGATTCATGGAGGTTCATGGAGATTCATTCATGGAGATTCATGGAGAATCATAGAGATTCATGGAGGTTCATAGAGATTCATAGAGAAACATGGAGCTTCATGGAGATTTATGGAGATTCATGGAGATTTATGGAGATTCATAGAGATTCATGGAAGTTCATGGAGATTCATGGAGATTCATAGACATTCACAGAGATTCATGGAGGTTCATGGAGATTCATGGACATTCATGGAGATTCAAGGAGATTCACAGAGATTCATGGAGGTTCATGGAGATTCATGGAGGTTCATGGAAATTAATGGAGATTCATGGAGATTCAGTCATGGAGATTCATGGAGAATCATAGAGATTCATGGAGATTCATGGAGCTTCATGGAGATTTATGGAGATTCATGGAGATTTATGGAGATTCATGGAGATTCATGGAGGTTCATGGAGATTCATGGAGGTTCATGGAGATTCATGGTGATTCATGGACATTCACAAAGATTCATGGAGGTTCATGGAGATTCATGGAGGTTCATGGAGAATCATGGAGCTTCATGGAGATTCATTCATGGAGATTCATGGAGATTCATGGAGATTCATAGGGATTCATGGAAGTTCATGGAGATTCATGGAGGTTCATGGACATTCATGGAGATTCATGGATATTCATTTTTTCATGGATATTCAGATTTATGGAGATTCATGGAGATTTATGGAGATTCATAGAGATTCATGGAGGTTCATGGAGATTCATGGAGATTCATGGACATTCACAGAGATTCATGGAGGTTCATGGAGATTCATGGAGGTTCATGGAGATTCATGGAGGTTCGTGGAGATTCATGGAGATTCATGGACATTCACAAAGATTCATGGAGGTTCATGGAGATTCATGGAGGTTCATGGAGAATCATGGAGCTTCATGGAGATTCATTCATGGAGATTCATGGAGAATCATAGAGATTCATGGAGGTTCATAGAGATTCATAGAGAAACATGGAGATTCATGGAGGTTCATGGAGAATCATGAAGTTTCATGGAGATTCAGTCATGGAGATTCATGGAGAATCATAGAGATTCATGGAGGTTCATGGAGATTCATGGAGATACATGGAGATTCATGGAGTTCATGGAGATTCATGGAGCTTCATGGAGATTTATGGAGATTCATGGAGATTTATGGAGATTCATAGAGATTCATGGAGGTTCATGGAGATTCATTCATGGAGATTCATGGAGATTCATAGGGATTCATGGAGGTTCATGGAGGTTCATGGAGATTCATGGAGATTCATGGAGGTTCATGGAGATTCATGGAGATTCATGGAGATTCATGGAGATTCGTAGAGATTCATGGAGGTTCATGGAGATTCATGGAGATTCATGGACATTCACAGAGATTCATGGAGGTTCATGGAGATTCATTCATGGAGATTCATGGAGAATCATAGAGATTCATGGAGGTTCATGGAGATTCATGGAGATACATGGAGATTCATGGAGTTCATGGAGATTCATGGAGCTTCATGGAGATTTATGGAGATTCATGGAGATTTATGGAGATTCATGGAGGTTCATGGAGATTCATTCATGGAGATTCATGGAGATTCATGGAGATTCATAGGGATTCATGGAGGTTCATGGAGGTTCATGGAGATTCATGGAGATACATGGAGATTCATGGAGTTCATGGAGATTCATGGAGGTTCATGGAGATTCATGGAGATTCATGGAGATTCATGGAGATTCATACAGATTCATGGAGGTTCATGGAGATTCATGGAGATTCATGGACATGCACAGAGATTCATGGAGGTTCATGGAGATTCATTCATGGAGATTCATGGAGAATCATAGAGATTCATGGAGGTTCATAGAGATTCACAGAGAAACATGGAGATTCATGGAGGTTCATGGAGATTCTTGGAGGTTCATGGACATTCATGGAGATTCATGGAGATACATTCATGGAGATACATGGAGATTCATGGAGTTCATGGACATTCATGGAGATTCATGGAGATTCATTCATGGAGATACATGGAGATTCATGGAGTTCATGGAGATTCATGGAGCTTCATGGAGATTTATGGAGATTCATAGAGATTCATGGAGGTTCATGGAGATTCATGGAGATTCATGGACATTCACAGAGATTCATGGAGGTTCATGGAGATTCATGGAGGTTCATGGACATTCATGGAGGTTCATAGAGATTCATAGAGAAACATGGAGATTCATGGAGGTTCATGGAGAATCATGAAGTTTCATGGAGATTCAGTCATGGAGATTCATGGAGAATCATAGAGATTCATGGAGGTTCATGGAGATTCATGGAGATACATGGAGATTCATGGAGTTCATGGAGATTCATGGAGCTTCATGGAGATTTATGGAGATTCATGGAGATTTATGGAGATTCATAGAGATTCATGGAGGTTCATGGAGATTCATTCATGGAGATTCATGGAGATTCATAGGGATTCATGGAGGTTCATGGAGGTTCATGGAGATTCATGGAGATTCATGGAGGTTCATGGAGATTCATGGAGATTCATGGAGATTCATGGAGATTCGTAGAGATTCATGGAGGTTCATGGAGATTCATGGAGATTCATGGACATTCACAGAGATTCATGGAGGTTCATGGAGATTCATTCATGGAGATTCATGGAGAATCATAGAGATTCATGGAGGTTCATAGAGATTCATAGAGAAACATGGAGATTCATGGAGGTTCATGGAGATTCTTGGAGGTTCATGGACATTCATGGCGATTCATGGAGGTTCATGGAGGTTCATGGAGGTTCATGGAGAATCATGGAGCTTCATGGAGATTCATTCATGGAGATTCATGGAGATTCATGGAGATTCATAGGGATTTATCGAGGTTCATGGAGATTCATGGACATTCATGGAGATTCAAGGAGATTCACAGAGATTCATGGAGGTTCATGGAGATTCATGGAGGTTCATGGAAATTCATGGAGATTCATGGAGATTCAGTCATGGAGATTCATGGAGAATCATAGAGATTCATGGAGGTTCATGGAGATTCATGGAGATACATGGAGATTCATGGAGTTCATGGAGATTCATGGAGGTTCATGGAGATTCATGGAGATTCATGGAGATTCATAGAGATTCATGGAGGTTCATGGAGATTCATGAAGATTCATGGACATCCACAGAGATTCATGGAGGTTCATGGAGATTCATGGAGGTTCATGGAGAATCATGGAGCTTCATGGAGATTCATTCATGGAGATTTATGGAGAATCATAGAGATTCATGGAGGTTCATGGAGATTCAAAGAGAAACATGGAGATTCATGGAGGTTCATGGAGATTCAGTCATGGACATTCATGGAGAATCATAGAGATTTATGGAGATTCATGGAGATTTATGGAGATTCATAGAGATTCATGGAGGTTCATGGAGATTCATGGAGATTCATGGACATTCACAGAGATTCATGGAGGTTCATGGACATTCATGGAGGTTCATGGAGATTCATTCATGGAGATTCATGGAGATTCATGGAGATTCATAGGGATTCATGGATGTTCATGGAGGTTCATGGAGATTCATGGAGATTCATGGAGAATCATAGAGATTCATGGAGGTTCATAGAGATTCATAGAGAAACATGGAGCTTCATGGAGATTTATGGAGATTCATGGAGATTTATGGAGATTCATAGAGATTCATGGAAGTTCATGGAGATTCATGGAGATTCATAGACATTCATAGAGATTCATGGAGGTTCATGGAGATTCATGGACATTCATGGAGATTCAAGGAGATTCACAGAGATTCATGGAGGTTCATGGAGATTCATGGAGGTTCATGGAAATTAATGGAGATTCATGGAGATTCAGTCATGGAGATTCATGGAGAATCATAGAGATTCATGGAGGTTCATGGAGATTCATGGAGATACATGGAGATTCATGGAGTTCATGGATATTCATGGAGGTTCATGGATATTCATGGAGATTCATGGAGATTCATAGAGATTCATGGAGGTTCATGGAGATTCATGGACATTCACAGAGATTCATGGAGGTTCATGGACATTCATGGAGGTTCATGGAGATTCATTCATGGAGATTCATGGAGATTCATGGAGATTCATAGGGATTCATGGATGTTCATGGAGGTTCATGGAGATTCATGGAGATTCATGGAGAATCATAGAGATTCATGGAGGTTCATAGAGATTCATAGAGAAACATGGAGCTTCATGGAGATTTATGGAGATTCATGGAGATTTATGGAGATTCATAGAGATTCATGGAAGTTCATGGAGATTCATGGAGATTCATAGACATTCATAGAGATTCATGGAGGTTCATGGAGATTCATGGACATTCATGGAGATTCAAGGAGATTCACAGAGATTCATGGAGGTTCATGGAGATTCATGGAGGTTCATGGAAATTAATGGAGGTTCATGGAGATTCATTCATGGAGATTCATGGAGATTCATAGGGATTCATGGAGGTTCATGGAGGTTCATGGAGATTCATGGAGATTCATGGAGGTTCATGGAGATTCATGGAGATTCATGGAGATTCATGGAGATTCGTAGAGATTCATGGAGGTTCATGGAGATTCATGGAGATTCATGGACATTCACAGAGATTCATGGAGGTTCATGGAGATTCATTCATGGAGATTCATGGAGAATCATAGAGATTCATGGAGGTTCATGGAGATTCATGGAGATACATGGAGATTCATGGAGTTCATGGAGATTCATGGAGCTTCATGGAGATTTATGGAGATTCATGGAGATTTATGGAGATTCATGGAGGTTCATGGAGATTCATGGAGGTTCATTGAGATTCATTCATGGAGATTCATGGAGATTCATGGAGATTCATAGGGATTCATGGAGGTTCATGGAGGTTCATGGAGATTCATGGAGATACATGGAGATTCATGGAGTTCATGGAGATTCATGGAGGTTCATGGAGATTCATGGAGATTCATGGAGATTCATGGAGATTCATACAGATTCATGGAGGTTCATGGAGATTCATGGAGATTCATGGACATGCACAGAGATTCATGGAGGTTCATGGAGATTCATTCATGGAGATTCATGGAGAATCATAGAGATTCATGGAGGTTCATAGAGATTCACAGAGAAACATGGAGATTCATGGAGGTTCATGGAGATTCTTGGAGGTTCATGGACATTCATGGAGATTCATGGAGATACATTCATGGAGATACATGGAGATTCATGGAGTTCATGGACATTCATGGAGATTCATGGAGATTCATTCATGGAGATACATGGAGATTCATGGAGTTCATGGAGATTCGTGGAGCTTCATGGAGATTTATGGAGATTCATAGAGATTCATGGAGGTTCATGGAGATTCATGGAGATTCATGGACATTCACAGAGATTCATGGAGGTTCATGGAGATTCATGGAGGTTCATGGACATTCATGGAGGTTCATAGAGATTCATAGAGAAACATGGAGATTCATGGAGGTTCATGGAGAATCATGAAGTTTCATGGAGATTCAGTCATGGAGATTCATGGAGAATCATAGAGATTCATGGAGGTTCATGGAGATTCATGGAGATACATGGAGATTCATGGAGTTCATGGAGATTCATGGAGCTTCATGGAGATTTATGGAGATTCATGGAGATTTATGGAGATTCATAGAGATTCATGGAGGTTCATGGAGATTCATTCATGGAGATTCATGGAGATTCATAGGGATTCATGGAGGTTCATGGAGGTTCATGGAGATTCATGGAGATTCATGGAGGTTCATGGAGATTCATGGAGATTCATGGAGATTCATGGAGATTCGTAGAGATTCATGGAGGTTCATGGAGATTCATGGAGATTCATGGACATTCACAGAGATTCATGGAGGTTCATGGAGATTCATTCATGGAGATTCATGGAGAATCATAGAGATTCATGGAGGTTCATAGAGATTCATAGAGAAACATGGAGATTCATGGAGGTTCATGGAGATTCTTGGAGGTTCATGGACATTCATGGCGATTCATGGAGGTTCATGGAGGTTCATGGAGGTTCATGGAGAATCATGGAGCTTCATGGAGATTCATTCATGGAGATTCATGGAGATTCATGGAGATTCATAGGGATTTATCGAGGTTCATGGAGATTCATGGACATTCATGGAGATTCAAGGAGATTCACAGAGATTCATGGAGGTTCATGGAGATTCATGGAGGTTCATGGAAATTCATGGAGATTCATGGAGATTCGGTCATGGAGATTCATGGAGAATCATAGAGATTCATGGAGGTTCATGGAGATTCATGGAGATACATGGAGATTCATGGAGTTCATGGAGATTCATGGAGGTTCATGGAGATTCATGGAGATTCATGGAGATTCATAGAGATTCATGGAGGTTCATGGAGATTCATGAAGATTCATGGACATCCACAGAGATTCATGGAGGTTCATGGAGATTCATGGAGGTTCATGGAGAATCATGGAGCTTCATGGAGATTCATTCATGGAGATTTATGGAGAATCATAGAGATTCATGGAGGTTCATGGAGATTCAAAGAGAAACATGGAGATTCATGGAGGTTCATGGAGATTCAGTCATGGAGATTCATGGAGAATCATAGAGATTTATGGAGATTCATGGAGATTTATGGAGATTCATAGAGATTCATGGAGGTTCATGGAGATTCATGGAGATTCATGGACATTCACAGAGATTCATGGAGGTTCATGGACATTCATGGAGGTTCATGGAGATTCATTCATGGAGATTCATGGAGATTCATGGAGATTCATAGGGATTCATGGATGTTCATGGAGGTTCATGGAGATTCATGGAGATTCATGGAGAATCATAGAGATTCATGGAGGTTCATAGAGATTCATAGAGAAACATGGAGCTTCATGGAGATTTATGGAGATTCATGGAGATTTATGGAGATTCATAGAGATTCATGGAAGTTCATGGAGATTCATGGAGATTCATAGACATTCATAGAGATTCATGGAGGTTCATGGAGATTCATGGACATTCATGGAGATTCAAGGAGATTCACAGAGATTCATGGAGGTTCATGGAGATTCATGGAGGTTCATGGAAATTAATGGAGATTCATGGAGATTCAGTCATGGAGATTCATGGAGAATCATAGAGATTCATGGAGGTTCATGGAGATTCATGGAGATACATGGAGATTCATGGAGTTCATGGATATTCATGGAGGTTCATGGATATTCATGGAGATTCATGGAGATTCATAGAGATTCATGGAGGTTCATGGAGATTCATGGAGATTCATGGAGCTTCATCTAGATTCATTCATGGAGATTTATGGAGAATCATAGAGATTCATGGAGGTTCATGGAGATTCAAAGAGAAACATGGAGATTCATGGAGGTTCATGGAGATTCAGTCATGGAGATTCATGGAGAATCATAGAGATTCATGGAGGTTCATGGAGATTCATGGAGATACATGGAGATTCATGGAGTTCATGGAGATTCATGGAGCTTCATGGAGATTTATGGAGATTCATGGAGATTTATGGAGATTCATAGAGATTCATGGAGGTTCATGGAGATTCATGGAGATTCATGGACATTCACAGAGATTCATGGAGGTTCATGGAGATTCATGGAGGTTCATTGAGATTCATTCATGGAGATTCATGGAGATTCATGGAGATTCATAGGGATTCATGGAGGTTCATGGAGGTTCATGGAGATTCATGGAGATACATGGAGATTCATGGAGTTCATGGAGATTCATGGAGGTTCATGGAGATTCATGGAGATTCATGGAGATTCATGGAGATTCATACAGATTCATGGAGGTTCATGGAGATTCATGGAGATTCATGGACATGCACAGAGATTCATGGAGGTTCATGGAGATTCATTCATGGAGATTCATGGAGAATCATAGAGATTCATGGAGGTTCATAGAGATTCACAGAGAAACATGGAGATTCATGGAGGTTCATGGAGATTCTTGGAGGTTCATGGACATTCATGGAGATTCATGGAGATACATTCATGGAGATACATGGAGATTCATGGAGTTCATGGACATTCATGAAGATTCAAGGAGATTCATTCATGGAGATACATGGAGATTCATGGAGTTCATGGAGATTCATGGAGCTTCATGGAGAATCATGGAGCTTCATGGAGATTCATTCATGGAGATTTATGGAGAATCATAGAGATTCATGGAGGTTCATGGAGATTCAAAGAGAAACATGGAGATTCATGGAGGTTCATGGAGATTCAGTCATGGAGATTCATGGAGAATCATAGAGATTTATGGAGATTCATGGAGATTTATGGAGATTCATAGAGATTCATGGAGGATCATGGAGATTCATGGAGATTCATAGGGATTCATGGATGTTCATGGAGGTTCATGGAGATTCATGGAGATTCATAGAGAATCATAGAGATTCATGGAGGTTCATAGAGATTCATAGAGAAACATGGAGCTTCATGGAGATTTATGGAGATTCATGGAGATTTATGGAGATTCATAGAGATTCATGGAAGTTCATGGAGATTCATGGAGATTCATAGACATTCATAGAGATTCATGGAGGTTCATGGAGATTCATGGACATTCATGGAGATTCAAGGAGATTCACAGAGATTCATGGAGGTTCATGGAGATTCATGGAGGTTCATGGAAATTAATGGAGATTCATGGAGATTCAGTCATGGAGATTCATGGAGAATCATAGAGATTCATGGAGGTTCATGGAGATTCATGGAGATACATGGAGATTCATGGAGTTCATGGAGATTCATGGAGGTTCATGGAGATTCATGGAGATTCATGGAGATTCATAGAGATTCATGGAGGTTCATGGAGATTCATGAAGATTCATGGACATCCACAGAGATTCATGGAGGTTCATGGAGATTCATGGAGGTTCATGGAGAATCATGGAGCTTCATGGAGATTCATTCATGGAGATTTATGGAGAATCATAGAGATTCATGGAGGTTCATGGAGATTCAAAGAGAAACATGGAGATTCATGGAGGTTCATGGAGATTCAGTCATGGAGATTCATGGAGAATCATAGAGATTTATGGAGATTCATGGAGATTTATGGAGATTCATAGAGATTCATGGAGGTTCATGGAGATTCATGGAGATTCATGGACATTCACAGAGATTCATGGAGGTTCATGGACATTCATGGAGGTTCATGGAGATTCATTCATAGAGATTCATGGAGATTCATGGAGATTCATAGGGATTCATGGATGTTCATGGAGGTTCATGGAGATTCATGGAGATTCATGGAGAATCATAGAGATTCATGGAGGTTCATAGAGATTCATAGAGAAACATGGAGCTTCATGGAGATTTATGGAGATTCATGGAGATTTATGGAGATTCATAGAGATTCATGGAAGTTCATGGAGATTCATGGAGATTCATAGACATTCATAGAGATTCATGGAGGTTCATGGAGATTCATGGACATTCATGGAGATTCAAGGAGATTCACAGAGATTCATGGAGGTTCATGGAGATTCATGGAGGTTCATGGAAATTAATGGAGATTCATGGAGATTCAGTCATGGAGATTCATGGAGAATCATAGAGATTCATGGAGGTTCATGGAGATTCATGGAGATACATGGAGATTCATGGAGTTCATGGATATTCATGGAGGTTCATGGATATTCATGGAGATTCATGGAGATTCATAGAGATTCATGGAGGTTCATGGAGATTCATGGAGATTCATGGAGCTTCATCTAGATTCATTCATGGAGATTTATGGAGAATCATAGAGATTCATGGAGGTTCATGGAGATTCAAAGAGAAACATGGAGATTCATGGAGGTTCATGGAGATTCAGTCATGGAGATTCATGGAGAATCATAGAGATTCATGGAGGTTCATGGAGATTCATGGAGATACATGGAGATTCATGGAGTTCATGGAGATTCATGGAGCTTCATGGAGATTTATGGAGATTCATGGAGATTTATGGAGATTCATAGAGATTCATGGAGGTTCATGGAGATTCATGGAGATTCATGGACATTCACAGAGATTCATGGAGGTTCATGGAGATTCATGGAGGTTCATTGAGATTCATTCATGGAGATTCATGGAGATTCATGGAGATTCATAGGGATTCATGGAGGTTCATGGAGGTTCATGGAGATTCATGGAGATACATGGAGATTCATGGAGTTCATGGAGATTCATGGAGGTTCATGGAGATTCATGGAGATTCATGGAGATTCATGGAGATTCATACAGATTCATGCAGGTTCATGGAGATTCATGGAGATTCATGGACATGCACAGAGATTCATGGAGGTTCATGGAGATTCATTCATGGAGATTCATGGAGAATCATAGAGATTCATGGAGGTTCATAGAGATTCACAGAGAAACATGGAGATTCATGGAGGTTCATGGAGATTCTTGGAGGTTCATGGACATTCATGGAGATTCATGGAGATACATTCATGGAGATACATGGAGATTCATGGAGTTCATGGACATTCATGAAGATTCAAGGAGATTCATTCATGGAGATACATGGAGATTCATGGAGTTCATGGAGATTCATGGAGCTTCATGGAGATTTATGGAGATTCATAGAGATTCATGGAGGTTCATGGAGATTCATGGAGATTCATGGACATTCACAGAGATTCATGGAGGTTCATGGAGATTCATGGAGGTTCATGGACATTCATGGAGATTCATGGAGATTCATTCATGGAGATACATGGATATTCATGGAGTTCATGGAGATTCATGGAGCTTCATGGAGATTTATGGAGATTCGTGGGGATTTATGGAGATTCATTGAGATTCATGGAGGTTCATGGAGATTCATGGAGATTCATGGACATTCACAGAGATTCATGGAGGTTCATGGAGATTCATGGCGGTTCATAGGGATTCATGGAGGTTCATGGAGGTTCATGGAGATTCATGGAGATACATGGAGATTCATGGAGTTCATGGAGATTCATGGAGGTTCATGGAGATTCATGGAGATTCATGGAGATTCATGGAGATTCATAGAGATTCATGGAGGTTCATGGAGATTCATGGCGATTCATGGACATTCACAGAGATTCATGGAGGTTCATGGAGATTCATTCATGGAGATTCATGGAGAATCATAGAGATTCATGGAGGTTCATAGAGATTCATAGAGAAACATGGAGATTCATGGAGGTTCATGGAGAATCTTGGAGGTTCATGGACATTCATGGAGATTCATGGAGATACATTCATGGAGATACATGGAGATTCATGGAGTTCATGGACATTCATGGAGATTCATGGAGATTCATTCATGGAGATACATGGAGATTCATGGACATTCACAGAGATTCATGGAGGTTCATGGAGATTCATGGAGGTTCATGGAGATTCATGGAGGTTCATGGAGATTCATGGAGATTCATGGACATTCACAGAGATTCATGGAGGTTCATGGAGATTCATGGAGGTTCATGGAGATTCATGGAGGTTCATGGAGATTCATGGAGGTTCATGGAGATTCATGGAGGTTCATGGAGATTCATGGAGCTTCATGGAGATTTATGGAGATTCATGGAGATTTATGGAGATTCATAGAGATTCATGGAGGTTCATGGAGATTCATGGAGATTCATGGACATTCGCAGAGATTCATGGAGGTTCATGGAGATTCATGGAGGTTCATGGAGATTCATGGAGGTTCATGGAGATTCATGGAGATTCATGGACATTCACAGAGATTCATGGAGGTTCATGGAGATTCATGTAGGTTCATGGAGAATCATGGAGCTTCATGGAGATTCATCCATGGAGATACATAGAGATTCATGGAGATTCATGGAGATTCATAGGGATTCATGGATGTTCATGGAGGTTCATGGAGATTCATGGAGATACATGGAGATTCATGGAGTTCATGGAGAATCATGGAGTTTCATGGAGATTCATTCATGGAGATTCATGGAGAATCATAGAGATTCATGGAGGTTCATGGAGATTTATAGAGAAACATGGAGATTCATGGAGGTTCATGGACATTCATGGAGATTCACGGAGATTCATTCATGGAGATACATGGATATTCATGGAGTTCATGGAGATTCATGGAGCTTCATGGAGATTTATGGAGATTCATGGAGATTTATGGAGATTCATGGAGATTCATGGAGGTTCATGGACATTCATGGAGATTCACGGAGATTCATTCATGGAGATACATGGATATTCATGGAGTTCATGGAGATTCATGGAGCTTCATGGAGATTTATGGAGATTCATGGAGATTTATGGAGATTCATGGAGATTCATGGAGGTTCATGGAGATTCATGGAGGTTCATGGAGATTCATGGAGATTCATGGACATTCACAAAGATTCATGGAGGTTCATGGAGATTCATGGAGGTTCATGGAGAATCATGGAGCTTCATGGAGATTCATTCATGGAGATTCATGGAGATTCATGGAGATTCATAGGGATTTATCGAGGTTCATGGAGATTCATGGACATTCATGGAGATTCAAGGAGATTCACAGAGATTCATGGAGGTTCATGGAGATTCATGGAGGTTCATGGAAATTCATGGAGATTCATGGAGCTTCAGTCATGGAGATTCATGGAGAATCATAGAGATTCATGGAGGTTCATGGAGATTCATGGAGATACATGGAGATTCATGGAGCTTCATGGAGATTCATGGAGGTTCATGGAGATTCATGGAGATTCATGGAGATTCATAGAGATTCATGGAGGTTCATGGAGATTCATGAAGATTCATGGACATCCACAGAGATTCATGGAGGTTCATGGAGATTCATGGAGGTTCATGGAGAATCATGGAGCTTCATGGAGATTCATTCATGGAGATTTATGGAGAATCATAGAGATTCATGGAGGTTCATGGAGATTCAAAGAGAAACATGGAGATTCATGGAGGTTCATGGAGATTCAGTCATGGAGATTCATGGAGAATCATAGAGATTTATGGAGATTCATGGAGATTTATGGAGATTCATAGAGATTCATGGAGGTTCATGGAGATTCATGGAGATTCATGGACATTCACAGAGATTCATGGAGGTTCATGGACATTCATGGAGGTTCATGGAGATTCATTCATGGAGATTCATGGAGATTCATGGAGATTCATAGGGATTCATGGATGTTCATGGAGGTTCATGGAGATTCATGGAGATACATGGAGATTCATGGAGTTCATGGAGATTCATGGAGGTTCATGGAGATTCATGGAGATTCATGGAGATTCATGGAGATTCATAGAGATTCATGGAGGTTCATGGAGATTCATGGAGATTCATGGACATTCACAGAGATTCATGGAGGTTCATGGAGATTCATTCATGGAGATTCATGGAGAATCATAGAGATTCATGGAGGTTCATAGAGATTCATAGAGAAACATGGAGCTTCATGGAGATTTATGGAGATTCATGGAGATTTATGGAGATTCATAGAGATTCATGGAAGTTCATGGAGATTCATGGAGATTCATAGACATTCACAGAGATTCAAGGAGGTTCATGGAGATTCATGGACATTCATGGAGATTCAAGGAGATTCACAGAGATTCATGGAGGTTCATGGAGATTCATGGAGGTTCATGGAAATTAATGGAGATTCATGGAGATTCAGTCATGGAGATTCATGGAGAATCATAGAGATTCATGGAGGTTCATGGAGATTCATGGAGATACATGGAGATTCATGGAGTTCATGGATATTCATGGAGGTTCATGGATATTCATGGAGATTCATGGAGATTCATAGAGATTCATGGAGGTTCATGGAGATTCATGGAGATTCATGGAGCTTCATCTAGATTCATTCATGGAGATTTATGGAGAATCATAGAGATTCATGGAGGTTCATGGAGATTCAAAGAGAAACATGGAGATTCATGGAGGTTCATGGAGATTCAGTCATGGAGATTCATGGAGAATCATAGAGATTCATGGAGGTTCATGGAGATTCATGGAGATACATGGAGATTCATGGAGTTCATGGAGATTCATGGAGCTTCATGGAGATTTATGGAGATTCATGGAGATTTATGGAGATTCATAGAGATTCATGGAGGTTCATGGAGATTCATGGAGATTCATGGACATTCACAGAGATTCATGGAGGTTCATGGAGATTCATGGAGGTTCATTGAGATTCATTCATGGAGATTCATGGAGATTCATGGAGATTCATAGGGATTCATGGAGGTTCATGGAGGTTCATGGAGATTCATGGAGATACATGGAGATTCATGGAGTTCATGGAGATTCATGGAGGTTCATGGAGATTCATGGAGATTCATGGAGATTCATGGAGATTCATAGAGATTCATGGAGGTTCATGGAGATTCATGGAGATTCATGGACATGCACAGAGATTCATGGAGGTTCATGGAGATTCATTCATGGAGATTCATGGAGAATCATAGAGATTCATGGAGGTTCATAGAGATTCACAGAGAAACATGGAGATTCATGGAGGTTCATGGAGATTCTTGGAGGTTCATGGACATTCATGGAGATTCATGGAGATACATTCATGTAGATACATGGAGATTCATGGAGTTCATGGACATTCATGGAGATTCATGGAGATTCATTCATGGAGATACATGGAGATTCATGGAGTTCATGGAGATTCATGGAGCTTCATGGAGATTTATGGAGATTCATAGAGATTCATGGAGGTTCATGGAGATTCATGGAGATTCATGGACATTCACAGAGATTCATGGAGGTTCATGGAGATTCATGGAGGTTCATGGACATTCATGGAGATTCATGGAGATTCATTCATGGAGATACATGGATATTCATGGAGTTCATGGAGATTCATGGAGCTTCATGGAGATTTATGGAGATTCGTGGAGATTTATGGAGATTCATTGAGATTCATGGAGGTTCATGGAGATTCATGGAGATTCATGGACATTCACAGAGATTCATGGAGGTTCATGGAGATTCATGGCGGTTCATAGGGATTCATGGAGGTTCATGGAGGTTCATGGAGATTCATGGAGATACATGGAGATTCATGGAGTTCATGGAGATTCATGGAGGTTCATGGAGATTCATGGAGATTCATGGAGATTCATGGAGATTCATAGAGATTCATGGAGGTTCATGGAGATTCATGGCGATTCATGGACATTCACAGAGATTCATGGAGGTTCATGGAGATTCATTCATGGAGATTCATGGAGAATCATAGAGATTCATGGAGGTTCATAGAGATTCATAGAGAAACATGGAGATTCATGGAGGTTCATGGAGATTCTTGGAGGTTCATGGACATTCATGGAGATTCATGGAGATACATTCATGGAGATACATGGAGATTCATGGAGTTCATGGACATTCATGGAGATTCATGGAGATTCATTCATGGAGATACATGGAGATTCATGGAGTTCATGGAGATTCATGGAGCTTCATGGAGATTTATGGAGATTCATGGAGATTTATGGAGATTCATAGAGATTAATGGAGGTTCATGGAGATTCATGGAGATTCATGGACATTCACAGAGATTCATGGAGGTTCATGGAGATTCATGGAGGTTCAAGGAGATTCATGGAGGTTCATGGAGATTCATGGAGATTCATGGACATTCACAGAGATTCATGGAGGTTCATGGAGATTCATGGAGGTTCATGGAGAATCATGGAGGTTCATGGAGATTCATGGAGGTTCATGGAGAATCATGGAGCTTCATGGAGATTCATTCATGGAGATTCATGGAGATTCATGGAGATTCATAGTGATTCATGGAGATTTATGGAGATTCATAGATATTCATGGAAGTTCACGGAGATTCATGGAGATTCATGGACATTCACAGAGATTCATGGAGGTTCATGGAGATTCATGGAGGTTCATGGAGATTCATGGAGGTTCATGGAGATTCATGGAGCTTCATGGAGATTTATGGAGATTCATGGAGATTTATGGAGATTCATAGAGATTCATGGAGGTTCATGGAGATTCATGGAGATTCATGGACATTCGCAGAGATTCATGGAGGTTCATGGAGATTCATGGAGGTTCATGGAGATTCATGGAGGTTCATGGAGATTCATGGAGATTCATGGACATTCACAGAGATTCATGGAGGTTCATGGAGATTCATGTAGGTTCATGGAGAATCATGGAGCTTCATGGAGATTCATCCATGGAGATACATAGAGATTCATGGAGATTCATAGGGATTCATGGAGATTCATGGAGGTTCATGGAGATTTATGGAGATTCATGGAGATTTATGGAGATTCATGGACATTCACAGAGATTCATGGAGGTTCATGGAGATTCATTCATGGAGATTCATGGAGAATCATAGAGATTCATGGAGGTTCATAGAGATTCATAGAGAAACATGGAGATTCATGGAGGTTCATGGAGAATCATGGAGTTTCATGGAGATTCATTCATGGAGATTCATGGAGAATCATAGAGATTCATGGAGGTTCATGGAGATTCATGGAGATACATGGAGATTCATGGAGCTTCATGGAGATTCATGGAGGTTCATGGAGATTCATGGAGATTCATGGAGATTCATAGAGATTCATGGAGGTTCATGGAGATTCATGAAGATTCATGGACATCCACAGAGATTCATGGAGGTTCATGGAGATTCATGGAGGTTCATGGAGAATCATGGAGCTTCATGGAGATTCATTCATGGAGATTTATGGAGAATCATAGAGATTCATGGAGGTTCATGGAGATTCAAAGAGAAACATGGAGATTCATGGAGGTTCATGGAGATTCAGTCATGGAGATTCATGGAGAATCATAGAGATTTATGGAGATTCATGGAGATTTATGGAGATTCATAGAGATTCATGGAGGTTCATGGAGATTCATGGAGATTCATGGACATTCACAGAGATTCATGGAGGTTCATGGACATTCATGGAGGTTCATGGAGATTCATTCATGGAGATTCATGGAGATTCATGGAGATTCATAGGGATTCATGGATGTTCATGGAGGTTCATGGAGATTCATGGAGATACATGGAGATTCATGGAGTTCATGGAGATTCATGGAGGTTCATGGAGACTCATGGAGATTCATGGAGATTCATGGAGATTCATAGAGATTCATGGAGGTTCATGGAGATTCATGGAGATTCATGGACATTCACAGAGATTCACGGAGGTTCATGGAGATTCATTCATGGAGATTCATGGAGAATCATAGAGATTCATGGAGGTTCATAGAGATTCATAGAGAAACATGGAGCTTCATGGAGATTTATGGAGATTCATGGAGATTTATGGAGATTCATAGAGATTCATGGAAGTTCATGGAGATTCATGGAGATTCATAGACATTCACAGAGATTCATGGAGGTTCATGGAGATTCATGGACATTCATGGAGATTCAAGGAGATTCACAGAGATTCATGGAGGTTCATGGAGATTCATGGAGGTTCATGGAAATTAATGGAGATTCATGGAGATTCAGTCATGGAGATTCATGGAGAATCATAGAGATTCATGGAGGTTCATGGAGATTCATGGATATACATGGAGATTCATGGAGTTCATGGATATTCATGGAGGTTCATGGATATTCATGGAGATTCATGGAGATTCATAGAGATTCATGGAGGTTCATGGAGATTCATGGAGATTCATGGAGCTTCATCTAGATTCATTCATGGAGATTTATGGAGAATCATAGAGATTCATGGAGGTTCATGGAGATTCAAAGAGAAACATGGAGATTCATGGAGGTTCATGGAGATTCAGTCATGGAGATTCATGGAGAATCATAGAGATTCATGGAGGTTCATGGAGATTCATGGAGATACATGGAGATTCATGGAGTTCATGGAGATTCATGGAGCTTCATGGAGATTTATGGAGATTCATGGAGATTTATGGAGATTCATAGAGATTCATGGAGGTTCATGGAGATTCATGGAGATTCATGGACATTCACAGAGATTCATGGAGGTTCATGGAGATTCATGGAGGTTCATTGAGATTCATTCATGGAGATTCATGGAGATTCATGGAGATTCATAGGGATTCATGGAGGTTCATGGAGGTTCATGGAGATTCATGGAGATACATGGAGATTCATGGAGTTCATGGAGATCCATGGAGGTTCATGGAGATTCATGGAGATTCATGGAGATTCATGGAGATTCATAGAGATTCATGGAGGTTCATGGAGATTCATGGAGATTCATGGACATGCACAGAGATTCATGGAGGTTCATGGAGATTCATTCATGGAGATTCATGGAGAATCATAGAGATTCATGGAGGTTCATAGAGATTCACAGAGAAACATGGAGATTCATGGAGGTTCATGGAGATTCTTGGAGGTTCATGGACATTCATGGAGATTCATGGAGATACATTCATGGAGATACATGGAGATTCATGGAGTTCATGGACATTCATGGAGATTCATGGAGATTCATTCATGGAGATACATGGAGATTCATGGAGTTCATGGAGATTCATGGAGCTTCATGGAGATTTATGGAGATTCATAGAGATTCATGGAGGTTCATGGAGATTCATGGAGATTCATGGACATTCACAGAGATTCATGGAGGTTCATGGAGATTCATGGAGGTTCATGGACATTCATGGAGATTCATGGAGATTCATTCATGGAGATACATGGATATTCATGGAGTTCATGGAGATTCATGGAGCTTCATGGAGATTTATGGAGATTCGTGGAGATTTATGGAGATTCATTGAGATTCATGGAGGTTCATGGAGATTCATGGAGATTCATGGACATTCACAGAGATTCATGGAGGTTCATGGAGATTCATGGCGGTTCATAGGGATTCATGGAGGTTCATGGAGGTTCATGGAGATTCATGGAGATACATGGAGATTCATGGAGTTCATGGAGATTCATGGAGGTTCATGGAGATTCATGGAGATTCATGGAGATTCATGGAGATTCATAGAGATTCATGGAGGTTCATGGAGATTCATGGCGATTCATGGACATTCACAGAGATTCATGGAGGTTCATGGAGATTCATTCATGGAGATTCATGGAGAATCATAGAGATTCATGGAGGTTCATAGAGATTCATAGAGAAACATGGAGATTCATGGAGGTTCATGGAGAATCATGGAGTTTCATGGAGATTCATTCATGGAGATTCATGGAGAATCATAGAGATTCATGGAGGTTCATGGAGATTCATGGAGATACATGGAGATTCATGGAGCTTCATGGAGATTCATGGAGGTTCATGGAGATTCATGGAGATTCATGGAGATTCATAGAGATTCATGGAGGTTCATGGAGATTCATGAAGATTCATGGACATCCACAGAGATTCATGGAGGTTCATGGAGATTCATGGAGGTTCATGGAGAATCATGGAGCTTCATGGAGATTCATTCATGGAGATTTATGGAGAATCATAGAGATTCATGGAGGTTCATGGAGATTCAAAGAGAAACATGGAGATTCATGGAGGTTCATGGAGATTCAGTCATGGAGATTCATGGAGAATCAAAGAGATTTATGGAGATTCATGGAGATTTATGGAGATTCATAGAGATTCATGGAGGTTCATGGAGATTCATGGAGATTCATGGACATTCACAGAGATTCATGGAGGTTCATGGACATTCATGGAGGTTCATGGAGATTCATTCATGGAGATTCATGGAGATTCATGGAGATTCATAGGGATTCATGGATGTTCATGGAGGTTCATGGAGATTCATGGAGATACATGGAGATTCATGGAGTTCATGGAGATTCATGGAGGTTCATGGAGCCTCATGGAGATTCATGGAGATTCATGGAGATTCATAGAGATTCATGGAGGTTCATGGAGATTCATGGAGATTCATGGACATTCACAGAGATTCATGGAGGTTCATGGAGATTCATTCATGGAGATTCATGGAGAATCATAGAGATTCATGGAGGTTCATAGAGATTCATAGAGAAACATGGAGCTTCATGGAGATTTATGGAGATTCATGGAGATTTATGGAGATTCATAGAGATTCATGGAAGTTCATGGAGATTCATGGAGATTCATAGACATTCACAGAGATTCATGGAGGTTCATGGAGATTCATGGACATTCATGGAGATTCAAGGAGATTCACAGAGATTCATGGAGGTTCATGGAGATTCATGGAGGTTCATGGAAATTAATGGAGATTCATGGAGATTCAGTCATGGAGATTCATGGAGAATCATAGAGATTCATGGAGGTTCATGGAGATTCATGGAGATACATGGAGATTCATGGAGTTCATGGATATTCATGGAGGTTCATGGATATTCATGGAGATTCATGGAGATTCATAGAGATTCATGGAGGTTCATGGAGATTCATGGAGATTCATGGAGCTTCATCTAGATTCATTCATGGAGATTTATGGAGAATCATAGAGATTCATGGAGGTTCATGGAGATTCAAAGAGAAACATGGAGATTCATGGAGGTTCATGGAGATTCAGTCATGGAGATTCATGGAGAATCATAGAGATTCATGGAGGTTCATGGAGATTCATGGAGATACATGGAGATTCATGGAGTTCATGGAGATTCATGGAGCTTCATGGAGATTTATGGAGATTCATGGAGATTTATGGAGATTCATAGAGATTCATGGAGGTTCATGGAGATTCATGGAGATTCATGGACATTCACAGAGATTCATGGAGGTTCATGGAGATTCATGGAGGTTCATTGAGATTCATTCATGGAGATTCATGGAGATTCATGGAGATTCATAGGGATTCATGGAGGTTCATGGAGGTTCATGGAGATTCATGGAGATACATGGAGATTCATGGAGTTCATGGAGATCCATGGAGGTTCATGGAGATTCATGGAGATTCATGGAGATTTATGGAGATTCATAGAGATTCATGGAGGTTCATGGAGATTCATGGAGATTCATGGACATGCACAGAGATTCATGGAGGTTCATGGAGATTCATTCATGGAGATTCATGGAGAATCATAGAGATTCATGGAGGTTCATAGAGATTCACAGAGAAACATGGAGATTCATGGAGGTTCATGGAGATTCTTGGAGGTTCATGGACATTCATGGAGATTCATGGAGATACATTCATGGAGATACATGGAGATTCATGGAGTTCATGGACATTCATGGAGATTCATGGAGATTCATTCATGGAGATACATGGAGATTCATGGAGTTCATGGAGATTCATGGAGCTTCATGGAGATTTATGGAGATTCATAGAGATTCATGGAGGTTCATGGAGATTCATGGAGATTCATGGACATTCACAGAGATTCATGGAGGTTCATGGAGATTCATGGAGGTTCATGGACATTCATGGAGATTCATGGAGATTCATTCATGGAGATACATGGATATTCATGGAGTTCATGGAGATTCATGGAGCTTCATGGAGATTTATGGAGATTCGTGGAGATTTATGGAGATTCATTGAGATTCATGGAGGTTCATGGAGATTCATGGAGATTCATGGACATTCACAGAGATTCATGGAGGTTCATGGAGATTCATGGCGGTTCATAGGGATTCATGGAGGTTCATGGAGGTTCATGGAGATTCATGGAGATACATGGAGATTCATGGAGTTCATGGAGATTCATGGAGGTTCATGGAGATTCATGGAGATTCATGGAGATTCATGGAGATTCATAGAGATTCATGGAGGTTCATGGAGATTCATGGCGATTCATGGACATTCACAGAGATTCATGGAGGTTCATGGAGATTCATGGAGATTCATGGACATGCACAGAGATTCATGGAGGTTCATGGAGATTCATTCATGGAGATTCATGGAGAATCATAGAGATTCATGGAGGTTCATAGAGATTCACAGAGAAACATGGAGATTCATGGAGGTTCATGGAGATTCTTGGAGGTTCATGGACATTCATGGAGATTCATGGAGATACATTCATGGAGATACATGGAGATTCATGGAGTTCATGGACATTCATGGAGATTCATGGAGATTCATTCATGGAGATACATGGAGATTCATGGAGTTCATGGAGATTCATGGAGCTTCATGGAGATTTATGGAGATTCATAGAGATTCATGGAGGTTCATGGAGATTCATGGAGATTCATGGACATTCACAGAGATTCATGGAGGTTCATGGAGATTCATGGAGGTTCATGGACATTCATGGAGATTCATGGAGATTCATTCATGGAGATACATGGATATTCATGGAGTTCATGGAGATTCATGGAGCTTCATGGAGATTTATGGAGATTCGTGGAGATTTATGGAGATTCATTGAGATTCATGGAGGTTCATGGAGATTCATGGAGATTCATGGACATTCACAGAGATTCATGGAGGTTCATGGAGATTCATGGCGGTTCATAGGGATTCATGGAGGTTCATGGAGGTTCATGGAGATTCATGGAGATACATGGAGATTCATGGAGTTCATGGAGATTCATGGAGGTTCATGGAGATTCTTGGAGGTTCATGGACATTCATGGAGATTCATGGAGATACATGGAGATTCATGGAGTTCATGGACATTCATGGAGATTCATGGAGATTCATTCATGGAGATACATGGAGATTCATGGAGTTCATGGAGATTCATGGAGCTTCATGGAGATTTATGGAGATTCATGGAGATTTATGGAGATTCATAGAGATTAATGGAGGTTCATGGAGATTCATGGAGATTCATGGACATTCACAGAGATTCATGGAGGTTCATGGAGATTCATGGAGGTTCATGGAGATTCATGGTGATTCATGGACATTCACAAAGATTCATGGAGGTTCATGGAGATTCATGGAGGTTCATGGAGAATCATGGAGCTTCATGGAGATTCATTCATGGAAATTCATGGAGATTCATGGAGATTCATAGGGATTCATGGAAGTTCATGGAGATTCATGGAGGTTCATGGACATTCATGGAGATTCATGGATATTCATTTTTTCATGGATATTCAGATTTATGGAGATTCATGGAGATTTATGGAGATTCATAGAGATTCATGGAGGTTCATGGAGATTCATGGAGATTCATGGACATTCACAGAGATTCATGGAGGTTCATGGAGATTCATGGAGGTTCATGGAGATTCATGGAGGTTCGTGGAGATTCATGGAGATTCATGGACATTCACAAAGATTCATGGAGGTTCATGGAGATTCATGGAGGTTCATGGAGAATCATGGAGCTTCATGGAGATTCATTCATGGAGATTCATGGAGAATCATAGAGATTCATGGAGGTTCATAGAGATTCATAGAGAAACATGGAGATTCATGGAGGTTCATGGAGAATCATGAAGTTTCATGGAGATTCAGTCATGGAGATTCATGGAGAATCATAGAGATTCATGGAGGTTCATGGAGATTCATGGAGATACATGGAGATTCATGGAGTTCATGGAGATTCATGGAGCTTCATGGAGATTTATGGAGATTCATGGAGATTTATGGAGATTCATAGAGATTCATGGAGGTTCATGGAGATTCATTCATGGAGATTCATGGACATCCACAGAGATTCATGGAGGTTCATGGAGATTCATGGAGGTTCATGGAGAATCATGGAGCTTCATGGAGATTCATTCATGGAGATTTATGGAGAATCATAGAGATTCATGGAGGTTCATGGAGATTCAAAGAGAAACATGGAGATTCATGGAGGTTCATGGAGATTCAGTCATGGAGATTCATGGAGAATCATAGAGATTTATGGAGATTCATGGAGATTTATGGAGATTCATGGACATGCACAGAGATTCATGGAGGTTCATGGAGATTCATTCATGGAGATTCATGGAGAATTATAGAGATTCATGGAGGTTCATAGAGATTCACAGAGAAACATGGAGATTCATGGAGGTTCATGGAGATTCTTGGAGGTTCATGGACATTCATGGAGATTCATGGAGATACATTCATGGAGATACATGGAGATTCATGGAGTTCATGGACATTCATGGAGATTAATGGAGATTCATTCATGGAGATACATGGAGATTCATGGAGTTCATGGAGATTCATGGAGCTTCATGGAGATTTATGGAGATTCATAGAGATTCATGGAGGTTCATGGAGATTCAGGGAGATTCATGGACATTCACAGAGATTCATGGAGGTTCATGGAGATTCATGGAGGTTCATTGAGATTCATTCATGGAGATTCATGGAGATTCATGGAGATTCATAGGGATTCATGGAGGTTCATGGAGGTTCATGGAGATTCATGGAGATACATGGAGATTCATGGAGTTCATGGAGATTCATGGAGGTTCATGGAGATTCATGGAGATTCATGGAGATTCATGGAGATTCATACAGATTCATGGAGGTTCATGGAGATTCATGGAGATTCATGGACATGCACAGAGATTCATGGAGGTTCATGGAGATTCATTCATGGAGATTCATGGAGAATCATAGAGATTCATGGAGGTTCATAGAGATTCACAGAGAAACATGGAGATTCATGGAGGTTCATGGAGATTCTTGGAGGTTCATGGACATTCATGGAGATTCATGGAGATACATTCATGGAGATACATGGAGATTCATGGAGTTCATGGACATTCATGGAGATTCATGGAGATTCATTCATGGAGATACATGGAGATTCATGGAGTTCATGGAGATTCATGGAGCTTCATGGAGATTTATGGAGATTCATAGAGATTCATGGAGGTTCATGGAGATTCAGGGAGATTCATGGCCATTCGCAGAGATTCATGGAGGTTCATGGAGATTCATGGAGGTTCATGGACATTCATGGAGATTCATGGAGATTCATTCATGGAGATACATGGATATTCATGGAGTTCATGGAGATTCATGGAGCTTCATGGAGATTTATGGAGATTCGTGGAGATTTATGGAGATTCATTGAGATTCATGGAGGTTCATGGAGATTCATGGAGATTCATGGACATTCACAGAGATTCATGGAGGTTCATGGAGATTCATGGCGGTTCATAGGGATTCATGGAGGTTCATGGAGGTTCATGGAGATTCATGGAGATACATGGAGATTCATGGAGTTCATGGAGATTCATGGAGGTTCATGGAGATTCATGGAGATTCATGGAGATTCATGGAGATTCATAGAGATTCATGGAGGTTCATGGAGATTCATGGCGATTCATGGACATTCACAGAGATTCATGGAGGTTCATGGAGATTCATGGAGATTCATGGACATGCACAGAGATTCATGGAGGTTCATGGAGATTCATTCATGGAGATTCATGGAGAATCATAGAGATTCATGGAGGTTCATAGAGATTCACAGAGAAACATGGAGATTCATGGAGGTTCATGGAGATTCTTGGAGGTTCATGGACATTCATGGAGATTCATGGAGATACATTCATGGAGATACATGGAGATTCATGGAGTTCATGGACATTCATG
This sequence comes from Lasioglossum villosulum, assembly GCA_963971365.1. Taxonomy (NCBI): domain Eukaryota; kingdom Metazoa; phylum Arthropoda; class Insecta; order Hymenoptera; family Halictidae; genus Lasioglossum; species Lasioglossum villosulum. Next base: position 34,926,788 of record OZ020495.1, read on the forward strand.
GAGATTCATGGAGATTCATTCATGGAGATACATGGAGATTCATGGAGTTCATGGAGATTCATGGAGCTTCATGGAGATTTATGGAGATTCATAGAGATTCATGGAGGTTCATGGAGATTCATGGAGATTCATGGACATTCACAGAGATTCATGGAGGTTCATGGAGATTCATGGAGGTTCATGGACATTCATGGAGATTCATGGAGATTCATTCATGGAGATACATGGATATTCATGGAGTTCATGGAGATTCATGGAGCTTCATGGAGATTTATGGAGATTCGTGGAGATTTATGGAGATTCATTGAGATTCATGGAGGTTCATGGAGATTCATGGAGATTCATGGACATTCACAGAGATTCATGGAGGTTCATGGAGATTCATGGCGGTTCATAGGGATTCATGGAGGTTCATGGAGGTTCATGGAGATTCATGGAGATACATGGAGATTCATGGAGTTCATGGAGATTCATGGAGGTTCATGGAGATTCATGGAGATTCATGGAGATTCATGGAGATTCATAGAGATTCATGGAGGTTCATGGAGATTCATGGCGATTCATGGACATTCACAGAGATTCATGGAGGTTCATGGAGATTCATTCATGGAGATTCATGGAGAATCATAGAGATTCATGGAGGTTCATAGAGATTCATAGAGAAACATGGAGATTCATGGAGGTTCATGGAGATTCTTGGAGGTTCATGGACATTCATGGAGATTCATGGAGATACATGGAGATTCATGGAGTTCATGGACATTCATGGAGATTCATGGAGATTCATTCATGGAGATACATGGAGATTCATGGAGTTCATGGAGATTCATGGAGCTTCATGGAGATTTATGGAGATTCATGGAGATTTATGGAGATTCATAGAGATTAATGGAGGTTCATGGAGATTCATGGAGATTCATGGACATTCACAGAGATTCATGGAGGTTCATGGAGATTCATGGAGGTTCATGGAGATTCATGGTGATTCATGGACATTCACAAAGATTCATGGAGGTTCATGGAGATTCATGGAGGTTCATGGAGAATCATGGAGCTTCATGGAGATTCATTCATGGAAATTCATGGAGATTCATGGAGATTCATAGGGATTCATGGAAGTTCATGGAGATTCATGGAGGTTCATGGACATTCATGGAGATTCATGGATATTCATTTTTTCATGGATATTCAGATTTATGGAGATTCATGGAGATTTATGGAGATTCATAGAGATTCATGGAGGTTCATGGAGATTCATGGAGATTCATGGACATTCACAGAGATTCATGGAGGTTCATGGAGATTCATGGAGGTTCATGGAGATTCATGGAGGTTCGTGGAGATTCATGGAGATTCATGGACATTCACAAAGATTCATGGAGGTTCATGGAGATTCATGGAGGTTCATGGAGAATCATGGAGCTTCATGGAGATTCATTCATGGAGATTCATGGAGAATCATAGAGATTCATGGAGGTTCATAGAGATTCATAGAGAAACATGGAGATTCATGGAGGTTCATGGAGAATCATGAAGTTTCATGGAGATTCAGTCATGGAGATTCATGGAGAATCATAGAGATTCATGGAGGTTCATGGAGATTCATGGAGATACATGGAGATTCATGGAGTTCATGGAGATTCATGGAGCTTCATGGAGATTTATGGAGATTCATGGAGATTTATGGAGATTCATAGAGATTCATGGAGGTTCATGGAGATTCATTCATGGAGATTCATGGACATCCACAGAGATTCATGGAGGTTCATGGAGATTCATGGAGGTTCATGGAGAATCATGGAGCTTCATGGAGATTCATTCATGGAGATTTATGGAGAATCATAGAGATTCATGGAGGTTCATGGAGATTCAAAGAGAAACATGGAGATTCATGGAGGTTCATGGAGATTCAGTCATGGAGATTCATGGAGAATCATAGAGATTTATGGAGATTCATGGAGATTTATGGAGATTCATGGACATGCACAGAGATTCATGGAGGTTCATGGAGATTCATTCATGGAGATTCATGGAGAATTATAGAGATTCATGGAGGTTCATAGAGATTCACAGAGAAACATGGAGATTCATGGAGGTTCATGGAGATTCTTGGAGGTTCATGGACATTCATGGAGATTCATGGAGATACATTCATGGAGATACATGGAGATTCATGGAGTTCATGGACATTCATGGAGATTAATGGAGATTCATTCATGGAGATACATGGAGATTCATGGAGTTCATGGAGATTCATGGAGCTTCATGGAGATTTATGGAGATTCATAGAGATTCATGGAGGTTCATGGAGATTCAGGGAGATTCATGGACATTCACAGAGATTCATGGAGGTTCATGGAGATTCATGGAGGTTCATTGAGATTCATTCATGGAGATTCATGGAGATTCATGGAGATTCATAGGGATTCATGGAGGTTCATGGAGGTTCATGGAGATTCATGGAGATACATGGAGATTCATGGAGTTCATGGAGATTCATGGAGGTTCATGGAGATTCATGGAGATTCATGGAGATTCATGGAGATTCATACAGATTCATGGAGGTTCATGGAGATTCATGGAGATTCATGGACATGCACAGAGATTCATGGAGGTTCATGGAGATTCATTCATGGAGATTCATGGAGAATCATAGAGATTCATGGAGGTTCATAGAGATTCACAGAGAAACATGGAGATTCATGGAGGTTCATGGAGATTCTTGGAGGTTCATGGACATTCATGGAGATTCATGGAGATACATTCATGGAGATACATGGAGATTCATGGAGTTCATGGACATTCATGGAGATTCATGGAGATTCATTCATGGAGATACATGGAGATTCATGGAGTTCATGGAGATTCATGGAGCTTCATGGAGATTTATGGAGATTCATAGAGATTCATGGAGGTTCATGGAGATTCAGGGAGATTCATGGCCATTCGCAGAGATTCATGGAGGTTCATGGAGATTCATGGAGGTTCATGGACATTCATGGAGATTCATGGAGATTCATTCATGGAGATACATGGATATTCATGGAGTTCATGGAGATTCATGGAGCTTCATGGAGATTTATGGAGATTCGTGGAGATTTATGGAGATTCATTGAGATTCATGGAGGTTCATGGAGATTCATGGAGATTCATGGACATTCACAGAGATTCATGGAGGTTCATGGAGATTCATGGCGGTTCATAGGGATTCATGGAGGTTCATGGAGGTTCATGGAGATTCATGGAGATACATGGAGATTCATGGAGTTCATGGAGATTCATGGAGGTTCATGGAGATTCATGGAGATTCATGGAGATTCATGGAGATTCATAGAGATTCATGGAGGTTCATGGAGATTCATGGCGATTCATGGACATTCACAGAGATTCATGGAGGTTCATGGAGATTCATGGCGGTTCATAGGGATTCATGGAGGTTCATGGAGGTTCATGGAGATTCATGGAGATACATGGAGATTCATGGAGTTCATGGAGATTCATGGAGGTTCATGGAGATTCATGGAGATTCATGGAGATTCATGGAGATTCATAGAGATTCATGGAGGTTCATAGAGATTCATAGAGAAACATGGAGATTCATGGAGGTTCATGGAGATTCTTGGAGGTTCATGGACATTCATGGAGATTCATGGAGATACATTCATGGAGATACATGGAGATTCATGGAGTTCATGGACATTCATGGAGATTCATGGAGATTCATTCATGGAGATACATGGAGATTCATGGAGTTCATGGAGATTCATGGAGCTTCATGGAGATTTATGGAGATTCATGGAGATTTATGGAGATTCATAGAGATTAATGGAGGTTCATGGAGATTCATGGAGATTCATGGACATTCACAGAGATTCATGGAGGTTCATGGAGATTCATGGAGGTTCATGGAGATTCATGGTGATTCATGGACATTCACAAAGATTCATGGAGGTTCATGGAGATTCATGGAGGTTCATGGAGAATCATGGAGCTTCATGGAGATTCATTCATGGAGATTCATGGAGATTCATGGAGATTCATAGGGATTCCTGGAAGTTCATGGAGATTCATGGAGGTTCATGGACATTCATGAAGATTCATGGATATTCATTTTTTCATGGATATTCAGATTTATGGAGATTCATGGAGATTTATGGAGATTCATAGAGATTCATGGAGGTTCATGGAGATTCATGGAGATTCATGGACATTCACAGAGATTCATGGAGGTTCATGGAGATTCATGGAGGTTCATGGAGATTCATGGAGGTTCGTGGAGATTCATGGAGATTCATGGACATTCACAAAGATTCATGGAGGTTCATGGAGATTCATGGAGGTTCATGGAGAATCATGGAGCTTCATGGAGATTCATTCATGGAGATTCATGGAGAATCATAGAGATTCATGGAGGTTCATAGAGATTCATAGAGAAACATGGAGATTCATGGAGGTTCATGGAGAATCATGAAGTTTCATGGAGATTCAGTCATGGAGATTCATGGAGAATCATAGAGATTCATGGAGGTTCATGGAGATTCATGGAGATACATGGAGATTCATGGAGTTCATGGAGATTCATGGAGCTTCATGGAGATTTATGGAGATTCATGGAGATTTATGGAGATTCATAGAGATTCATGGAGGTTCATGGAGATTCATTCATGGAGATTCATGGAGATTCATAGGGATTCATGGAGGTTCATGGAGGTTCATGGAGATTCATGGAGATTCATGGAGGTTCATGGAGATTCATGGAGATTCATGGAGATTCATGGAGATTCGTAGAGATTCATGGAGGTTCATGGAGATTCATGGAGATTCATGGACATTCACAGAGATTCATGGAGGTTCATGGAGATTCATTCATGGAGATTCATGGAGAATCATAGAGATTCATGGAGGTTCATGGAGATTCATGGAGATACATGGAGATTCATGGAGTTCATGGAGATTCATGGAGCTTCATGGAGATTTATGGAGATTCATGGAGATTTATGGAGATTCATGGAGGTTCATGGAGATTCATGGAGGTTCATTGAGATTCATTCATGGAGATTCATGGAGATTCATGGAGATTCATAGGGATTCATGGAGGTTCATGGAGGTTCATGGAGATTCATGGAGATACATGGAGATTCATGGAGTTCATGGAGATTCATGGAGGTTCATGGAGATTCATGGAGATTCATGGAGATTCATGGAGATTCATACAGATTCATGGAGGTTCATGGAGATTCATGGAGATTCATGGACATGCACAGAGATTCATGGAGGTTCATGGAGATTCATTCATGGAGATTCATGGAGAATCATAGAGATTCATGGAGGTTCATAGAGATTCACAGAGAAACATGGAGATTCATGGAGGTTCATGGAGATTCTTGGAGGTTCATGGACATTCATGGAGATTCATGGAGATACATTCATGGAGATACATGGAGATTCATGGAGTTCATGGACATTCATGGAGATTCATGGAGATTCATTCATGGAGATACATGGAGATTCATGGAGTTCATGGAGATTCATGGAGCTTCATGGAGATTTATGGAGATTCATAGAGATTCATGGAGGTTCATGGAGATTCATGGAGATTCATGGACATTCACAGAGATTCATGGAGGTTCATGGAGATTCATGGAGGTTCATGGAGATTCATGGAGGTTCGTGGAGATTCATGGAGATTCATGGACATTCACAAAGATTCATGGAGGTTCATGGAGAATCATGAAGTTTCATGGAGATTCAGTCATGGAGATTCATGGAGAATCATAGAGATTCATGGAGGTTCATGGAGATTCATGGAGATACATGGAGATTCATGGAGTTCATAGAGATTCATGGAGCTTCATGGAGATTTATGGAGATTCATGGAGATTTATGGAGATTCATAGAGATTCATGGAGGTTCATGGAGATTCATTCATGGAGATTCATGGAGATTCATAGGGATTCATGGAGGTTCATGGAGGTTCATGGAGATTCATGGAGATTCATGGAGGTTCATGGAGATTCATGGAGATTCATGGAGATTCATCGAGATTCGTAGAGATTCATGGAGGTTCATGGAGATTCATGGAGATTCATGGACATTCACAGAGATTCATGGAGGTTCATGGAGATTCATTCATGGAGATTCATGGAGAATCATAGAGATTCATGGAGGTTCATAGAGATTCATAGAGAAACATGGAGATTCATGGAGGTTCATGGAGATTCTTGGAGGTTCATGGACATTCATGGCGATTCATGGAGGTTCATGGAGGTTCATGGAGGTTCATGGAGAATCATGGAGCTTCATGGAGATTCATTCATGGAGATTCATGGAGATTCATGGAGATTCATAGGGATTTACCGAGGTTCATGGAGATTCATGGACATTCATGGAGATTCAAGGAGATTCACAGAGATTCATGGAGGTTCATGGAGATTCATGGAGGTTCATGGAAATTCATGGAGATTCATGGAGATTCAGTCATGGAGATTCATGGAGAATCATAGAGATTCATGGAGGTTCATGGAGATTCATGGAGATACATGGAGATTCATGGAGTTCATGGAGATTCATGGAGGTTCATGGAGATTCATGGAGATTCATGGAGATTCATAGAGATTCATGGAGGTTCATGGAGATTCATGAAGATTCATGGAGGTTCATGGACATTCATGGAGGTTCATGGAGATTCATTCATGGAGATTCATGGAGATTCATGGAGATTCATAGGGATTCATGGATGTTCATGGAGGTTCATGGAGATTCATGGAGATACATGGAGATTCATGGAGTTCATGGAGATTCATGGAGGTTCATGGAGATTCATGGAGATTCATGGAGATTCATGGAGATTCATAGAGATTCATGGAGGTTCATGGAGATTCATGGAGGTTCATGGACATTCACAGAGATTCATGGAGGTTCATGGAGATTCATTCATGGAGATTCATGGAGAATCATAGAGATTCATGGAGGTTCATAGAGATTCATAGAGAAACATGGAGCTTCATGGAGATTTATGGAGATTCATGGAGATTTATGGAGATTCATAGAGATTCATGGAAGTTCATGGAGATTCATGGAGATTCATAGACATTCACAGAGATTCATGGAGGTTCATGGAGATTCATGGACATTCATGGAGATTCAAGGAGATTCACAGAGATTCATGGAGGTTCATGGAGATTCATGGAGGTTCATGGAAATTAATGGAGATTCATGGAGATTCAGTCATGGAGATTCATGGAGAATCATAGAGATTCATGGAGGTTCATGGAGATTCATGGAGATACATGGAGATTCATGGAGTTCATGGATATTCATGGAGGTTCATGGATATTCATGGAGATTCATGGAGATTCATAGAGATTCATGGAGGTTCATGGAGATTCATGGAGATTCATGGAGCTTCATCTAGATTCATTCATGGAGATTTATGGAGAATCATAGAGATTCATGGAGGTTCATGGAGATTCAAAGAGAAACATGGAGATTCATGGAGGTTCATGGAGATTCAGTCATGGAGATTCATGGAGAATCATAGAGATTCATGGAGGTTCATGGAGATTCATGGAGATACATGGAGATTCATGGAGTTCATGGAGATTCATGGAGCTTCATGGAGATTTATGGAGATTCATGGAGATTTATGGAGATTCATAGAGATTCATGGAGGTTCATGGAGATTCATGGAGATTCATGGACATTCACAGAGATTCATGGAGGTTCATGGAGATTCATGGAGGTTCATTGAGATTCATTCATGGAGATTCATGGAGATTCATGGAGATTCATAGGGATTCATGGAGGTTCATGGAGGTTCATGGAGATTCATGGAGATACATGGAGATTCATGGAGTTCATGGAGATTCATGGAGGTTCATGGAGATTCATGGAGATTCATGGAGATTCATGGAGATTCATGGAGATTCATACAGATTCATGGAGGTTCATGGAGATTCATGGAGATTCATGGAGATTCATAGGGATTCATGGAGATTTATGGAGATTCATAGATATTCATGGAAGTTCATGGAGATTGATGGAGATTCATGGACATTCACAGAGATTCATGGAGGTTCATGGAGATTCATGGAGGTTCATGGAGATTCATGGAGGTTCATGGAGATTCATGGAGCTTCATGGAGATTTATGGAGATTCATGGAGATTTATGGAGATTCATAGAGATTCATGGAGGTTCATGGAGATTCATGGAGATTCATGGACATTCGCAGAGATTCATGGAGGTTCATGGAGATTCATGGAGGTTCATGGAGATTCATGGAGGTTCATGGAGATTCATGGAGATTCATGGAGATTCATGGACATTCACAGAGATTCATGGAGGTTCATGGAGATTCATGTAGGTTCATGGAGAATCATGGAGCTTCATGGAGATTCATCCATGGAGATACATAGAGATTCATGGAGATTCATAGGGATTCATGGAGATTCATGGAGGTTCATGGAGATTTATGGAGATTCATGGAGATTTATGGAGATTCATGGACATTCACAGAGATTCATGGAGGTTCATGGAGATTCATTCATGGAGATTCATGGAGAATCATAGAGATTCATGGAGGTTCATAGAGATTCATAGAGAAACATGGAGATTCATGGAGGTTCATGGAGAATCATGGAGTTTCATGGAGATTCATTCATGGAGATTCATGGAGAATCATAGAGATTCATGGAGGTTCATGGAGATTTATAGAGAAACATGGAGATTCATGGAGGTTCATGGACATTCATGGAGATTCACGGAGATTCATTCATGGAGATACATGGATATTCATGGAGTTCATGGAGATTCATGGAGCTTCATGGAGATTTATGGAGATTCATGGAGATTTATGGAGATTCATGGAGATTCATGGAGGTTCATGGAGATTCATGGAGGTTCATGGAGATTCATGGAGATTCATGGACATTCACAAAGATTCATGGAGGTTCATGGAGATTCATGGAGGTTCATGGAGAATCATGGAGCTTCATGGAGATTCATTCATGGAGATTCATGGAGATTCATGGAGATTCATAGGGATTTATCGAGGTTCATGGAGATTCATGGACATTCATGGAGATTCAAGGAGATTCACAGAGATTCATGGAGGTTCATGGAGATTCATGGAGGTTCATGGAAATTCATGGAGATTCATGGAGCTTCAGTCATGGAGATTCATGGAGAATCATAGAGATTCATGGAGGTTCATGGAGATTCATGGAGATACATGGAGATTCATGGAGCTTCATGGAGATTCATGGAGGTTCATGGAGATTCATGGAGATTCATGGAGATTCATAGAGATTCATGGAGGTTCATGGAGATTCATGAAGATTCATGGACATCCACAGAGATTCATGGAGGTTCATGGATATTCATGGAGGTTCATGGAGAATCATGGAGCTTCATGGAGATTCATTCATGGAGATTTATGGAGAATCATAGAGATTCATGGAGGTTCATGGAGATTCAAAGAGAAACATGGAGATTCATGGAGGTTCATGGAGATTCAGTCATGGAGATTCATGGAGAATCATAGAGATTTATGGAGATTCATGGAGATTTATGGAGATTCATAGAGATTCATGGAGGTTCATGGAGATTCATGGAGATTCATGGACATTCACAGAGATTCATGGAGGTTCATGGACATTCATGGAGGTTCATGGAGATTCATTCATGGAGATTCATGGAGATTCATGGAGATTCATAGGGATTCATGGATGTTCATGGAGGTTCATGGAGATTCATGGAGATACATGGAGATTCATGGAGTTCATGGAGATTCATGGAGGTTCATGGAGATTCATGGAGATTCATGGAGATTCATGGAGATTCATAGAGATTCGTGGAGGTTCATGGAGATTCATGGAGATTCATGGACATTCACAGAGATTCATGGAGGTTCATGGAGATTCATTCATGGAGATTTAAGGAGATTCATAGAGATTCATGGAAGTTCATGGAGATTCATGGAGATTCATAGACATTCACAGAGATTCATGGAGGTTCATGGAGATTCATGGACATTCATGGAGATTCAAGGAGATTCACAGAGATTCATGGAGGTTCATGGAGATTCATGGAGGTTCATGGAAATTAATGGAGATTCATGGAGATTCAGTCATGGAGATTCATGGAGAATCATAGAGATTCATGGAGGTTCATGGAGATTCATGGAGATACATGGAGATTCATGGAGTTCATGGATATTCATGGAGGTTCATGGATATTCATGGAGATTCATGGAGATTCATAGAGATTCATGGAGGTTCATGGAGATTCATGGAGATTCATGGAGCTTCATCTAGATTCATTCATGGAGATTTATGGAGAATCATAGAGATTCATGGAGGTTCATGGAGATTCAAAGAGAAACATGGAGATTCATGGAGGTTCATGGAGATTCAGTCATGGAGATTCATGGAGAATCATAGAGATTCATGGAGGTTCATGGAGATTCATGGAGATACATGGAGATTCATGGAGTTCATGGAGATTCATGGAGCTTCATGGAGATTTATGGAGATTCATGGAGATTTATGGAGATTCATAGAGATTCATGGAGGTTCATGGAGATTCATGGAGATTCATGGACATTCGCAGAGATTCATGGAGGTTCATGGAGATTCATGGAGGTTCATGGAGATTCATGGAGGTTCATGGAGATTCATGGAGATTCATGGAGATTCATGGACATTCACAGAGATTCATGGAGGTTCATGGAGATTCATGTAGGTTCATGGAGAATCATGGAGCTTCATGGAGATTCATCCATGGAGATACATAGAGATTCATGGAGATTCATAGGGATTCATGGAGATTCATGGAGGTTCATGGAGATTTATGGAGATTCATGGAGATTTATGGAGATTCATGGACATTCACAGAGATTCATGGAGGTTCATGGAGATTCATTCATGGAGATTCATGGAGAATCATAGAGATTCATGGAGGTTCATAGAGATTCATAGAGAAACATGGAGATTCATGGAGGTTCATGGAGAATCATGGAGTTTCATGGAGATTCATTCATGGAGATTCATGGAGAATCATAGAGATTCATGGAGGTTCATGGAGATTTATAGAGAAACATGGAGATTCATGGAGGTTCATGGACATTCATGGAGATTCACGGAGATTCATTCATGGAGATACATGGATATTCATGGAGTTCATGGAGATTCATGGAGCTTCATGGAGATTTATGGAGATTCATGGAGATTTATGGAGATTCATGGAGATTCATGGAGGTTCATGGAGATTCATGGAGGTTCATGGAGATTCATGGAGATTCATGGACATTCACAAAGATTCATGGAGGTTCATGGAGATTCATGGAGGTTCATGGAGAATCATGGAGCTTCATGGAGATTCATTCATGGAGATTCATGGAGATTCATGGAGATTCATAGGGATTTATCGAGGTTCATGGAGATTCATGGACATTCATGGAGATTCAAGGAGATTCACAGAGATTCATGGAGGTTCATGGAGATTCATGGAGGTTCATGGAAATTCATGGAGATTCATGGAGCTTCAGTCATGGAGATTCATGGAGAATCATAGAGATTCATGGAGGTTCATGGAGATTCATGGAGATACATGGAGATTCATGGAGCTTCATGGAGATTCATGGAGGTTCATGGAGATTCATGGAGATTCATGGAGATTCATAGAGATTCATGGAGGTTCATGGAGATTCATGAAGATTCATGGACATCCACAGAGATTCATGGAGGTTCATGGATATTCATGGAGGTTCATGGAGAATCATGGAGCTTCATGGAGATTCATTCATGGAGATTTATGGAGAATCATAGAGATTCATGGAGGTTCATGGAGATTCAAAGAGAAACATGGAGATTCATGGAGGTTCATGGAGATTCAGTCATGGAGATTCATGGAGAATCATAGAGATTTATGGAGATTCATGGAGATTTATGGAGATTCATAGAGATTCATGGAGGTTCATGGAGATTCATGGAGATTCATGGACATTCACAGAGATTCATGGAGGTTCATGGACATTCATGGAGGTTCATGGAGATTCATTCATGGAGATTCATGGAGATTCATGGAGATTCATAGGGATTCATGGATGTTCATGGAGGTTCATGGAGATTCATGGAGATACATGGAGATTCATGGAGTTCATGGAGATTCATGGAGGTTCATGGAGATTCATGGAGATTCATGGAGATTCATGGAGATTCATAGAGATTCGTGGAGGTTCATGGAGATTCATGGAGATTCATGGACATTCACAGAGATTCATGGAGGTTCATGGAGATTCATTCATGGAGATTTAAGGAGATTCATAGAGATTCATGGAAGTTCATGGAGATTCATGGAGATTCATAGACATTCACAGAGATTCATGGAGGTTCATGGAGATTCATGGACATTCATGGAGATTCAAGGAGATTCACAGAGATTCATGGAGGTTCATGGAGATTCATGGAGGTTCATGGAAATTAATGGAGATTCATGGAGATTCAGTCATGGAGATTCATGGAGAATCATAGAGATTCATGGAGGTTCATGGAGATTCATGGAGATACATGGAGATTCATGGAGTTCATGGATATTCATGGAGGTTCATGGATATTCATGGAGATTCATGGAGATTCATAGAGATTCATGGAGGTTCATGGAGATTCATGGAGATTCATGGAGCTTCATCTAGATTCATTCATGGAGATTTATGGAGAATCATAGAGATTCATGGAGGTTCATGGAGATTCAAAGAGAAACATGGAGATTCATGGAGGTTCATGGAGATTCAGTCATGGAGATTCATGGAGAATCATAGAGATTCATGGAGGTTCATGGAGATTCATGGAGATACATGGAGATTCATGGAGTTCATGGAGATTCATGGAGCTTCATGGAGATTTATGGAGATTCATGGAGATTTATGGAGATTCATAGAGATTCATGGAGGTTCATGGAGATTCATGGAGATTCATGGAGATTCATTCATGGAGATTCATGGAGATTCATGGAGATTCATAGGGATTCATGGAGATTTATGGAGATTCATAGATATTCATGGAAGTTCATGGAGATTGATGGAGATTCATGGACATTCACAGAGATTCATGGAGGTTTATGGAGATTCATGGAGGTTCATGGAGATTCATGGAGGTTCATGGAGATTCATGGAGCTTCATGGAGATTTATGGAGATTCATGGAGATTTATGGAGATTCATAGAGATTCATGGAGGTTCATGGAGATTCATGGAGATTCATGGACATTCGCAGAGATTCATGGAGGTTCATGGAGATTCATGGAGGTTCATGGAGATTCATGGAGGTTCATGGAGATTCATGGAGATTCATGGAGATTCATGGACATTCACAGAGATTCATGGAGGTTCATGGAGATTCATGTAGGTTCATGGAGAATCATGGAGCTTCATGGAGATTCATCCATGGAGATACATAGAGATTCATGGAGATTCATAGGGATTCATGGAGATTCATGGAGGTTCATGGAGATTTATGGAGATTCATGGAGATTTATGGAGATTCATGGACATTCACAGAGATTCATGGAGGTTCATGGAGATTCATTCATGGAGATTCATGGAGAATCATAGAGATTCATGGAGGTTCATAGAGATTCATAGAGAAACATGGAGATTCATGGAGGTTCATGGAGAATCATGGAGTTTCATGGAGATTCATTCATGGAGATTCATGGAGAATCATAGAGATTCATGGAGGTTCATGGAGATTTATAGAGAAACATGGAGATTCATGGAGGTTCATGGACATTCATGGAGATTCACGGAGATTCATTCATGGAGATACATGGATATTCATGGAGTTCATGGAGATTCATGGAGCTTCATGGAGATTTATGGAGATTCATGGAGATTTATGGAGATTCATGGAGATTCATGGAGGTTCATGGAGATTCATGGAGGTTCATGGAGATTCATGGAGATTCATGGACATTCACAAAGATTCATGGACATTCACAAAGATTCATGGAGGTTCATGGAGATTCATGGAGGTTCATGGAGAATCATGGAGCTTCATGGAGATTCATTCATGGAGATTCATGGAGATTCATGGAGATTCATAGGGATTTATCGAGGTTCATGGAGATTCATGGACATTCATGGAGATTCAAGGAGATTCACAGAGATTCATGGAGGTTCATGGAGATTCATGGAGGTTCATGGAAATTCATGGAGATTCATGGAGCTTCAGTCATGGAGATTCATGGAGAATCATAGAGATTCATGGAGATACATGGAGATTCATGGAGCTTCATGGAGATTCATGGAGGTTCATGGAGATTCATGGAGATTCATGGAGATTCATAGAGATTCATGGAGGTTCATGGAGATTCATGAAGATTCATGGACATCCACAGAGATTCATGGAGGTTCATGGATATTCATGGAGGTTCATGGAGAATCATGGAGCTTCATGGAGATTCATTCATGGAGATTTATGGAGAATCATAGAGATTCATGGAGGTTCATGGAGATTCAAAGAGAAACATGGAGATTCATGGAGGTTCATGGAGATTCAGTCATGGAGATTCATGGAGAATCATAGAGATTTATGGAGATTCATGGAGATTTATGGAGATTCATAGAGATTCATGGAGGTTCATGGAGATTCATGGAGATTCATGGACATTCACAGAGATTCATGGAGGTTCATGGACATTCATGGAGGTTCATGGAGATTCATTCATGGAGATTCATGGAGATTCATGGAGATTCATAGGGATTCATGGATGTTCATGGAGGTTCATGGAGATTCATGGAGATACATGGAGATTCATGGAGTTCATGGAGATTCATGGAGGTTCATGGAGATTCATGGAGATTCATGGAGATTCATGGAGATTCATGGAGATTCAAGGAGATTCACAGAGATTCATGGAGGTTCATGGAGATTCATGGAGGTTCATGGAAATTAATGGAGATTCATGGAGATTCAGTCATGGAGATTCATGGAGAATCATAGAGATTCATGGAGGTTCATGGAGATTCATGGAGATACATGGAGATTCATGGAGTTCATGGATATTCATGGAGGTTCATGGATATTCATGGAGATTCATGGAGATTCATAGAGATTCATGGAGGTTCATGGAGATTCATGGAGATTCATGGAGCTTCATCTAGATTCATTCATGGAGATTTATGGAGAATCATAGAGATTCATGGAGGTTCATGGAGATTCAAAGAGAAACATGGAGATTCATGGAGGTTCATGGAGATTCAGTCATGGAGATTCATGGAGAATCATAGAGATTCATGGAGGTTCATGGAGATTCATGGAGATACATGGAGATTCATGGAGTTCATGGAGATTCATGGAGCTTCATGGAGATTTATGGAGATTCATGGAGATTTATGGAGATTCATAGAGATTCATGGAGGTTCATGGAGATTCATGGAGATTCATGGACATTCACAGAGATTCATGGAGGTTCATGGAGATTCATGGAGGTTCATTGAGATTCATTCATGGAGATTCATGGAGATTCATGGAGATTCATAGGGATTCATGGAGGTTCATGGATGTTCATGGAGATTCATGGAGATACATGGAGATTCATGGAGTTCATGGAGATTCATGGAGGTTCATGGACATTCATGGAGATTCACGGAGATTCATTCATGGAGATACATGGATATTCATGGAGTTCATGGAGATTCATGGAGCATCATGGAGATTTATGGAGATTCATGGAGATTTATGGAGATTCATGGAGATTCATGGAGGTTCATGGAGATTCATGGAGGTTCATGGAGATTCATGGAGATTCATGGACATTCACAAAGATTCATGGAGGTTCATGGAGATTCATGGAGGTTCATGGAGATTCATGGAGGTTCATGGAGATTCATTCATGGAGATTCATGGAGATTCATGGAGATTCATAGGGATTCATGGATGTTCATGGAGGTTCATGGAGATTCATGGAGATACATGGAGATTCATGGAGTTCATGGAGATTCATGGAGGTTCATGGAGATTCATGGAGATTCATGGAGATTCATGGAGATTCATAGAGATTCATGGAGGTTCATGGAGATTCATGGAGATTCATGGACATTCACAGAGATTCATGGAGGTTCATGGAGATTCATTCATGGAGATTCATGGAGAATCATAGAGATTCATGGAGGTTCATAGAGATTCATAGAGAAACATGGAGCTTCATGGAGATTTATGGAGATTCATGGAGATTTATGGAGATTCATAGAGATTCATGGAAGTTCATGGAGATTCATGGAGATTCATAGACATTCACAGAGATTCATGGAGGTTCATGGAGATTCATGGACATTCATGGAGATTCAAGGAGATTCACAGAGATTCATGGAGGTTCATGGAGATTCATGGAGGTTCATGGAAATTAATGGAGATTCATGGAGATTCAGTCATGGAGATTCATGGAGAATCATAGAGATTCATGGAGGTTCATGGAGATTCATGGAGATACATGGAGATTCATGGAGTTTATGGATATTCATGGAGGTTCATGGATATTCATGGAGATTCATGGAGATTCATAGAGATTCATGGAGGTTCATGGAGATTCATGGAGATTCATGGACATCCACAGAGATTCATGGAGGTTCATGGAGAATCATGGAGCTTCATCTAGATTCATTCATGGAGATTTATGGAGAATCATAGAGATTCATGGAGGTTCATGGAGATTCAAAGAGAAACATGGAGATTCATGGAGGTTCATGGAGATTCAGTCATGGAGATTCATGGAGAATCATAGAGATTCATGGAGGTTCATGGAGATTCATGGAGATACATGGAGATTCATGGAGTTCATGGAGATTCATGGAGCTTCATGGAGATTTATGGAGATTCATGGAGATTTATGGAGATTCATAGAGATTCATGGAGGTTCATGGAGATTCATGGAGATTCATGGACATTCACAGAGATTCATGGAGGTTCATGGAGATTCATGGAGGTTCATGGAGATTCATTCATGGAGATTCATGGAGATTCATGGAGATTCATAGGGATTCATGGAGGTTCATGGAGGTTCATGGAGATTCATGGAGATACATGGAGATTCATGGAGTTCATGGAGATTCATGGAGGTTCATGGAGATTCATGGAGATTCATGGAGATTCATGGTGATTCATAGAGATTCATGGAGGTTCATGGAGATTCATGGAGATTCATGGACATGCACAGAGATTCATGGAGGTTCATGGAGATTCATGGAGAATCATAGAGATTCATGGAGGTTCATAGAGATTCACAGAGAAACATGGAGATTCATGGAGGTTCATGGAGATTCTTGGAGGTTCATAGAGATTCATGGAGATTCATGGACATTCACAGAGATTCATGGAGGTTCATGGAGATTCATGGAGGTTCATGGACATTCATGGAGATTCATGGAGATTCATTCATGGAGATACATGGATATTCATGGAGTTCATGGAGATTCATGGAGATTCATAGAGATTCATGGAGGTTCATGGAGATTCATGGAGATTCATGGACATTCACAGAGATTCATGGAGGTTCATGGAGATTCATTCATGGAGATTCATGGAGAATCATAGAGATTCATGGAGGTTCATAGAGATTCATAGAGAAACATGGAGCTTCATGGAGATTTATGGAGATTCATGGAGATTTATGGAGATTCATAGAGATTCATGGAAGTTCATGGAGATTCATGGAGATTCATAGACATTCACAGAGATTCATGGAGGTTCATGGAGATTCATGGACATTCATGGAGATTCAAGGAGATTCACAGAGATTCATGGAGGTTCATGGAGATTCATGGAGGTTCATGGAAATTAATGGAGATTCATGGAGATTCAGTCATGGAGATTCATGGAGAATCATAGAGATTCATGGAGATTCATGGAGCTTCATGGAGATTTATGGAGATTCATGGAGATTTATGGAGATTCATGGAGATTCATGGAGGTTCATGGAGATTCATGGAGGTTCATGGAGATTCATGGTGATTCATGGACATTCACAAAGATTCATGGAGGTTCATGGAGATTCATGGAGGTTCATGGAGAATCATGGAGCTTCATGGAGTTTCATTCATGGAGATTCATGGAGATTCATGGAGATTCATAGGGATTCATGGAAGTTCATGGAGATTCATGGAGGTTCATGGACATTCATGGAGATTCATGGATATTCATTTTTTCATGGATATTCAGATTTATGGAGATTCATGGAGATTTATGGAGATTCATAGAGATTCATGGAGGTTCATGGAGATTCATGGAGATTCATGGACATTCACAGAGATTCATGGAGGTTCATGGAGATTCATGGAGGTTCATGGAGATTCATGGAGGTTCGTGGAGATTCATGGAGATTCATGGACATTCACAAAGATTCATGGAGGTTCATGGAGATTCATGGAGGTTCATGGAGAATCATGGAGCTTCATGGAGATTCATGGAGAATCATAGAGATTCATGGAGGTTCATAGAGATTCATAGAGAAACATGGAGATTCATGGAGGTTCATGGAGAATCATGAAGTTTCATGGAGATTCAGTCATGGAGATTCATGGAGAATCATAGAGATTCATGGAGGTTCATGGAGATTCATGGAGATACATGGAGATTCATGGAGTTCATGGAGATTCATGGAGCTTCATGGAGATTTATGGAGATTCATGGAGATTTATGGAGATTCATAGAGATTCATGGAGGTTCATGGAGATTCATTCATGGAGATTCATGGAGATTCATAGGGATTCATGGAGGTTCATGGAGGTTCATGGAGATTCATGGAGATTCATGGAGGTTCATGGAGATTCATGGAGATTCATGGAGATTCATGGAGATTCGTAGAGATTCATGGAGGTTCATGGAGTTTCATGGAGATTCATGGACATTCACAGAGATTCATGGAGGTTCATGGAGATTCATTCATGGAGATTCATGGAGAATCATAGAGATTCATGGAGGTTCATAGAGATTCATAGAGAAACATGGAGATTCATGGAGGTTCATGGAGATTCTTGGAGGTTCATGGACATTCATGGCGATTCATGGAGGTTCATGGAGGTTCATGGAGGTTCATGGAGAATCATGGAGCTTCATGGAGATTCATTCATGGAGATTCATGGAGATTCATGGAGATTCATAGGGATTTATCGAGGTTCATGGAGATTCATGGACATTCATGGAGATTCAAGGAGATTCACAGAGATTCATGGAGATTCATGGAGATTCATGGTGATTCATAGAGATTCATGGAGGTTCATGGAGATTCATGGAGATTCATGGACATGCACAGAGATTCATGGAGGTTCATGGAGATTCATGGAGAATCATAGAGATTCATGGAGGTTCATAGAGATTCACAGAGAAACATGGAGATTCATGGAGGTTCATGGAGATTCTTGGAGGTTCATAGAGATTCATGGAGATTCATGGACATTCACAGAGATTCATGGAGGTTCATGGAGATTCATGGAGGTTCATGGACATTCATGGAGATTCATGGAGATTCATTCATGGAGATACATGGATATTCATGGAGTTCATGGAGATTCATGGAGATTCATAGAGATTCATGGAGGTTCATGGAGATTCATGGAGATTCATGGACATTCACAGAGATTCATGGAGGTTCATGGAGATTCATTCATGGAGATTCATGGAGAATCATAGAGATTCATGGAGGTTCATAGAGATTCATAGAGAAACATGGAGCTTCATGGAGATTTATGGAGATTCATGGAGATTTATGGAGATTCATAGAGATTCATGGAAGTTCATGGAGATTCATGGAGATTCATAGACATTCACAGAGATTCATGGAGGTTCATGGAGATTCATGGACATTCATGGAGATTCAAGGAGATTCACAGAGATTCATGGAGGTTCATGGAGATTCATGGAGGTTCATGGAAATTAATGGAGATTCATGGAGATTCAGTCATGGAGATTCATGGAGAATCATAGAGATTCATGGAGATTCATGGAGCTTCATGGAGATTTATGGAGATTCATGGAGATTTATGGAGATTCATGGAGATTCATGGAGGTTCATGGAGATTCATGGAGGTTCATGGAGATTCAAGGTGATTCATGGACATTCACAAAGATTCATGGAGGTTCATGGAGATTCATGGAGGTTCATGGAGAATCATGGAGCTTCATGGAGTTTCATTCATGGAGATTCATGGAGATTCATGGAGATTCATAGGGATTCATGGAAGTTCATGGAGATTCATGGAGGTTCATGGACATTCATGGAGATTCATGGATATTCATTTTTTCATGGATATTCAGATTTATGGAGATTCATGGAGATTTATGGAGATTCATAGAGATTCATGGAGGTTCATGGAGATTCATGGAGATTCATGGACATTCACAGAGATTCATGGAGGTTCATGGAGATTCATGGAGGTTCATGGAGATTCATGGAGGTTCGTGGAGATTCATGGAGATTCATGGACATTCACAAAGATTCATGGAGGTTCATGGAGATTCATGGAGGTTCATGGAGAATCATGGAGCTTCATGGAGATTCATTCATGGAGATTCATGGAGAATCATAGAGATTCATGGAGGTTCATAGAGATTCATAGAGAAACATGGAGATTCATGGAGGTTCATGGAGAATCATGAAGTTTCATGGAGATTCAGTCATGGAGATTCATGGAGAATCATAGAGATTCATGGAGGTTCATGGAGATTCATGGAGATACATGGAGATTCATGGAGTTCATGGAGATTCATGGAGCTTCATGGAGATTTATGGAGATTCATGGAGATTTATGGAGATTCATAGAGATTCATGGAGGTTCATGGAGATTCATTCATGGAGATTCATGGAGATTCATAGGGATTCATGGAGGTTCATGGAGGTTCATGGAGATTCATGGAGATTCATGGAGGTTCATGGAGATTCATGGAGATTCATGGAGATTCATGGAGATTCGTAGAGATTCATGGAGGTTCATGGAGTTTCATGGAGATTCATGGACATTCACAGAGATTCATGGAGGTTCATGGAGATTCATTCATGGAGATTCATGGAGAATCATAGAGATTCATGGAGGTTCATAGAGATTCATAGAGAAACATGGAGATTCATGGAGGTTCATGGAGATTCTTGGAGGTTCATGGACATTCATGGCGATTCATGGAGGTTCATGGAGGTTCATGGAGGTTCATGGAGAATCATGGAGCTTCATGGAGATTCATTCATGGAGATTCATGGAGATTCATGGAGATTCATAGGGATTTATCGAGGTTCATGGAGATTCATGGACATTCATGGAGATTCAAGGAGATTCACAGAGATTCATGGAGGTTCATGGAGATTCATGGAGGTTCATGGAAATTCATGGAGATTCATGGAGATTCAGTCATGGAGATTCATGGAGAATCATAGAGATTCATGGAGGTTCATGGAGATTCATGGAGATAAATGGAGATTCATGGAGTTCATGGAGATTCATGGAGGTTCATGGAGATTCATGGAGATTCATGGAGATTCATAGAGATTCATGGAGGTTCATGGAGATTCATGAAGATTCATGGACATCCACAGAGATTCATGGAGGTTCATGGAGATTCATGGAGGTTCATGGAGAATCATGGAGCTTCATGGAGATTCATTCATGGAGATTTATGGAGAATCATAGAGATTCATGGAGGTTCATGGAGATTCAAAGAGAAACATGGAGATTCATGGAGGTTCATGGAGATTCAGTCATGGAGATTCATGGAGAATCATAGAGATTTATGGAGATTCATGGAGATTTATGGAGATTCATAGAGATTCATGGAGGTTCATGGAGATTCATGGAGATTCATGGACATTCACAGAGATTCATGGAGGTTCATGGACATTCATGGAGGTTCATGGAGATTCATTCATGGAGATTCATGGAGATTCATGGAGATTCATAGGGATTCATGGATGTTCATGGAGGTTCATGGAGATTCATGGAGATACATGGAGATTCATGGAGTTCATGGAGATTCATGGAGGTTCATGGAGATTCATGGAGATTCATGGAGATTCATGGAGATTCATAGAGATTCATGGAGGTTCATGGAGATTCATGGAGATTCATGGACATTCACAGAGATTCATGGAGGTTCATGGAGATTCATTCATGGAGATTCATGGAGGTTCATAGAGATTCATAGAGAAACATGGAGCTTCATGGAGATTTATGGAGATTCATGGAGATTTATGGAGATTCATAGAGATTCATGGAAGTTCATGGAGATTCATGGAGATTCATAGACATTCACAGAGATTCATGGAGGTTCATGGAGATTCATGGACATTCATGGAGATTCAAGGAGATTCACAGAGATTCATGGAGGTTCATGGAGATTCATGGAGGTTCATGGAAATTCATGGAGATTCATGGAGATTCAGTCATGGAGATTCATGGAGAATCATAGAGATTCATGGAGGTTCATGGAGATTCATGGAGATACATGGAGATTCATGGAGCTTCATGGAGATTCATGGAGGTTCATGGAGATTCATGGAGATTCATGGAGATTCATAGAGATTCATGGAGGTTCATGGAGATTCATGAAGATTCATGGAGGTTCATGGAGATTCATGGAGGTTCATGGAGAATCATGGAGCTTCATGGAGATTCATTCATGGAGATTTATGGAGAATCATAGAGATTCATGGAGGTTCATGGAGATTCAAAGAGAAACATGGAGATTCATGGAGGTTCATGTTGATTCAGTCATGGAGATTCATGGAGAATCATAGAGATTTATGGAGATTCATGGAGATTTATGGAGATTCATAGAGATTCATGGAGGTTCATGGAGATTCATGGAGATTCATGGACATTCACAGAGATTCATGGAGGTTCATGGACATTCATGGAGGTTCATGGAGATTCATTCATGGAGATTCATGGAGATTCATGGAGATTCATAGGGATTCATGGATGTTCATGGAGGTTCATGGAGATTCATGGAGATACATGGAGATTCATGGAGTTCATGGAGATTCATGGAGGTTCATGGAGATTCATGGAGATTCATGGAGGTTCATGGAGATTCAAAGAGAAACATGGAGATTCATGGAGGTTCATGGAGATTCAGTCATGGAGATTCATGGAGAATCATAGAGATTTATGGAGATTCATGGAGATTTATGGAGATTCATAGAGATTCATGGAGGTTCATGGAGATTCATGGAGATTCATGGACATTCACAGAGATTCATGGAGGTTCATGGACATTCATGGAGGTTCATGGAGATTCATTCATGGAGATTCATGGAGATTCATGGAGATTCATAGGGATTCATGGATGTTCATGGAGGTTCATGGAGATTCATGGAGATACATGGAGATTCATGGAGTTCATGGAGATTCATGGAGGTTCATGGAGATTCATGGAGATTCATGGAGATTCATGGAGATTCATAGAGATTCATGGAGGTTCATGGAGATACATGGAGATTCATGGACATTCACAGAGATTCATGGAGGTTCATGGAGATTCATTCATGGAGATTCATGGAGAATCATAGAGATTCATGGAGGTTCATAGAGATTCATAGAGAAACATGGTGCTTCATGGAGATTTATGGAGATTCATGGAGATTTATGGAGATTCATAGAGATTCATGGAAGTTCATGGAGATTCATGGAGATTCATAGACATTCACAGAGATTCATGGAGGTTCATGGAGATTCATGGACATTCATGGAGATTCAAGGAGATTCACAGAGATTCATGGAGGTTCATGGAGATTCATGGAGGTTCATGGAAATTAATGGAGATTCATGGAGATTCAGTCATGGAGATTCATGGAGAATCATAGAGATTCATGGAGGTTCATGGAGATTCATGGAGATACATGGAGATTCATGGAGTTCATGGATATTCATGGAGGTTCATGGATATTCATGGAGATTCATGGAGATTCATAGAGATTCATGGAGGTTCATGGAGATTCATGGAGATTCATGGAGCTTCATCTAGATTCATTCATGGAGATTTATGGAGAATCATAGAGATTCATGGAGGTTCATGGAGATTCATGGAGGTTCATGGAGATTCAGTCATGGAGATTCATGGAGAATCATAGAGATTCATGGAGGTTCATGGAGATTCATGGAGATACATGGAGATTCATGGAGTTCATGGAGATTCATGGAGCTTCATGGAGATTTATGGAGATTCATGGAGATTTATGGAGATTCATAGAGATTCATGGAGGTTCATGAAGATTCATGGAGATTCATGGACATTCACAGAGATTCATGGAGGTTCATGGAGATTCATGGAGGTTCATTGAGATTCATTCATGGAGATTCATGGAGATTCATGGAGATTCATGGAGATTCATGGAGATTCATGGAGATTCATGGAGATTCATAGAGATTCATGGAGGTTCATGGAGATTCATGGAGATTCATGGACATGCACAGAGATTCATGGAGGTTCATGGAGATTCATTCATGGAGATTCATGGAGAATCATAGAGATTCATGGAGGTTCATAGAGATTCACAGAGAAACATGGAGATTCATGGAGGTTCATGGAGATTCTTGGAGGTTCATGGACATTCATGGAGATTCATGGAGATACATTCATGGAGATACATGGAGATTCATGGAGTTCATGGACATTCATGGAGATTCATGGAGATTCATTCATGGAGATACATGGAGATTCATGGAGTTCATGGAGATTCATGGAGCTTCATGGAGATTTATGGAGATTCATAGAGATTCATGGAGGTTCATGGAGATTCATGGAGATTCATGGACATTCACAGAGATTCATGGAGGTTCATGGAGATTCATGGAGGTTCATGGACATTCATGGAGATTCATGGAGATTCATTCATGGAGATACATGGATATTCATGGAGTTCATGGAGATTCATGGAGCTTCATGGAGATTTATGGAGATTCGTGGAGATTTATGGAGATTCATTGAGATTCATGGAGGTTCATGGAGATTCATGGAGATTCATGGACATTCACAGAGATTCATGGAGGTTCATGGGGATTCATGGCGGTTCATAGGGATTCATGGAGGTTCATGGAGGTTCATGGAGATTCATGGAGATACATGGAGATTCATGGAGTTCATGGAGATTCATGGAGGTTCATGGAGATTCATGGAGATTCATGGAGATTCATGGAGATTCATAGAGATTCATGGAGGTTCATGGAGATTCATGGCGATTCATGGACATTCACAGAGATTCATGGAGGTTCATGGAGATTCATTCATGGAGATTCATGGAGAATCATAGAGATTCATGGAGGTTCATAGAGATTCATAGAGAAACATGGAGATTCATGGAGGTTCATGGAGATTCTTGGAGGTTCATGGACATTCATGGAGATTCATGGAGATACATTCATGGAGATACATGGAGATTCATGGAGTTCATGGACATTCATGGAGATTCATGGAGATTCATTCATGGAGATACATGGAGATTCATGGAGTTCATGGAGCTTCATGGAGATTTATGGAGATTCATGGAGATTTATGGAGATTCATAGAGATTAATGGAGGTTCATGGAGATTCATGGAGATTCATGGACATTCACAGAGATTCATGGAGGTTCATGGAGATTCATGGAGGTTCATGGAGATTCATGGAGGTTCATGGAGATTCATGGAGATTCATGGACATTCACAGAGATTCATGGAGGTTCATGGAGATTCATGGAGGTTCATGGAGAATCATGGAGGTTCATGGAGATTCATGGAGGTTCATGGAGAATCATGGAGCTTCATGGAGATTCATTCATGGAGATTCATGGAGATTCATGGAGATTCATAGGGATTCATGGAGATTTATGGAGATTCATAGATATTCATGGAAGTTCATGGAGATTCATGGAGATTCATGGACATTCACAGAGATTCATGGAGGTTCATGGAGATTCATGGAGGTTCATGGAGATTTATGGAGATTCATGGAGATTTATGGAGATTCATAGAGATTCATGGAGGTTCATGGAGATTCATGGAGATTCATGGACATTCGCAGAGATTCATGGAGGTTCATGGAGATTCATGGAGGTTCATGGAGATTCATGGAGGTTCATGGAGATTCATGGAGATTCATGGACATTCACAGAGATTCATGGAGGTTCATGGAGATTCATGTAGGTTCATGGAGAATCATGGAGCTTCATGGAGATTCATCCATGGAGATACATAGAGATTCATGGAGATTCATAGGGATTCATGGAGATTCATGGAGGTTCATGGAGATTTATGGAGATTCATGGAGATTTATGGAGATTCATGGACATTCACAGAGATTCATGGAGGTTCATGGAGATTCATTCATGGAGATTCATGGAGAATCATAGAGATTCATGGAGGTTCATAGAGATTCATAGAGAAACATGGAGATTCATGGAGGTTCATGGAGAATCATGGAGTTTCATGGAGATTCATTCATGGAGATTCATGGAGAATCATAGAGATTCATGGAGGTTCATGGAGATTTATAGAGAAACATGGAGATTCATGGAGGTTCATGGAAATTCATGGAGATTCACGGAGATTCATTCATGGTGATACATGGATATTCATGGAGTTCATGGAGATTCATGGAGCTTCATGGAGATTTATGGAGATTCATCGAGATTTATGGAGATTCATGGAGATTCATGGAGGTTCATGGAGATTCATGGAGGTTCATGGAGATTCATTCATGGAGATTCATGGAGATTCATGGAGATTCATAGGGATTCATGGAGATTTATGGAGATTCATAGATATTCATGGAAGTTCATGGAGATTCATGGAGATTCATGGACATTCACAGAGATTCATGGAGGTTCATGGAGATTCATGGAGGTTCATGGAGATTCATGGAGGTTCATGGAGATTCATGGAGCTTCATGGAGATTTATGGAGATTCATGGAGATTTATGGAGATTCATAGAGATTCATGGAGGTTCATGGAGATTCATGGAGATTCATGGACATTCGCAGAGATTCATGGAGGTTCATGGAGATTCATGGAGGTTCATGGAGATTCATGGAGGTTCATGGAGATTCATGGAGATTCATGGACATTCACAGAGATTCATGGAGGTTCATGGAGATTCATGTAGGTTCATGGAGAATCATGGAGCTTCATGGAGATTCATCCATGGAGATACATAGAGATTCATGGAGATTCATAGGGATTCATGGAGATTCATGGAGGTTCATGGAGATTTATGGAGATTCATGGAGATTTATGGAGATTCATGGACATTCACAGAGATTCATGGAGGTTCATGGAGATTCATTCATGGAGATTCATGGAGAATCATAGAGATTCATGGAGGTTCATAGAGATTCATAGAGAAACGTGGAGATTCATGGAGGTTCATGGAGAATCATGGAGTTTCATGGAGATTCATTCATGGAGATTCATGGAGAATCATAGAGATTCATGGAGGTTCATGGAGATTTATAGAGAAACATGGAGATTCATGGAGGTTCATGGAAATTCATGGAGATTCACGGAGATTCATTCATGGAGATACATGGATATTCATGGAGTTCATGGAGATTCATGGAGCTTCATGGAGATTTATGGAGATTCATGGAGATTTATGGAGGTTCATGGAGAATCATGGAGCTTCATGGAGATTCATTCATGGAGATTCATGGAGATTCATGGAGATTCATAGGGATTCATGGAAGTTCATGGAGATTCATGGAGGTTCATGGAGATTCATGAAGATTCATGGACATCCACAGAGATTCATGGAGGTTCATGGAGAATCATGGAGCTTCATGGAGATTCATTCATGGAGATTTATGGAGAATCATAGAGATTCATGGAGGTTCATGGAGATTCAAAGAGAAACATGGAGATTCATGGAGGTTCATGGAGATTCAGTCATGTAGATTCATGGAGAATCATAGAGATTTATGGAGATTCATGGAGATTTATGGAGATTCATAGAGATTCATGGAGGTTCATGGAGATTCATGGAGATTCATGGACATTCACAGAGATTCATGGAGGTTCATGGAGATTCATTCATGGAGATTCATGGAGAATCATAGAGATTCATGGAGGTTCATAGAGATTCATAGAGAAACATGGAGATTCATGGAGGTTCATGGAGAATCATGTAGTTTCATGGAGATTCATTCATGGAGATTAATGGAGAATCATAGAGATTCATGGAGGTTCATGGAGATTTATAGAGAAACATGGAGATTCATGGAGGTTCATGGAAATTCATGGAGATTCACGGAGATTCATTCATGGAGATACATGGATATTCATGGAGTTCATGGAGATTCATGGAGCTTCATGGAGATTTATGGAGATTCATGGAGATTTATGGAGATTCATGGAGATTCATGGAGGTTCATGGAGATTCATGGAGGTTCATGGAGATTCATTCATGGAGATTCATGGAGATTCATGGAGATTCATAGGGATTCATGGAGATTTATGGATATTCATAGATATTCATGGAAGTTCATGGAGATTCATGGAGATTCATGGACATTCACAGAGATTCATGGAGGTTCATGGAGATTCATGGAGGTTCATGGAGATTCATGGAGGTTCATGGAGATTCATGGAGCTTCATGGAGATTTATGGAGATTCATGGAGATTTATGGAGATTCATAGAGATTCATGGAGGTTCATGGAGATTCATGGAGATTCATGGACATTCGCAGAGATTCATGGAGGTTCATGGAGATTCATGGAGGTTCATGGAGATTCATGGAGGTTCATGGAGATTCATGGAGGTTCATGGAGATTCATGGAGATTCATGGACATTCACAGAGATTCATGGAGGTTCATGGAGATTCATGTAGGTTCATGGAGAATCATGGAGCTTCATGGAGATTCATCCATGGAGATACATAGAGATTCATGGAGATTCATAGGGATTCATGGAGATTCATGGAGGTTCATGGAGATTTATGGAGATTCATGGAGATTTATGGAGATTCATGGACATTCACAGAGATTCATGGAGGTTCATGGAGATTCATTCATGGAGATTCATGGAGAATCATAGAGATTCATGGAGGTTCATAGAGATTCATAGAGAAACATGGAGATTCATGGAGGTTCATGGAGAATCATGGAGTTTCATGGAGATTCATTCATGGAGATTCATGGAGAATCATAGAGATTCATGGAGGTTCATGGAGATTTATAGAGAAACATGGAGATTCATGGAGGTTCATGGAAATTCATGGAGATTCACGGAGATTCATTCATGGAGATACATGGATATTCATGGAGTTCATGGAGATTCATGGAGCTTCATGGAGATTTATGGAGATTCATGGAGATTTATGGAGATTCATGGAGATTCATGGAGGTTCATGGAGATTCATGGAGGTTCATGGAGATTCATGGAGATTCATGGACATTCACAAAGATTCATGGAGGTTCATGGAGATTCATGGAGGTTCATGGAGAATCATGGAGCTTCATGGAGATTCATTCATGGAGATTCATGGAGATTCATGGAGATTCATAGGGATTCATGGAAGTTCATGGAGATTCATCGAGGTTCATGGAGATTCATGAAGATTCATGGACATCCACAGAGATTCATGGAGGTTCATGGAGAATCATGGAGCTTCATGGAGATTCATTCATGGAGATTTATGGAGAATCATAGAGATTCATGGAGGTTCATGGAGATTCAAAGAGAAACATGGAGATTCATGGAGGTTCATGGAGATTCAGTCATGGAGATTCATGGAGAATCATAGAGATTTATGGAGATTCATGGAGATTTATGGAGATTCATAGAGATTCATGGAGGTTCATGGAGATTCATGGAGATTCATGGACATTCACAGAGATTCATGGAGGTTCATGGAGATTCATTCATGGAGATTCATGGAGAATCATAGAGATTCATGGAGGTTCATAGAGATTCATAGAGAAACATGGAGATTCATGGAGGTTCATGGAGAATCATGGAGTTTCATGTAGATTCATTCATGGAGATTAATGGAGAATCATAGAGATTCATGGAGGTTCATGGAGATTTATAGAGAAACATGGAGATTCATGGAGGTTCATGGACATTCATGGAGATTCACGGAGATTCATTCATGGAGATACATGGATATTCATGGAGTTCATGGAGATTCATGGAGCTTCATGGAGATTTATGGAGATTCATGGAGATTTATGGAGATTCATGGAGATTCATGGAGGTTCATGGAGATTCATGGAGGTTCATGGAGATTCATGGAGATTCATGGACATTCACAAAGATTCATGGAGGTTCATGGAGATTCATGGAGGTTCATGGAGATTCATGGAGGTTCATGGAGATTCATTCATGGAGATTCATGGAGATTCATGGAGATTCATAGGGATTCATGGATGTTCATGGAGGTTCATGGAGATTCATGGAGATACATGGAGATTCATGGAGTTCATGGAGATTCATGGAGGTTCATGGAGATTCATGGAGATTCATGGAGATTCATGGAGATTCATAGAGATTCATGGAGGTTCATGGAGATTCATGGAGATTCATGGACATTCACAGAGATTCATGGAGGTTCATGGAGATTCATTCATGGAGATTCATGGAGAATCATAGAGATTCATGGAGGTTCATAGAGATTCATAGAGAAACATGGAGCTTCATGGAGATTTATGGAGATTCATGGAGATTTATGGAGATTCATAGAGATTCATGGAGGTTCATGGAGATTTATAGAGAAACATGGAGATTCATGGAGGTTCATGGACATTCATGGAGATTCACGGAGATTCATTCATGGAGATACATGGATATTCATGGAGTTCATGGAGATTCATGGAGCTTCATGGAGATTTATGGAGATTCATGGAGATTTATGGAGATTCATGGAGATTCATGGAGGTTCATGGAGATTCATGGAGGTTCATGGAGATTCATGGAGATTCATGGACATTCACAAAGATTCATGGAGGTTCATGGAGATTCATGGAGGTTCATGGAGATTCATGGAGGTTCATGGAGATTCATTCATGGAGATTCATGGAGATTCATGGAGATTCATAGGGATTCATGGATGTTCATGGAGGTTCATGGAGATTCATGGAGATACATGGAGATTCATGGAGTTCATGGAGATTCATGGAGGTTCATGGAGATTCATGGAGATTCATGGAGATTCATGGAGATTCATAGAGATTCATGGAGGTTCATGGAGATTCATGGAGATTCATGGACATTCACAGAGATTCATGGAGGTTCATGGAGATTCATTCATGGAGATTCATGGAGAATCATAGAGATTCATGGAGGTTCATAGAGATTCATAGAGAAACATGGAGCTTCATGGAGATTTATGGAGATTCATGGAGATTTATGGAGATTCATAGAGATTCATGGAAGTTCATGGAGATTCATGGAGATTCATAGACATTCACAGAGATTCATGGAGGTTCATGGAGATTCATGGACATTCATGGACATTCAAGGAGATTCACAGAGATTCATGGAGGTTCATGGAGATTCATGGAGGTTCATGGAAATTAATGGAGATTCATGGAGATTCAGTCATGGAGATTCATGGAGAATCATAGAGATTCATGGAGGTTCATGGAGATTCATGGAGATACATGGAGATTCATGGAGTTCATGGATATTCATGGAGGTTCATGGATATTCATGGAGATTCATGGAGATTCATAGAGATTCATGGAGGTTCATGGAGATTCATGGAGATTCATGAACATCCACAGAGATTCATGGAGGTTCATGGAGAATCATGGAGCTTCATCTAGATTCATTCATGGAGATTTATGGAGAATCATAGAGATTCATGGAGGTTCATGGAGATTCAAAGAGAAACATGGAGATTCATGGAGGTTCATGGAGATTCAGTCATGGAGATTCATGGAGAATCATAGAGATTCATGGAGGTTCATGGAGATTCATGGAGATACATGGAGATTCATGGAGTTCATGGAGATTCATGGAGCTTCATGGAGATTTATGGAGATTCATGGAGATTTATGGAGATTCATAGAGATTCATGGAGGTTCATGGAGATTCATGGAGATTCATGGACATTCACAGAGATTCATGGAGGTTCATGGAGATTCATGGAGGTTCATGGAGATTCATTCATGGAGATTCATGGAGATTCATGGAGATTCATAGGGATTCATGGAGGTTCATGGAGGTTCATGGAGATTCATGGAGATACATGGAGATTCATGGAGTTCATGGAGATTCATGGAGGTTCATGGAGATTCATGGAGATTCATGGAGATTCATGGAGATTCATAGAGATTCATGGAGGTTCATGGAGATTCATGGAGATTCATGGACATGCACAGAGATTCATGGAGGTTCATGGAGATTCATGGAGAATCATAGAGATTCATGGAGGTTCATAGAGATTCACAGAGAAACATGGAGATTCATGGAGGTTCATGGAGATTCTTGGAGGTTCATGGACATTCATGGAGATTCATGGAGATACATTCATGGAGATACATGGAGATTCATGGAGTTCATGGACATTCATGGAGATTCATGGAGATTCATTCATGGAGATACATGGAGATTCATGGAGTTCATGGAGATTCATGGAGCTTCATGGAGATTTATGGAGATTCATAGAGATTCATGGAGATTCATGGACATTCACAGAGATTCATGGAGGTTCATGGAGATTCATGGAGGTTCATGGACATTCATGGAGATTCATGGAGATTCATTCATGGAGATACATGGATATTCATGGAGTTCATGGAGATTCATGGAGCTTCATGGAGATTTATGGAGATTCATGGAGATTTATGGAAATTCATAGAGATTCATGGAGGTTCATGGAGATTCATGGAGATTCATAGAGATTCATGGAGGTTCATGGAGATTCATGGAGATTCATGGACATTCACAGAGATTCATTGAGGTTCATGGAGATTCATTCATGGAGATTCATGGAGAATCATAGAGATTCATGGAGGTTCATGGAGATTCATGGAGATTCATGGAGATTCATAGAGATTCATGGAGGTTCATGGAGATTCATGGAGATTCATGGACATTCACAGAGATTCATGGAGGTTCATGGAGATTCATTCATGGAGATCCATGGAGAATCATAGAGATTCATGGAGGTTCATAGAGATTCATAGAGAAACATGGAGATTCATGGAGGTTCATGGAGATTCTTGGAGGTTCATGGACATTCATGGAGATTCATGGAGATACATTCATGGAGATACATGGAGATTCATGGAGTTCATGGACATTCATGGAGATTCATGGAGATTCATTCATGGAGATACATGGAGATTCATGGAGTTCATGGAGATTCATGGAGCTTCATGGAGATTTATGGAGATTCATGGAGATTTATGGAGATTCATAGAGATTAATGGAGGTTCATGGAGATTCATGGAGATTCATGGACATTCACAGAGATTCATGGAGGTTCATGGAGATTCATGGAGGTTCATGGAGATTCATGGAGGTTCATGGAGATTCATGGAGATTCATGGACATTCACAGAGATTCATGGAGGTTCATGGAGATTCATGGAGGTTCATGGAGAATCATGGAGGTTCATGGAGATTCATGGAGGTTCATGGAGAATCATGGAGCTTCATGGAGATTCATTCATGGAGATTCATGGAGATTCATGGAGATTCATAGGGATTCATGGAGATTTATGGAGATTCATAGATATTCATGGAAGTTCATGGAGATTCATGGAGATTCATGGACATTCACAGAGATTCATGGAGGTTCATGGAGATTCATGGAGGTTCATGGAGATTCATGGATGTTCATCGAGATTCATGGAGCTTCATGGAGATTTATGGAGATTCATGGAGATTTATGGAGATTCATAGAGATTCATGGAGGTTCATGGAGATTCATGGAGATTCATGGACATTCGCAGAGATTCATGGAGGTTCATGGAGATTCATGGAGGTTCATGGAGATTCATGGAGGTTCATGGAGATTCATGGAGATTCATGGACATTCACAGAGATTCATGGAGGTTCATGGAGATTCATGTAGGTTCATGGAGAATCATGGAGCTTCATGGAGATTCATCCATGGAGATACATAGAGATTCATGGAGATTCATAGGGATTCATGGAGATTCATGGAGGTTCATGGAGATTCATGGAAATTTATGGAGATTCATGGACATTCACAGAGATTCATGGAGGTTCATGGAGATTCATTCATGGAGATTCATGGAGAATCATAGAGATTCATGGAGGTTCATAGAGATTCATAGAGAAACATGGAGATTCATGGAGGTTCATGGACAATCATGGAGTTTCATGGAGATTCATGGAGAATCATAGAGATTCATGGAGGTTCATGGAGATTTATAGAGAAACATGGAGATTCATGGAGGTTCATGGACATTCATGGAGATTCACGGAGATTCATTCATGGAGATACATGGATATTCATGGAGTTCATGGAGATTCATGGAGCTTCATGGAGATTTATGGAGATTCATGGAGATTTATGGAGATTCATGGAGATTCATGGAGGTTCATGGAGATTCATGGAGGTTCATGGAGATTCATGGAGATTCATGGACATTCACAAAGATTCATGGAGGTTCATGGAGATTCATGGAGGTTCATGGAGAATCATGGAGCTTCATGGAGATTCATTCATGGAGATTCATGGAGATTCATGGAGATTCATAGGGATTCATGGAGGTTCATGGAGATTCATGGAGGTTCATGGAGATTCATGGAGATTCACAGAGATTCATGGAGGTTCATGGAGATTCATGGAGGTTCATGGAAATTAATGGAGATTCATGGAGATTCAGTCATGGAGATTCATGGAGAATCATAGAGATTCATGGAGGTTCATGGAGATTCATGGAGATACATGGAGATTCATGGAGTTCATGGATATTCATGGAGGTTCATGGATATTCATGGAGATTCATGGAGATTCATAAAGATTCATGGAGGTTCATGGAGATTCATGGAGATTCATGGACATCCACAGAGATTCATGGAGGTTCATGGAGATTCATGGAGGTTCATGGAGAATCATGGAGCTTCATCTAGATTCATTCATGGAGATTTATGGAGAATCATAGAGATTCATGGAGGTTCATGGAGATTCAAAGAGAAACATGGAGATTCATGGAGGTTCATGGAGATTCAGTCATGGAGATTCATGGAGAATCATAGAGATTCATGGAGGTTCATGGAGATTCATGGAGATACATGGAGATTCATGGAGTTCATGGAGATTCATGGAGCTTCATGGAGATTTATGGAGATTCATGGAGATTTATGGAGATTCATAGAGATTCATGGAGGTTCATGGAGATTCATGGAGATTCATGGACATTCACAGAGATTCATGGAGGTTCATGGAGATTCATGGAGGTTCATGGAGATTCATTCATGGAGATTCATGGAGATTCATGGAGATTCATAGGGATTCATGGAAGTTCATGGAGGTTCATGGAGATTCATGGAGATACATGGAGATTCATGGAGTTCATGGAGATTCATGGAGGTTCATGGAGATTCATGGAGATTCATGGAGATTCATGGAGATTCATAGAGATTCATGGAGGTTCATGGAGATTCATGGAGATTCATGGACATGCACAGAGATTCATGGAGGTTCATGGAGATTCATTCATGGAGATTCATGGAGAATCATAGAGATTCATGGAGGTTCATAGAGATTCACAGAGAAACATGGAGATTCATGGAGGTTCATGGAGATTCTTGGAGGTTCATGGACATTCATGGAGATTCATGGAGATACATTCATGGAGATACATGGAGATTCATGGACTTCATGGACATTCATGGAGATTCATGGAGATTCATTCATGGAGATACATGGAGATTCATGGAGTTCATGGAGATTCATGGAGCTTCATGGAGATTTATGGAGATTCATAGAGATT
Source organism: Lasioglossum villosulum (assembly GCA_963971365.1). Taxonomy (NCBI): domain Eukaryota; kingdom Metazoa; phylum Arthropoda; class Insecta; order Hymenoptera; family Halictidae; genus Lasioglossum; species Lasioglossum villosulum. The sequence continues at coordinate 34,962,715 of OZ020495.1, forward strand.
CATGGAGGTTCATGGAGATTCATGGAGATTCATGGACATTCACAGAGATTCATGGAGGTTCATGGAGATTCATGGAGGTTCATGGACATTCATGGAGATTCATGGAGATTCATTCATGGAGATACATGGATATTCATGGAGTTCATGGAGATTCATGGAGCTTCATGGAGATTTATGGAGATTCATGGAGATTTATGGAGATTCATAGAGATTCATGGAGGTTCATGGAGATTCATGGAGATTCATGGACATTCACAGAGATTCATGGAGATTCATGGAGATTCATGGCGGTTCATAGGGATTCATGGAGGTTCATGGAAGTTCATGGAGATTCATGGAGATACATGGAGATTCATGGAGTTCATGGAGATTCATGGAGGTTCATGGAGATTCATGGAGATTCATGGAGATTCATGGAGATTCATAGAGATTCATGGAGGTTCATGGAGATACATGGAGATTCATGGACATTCACAGAGATTCATGGAGGTTCATGGAGATTCATTCATGGAGATTCATGGAGAATCATAGAGATTCATGGAGGTTCATAGAGATTCATAGAGAAACATGGAGATTCATGGAGGTTCATGGAGATTCTTGGAGGTTCATGGACATTCATGGAGATTCATGGAGATACATTCATGGAGATACATGGAGATTCATGGAGTTCATGGACATTCATGGAGATTCATGGAGATTCATTCATGGAGATACATGGAGATTCATGGAGTTCATGGAGATTCATGGAGCTTCATGGAGATTTATGGAGATTCATGGAGATTTATGGAGATTCATAGAGATTAATGGAGGTTCATGGAGATTCATGGAGATTCATGGACATTCACAGAGATTCATGGAGGTTCATGGAGATTCATGGAGGTTCATGGAGATTCATGGAGGTTCATGGAGATTCATGGAGATTCATGGACATTCACAGAGATTCATGGAGGTTCATGGAGATTCATGGAGGTTCATGGAGAATCATGGAGGTTCATGGAGATTCATGGAGGTTCATGGAGTATCATGGAGCTTCATGGAGATTCATTCATGGAGATTCATGGAGATTCATGGAGATTCATAGGGATTCATGGAGATTTATGGAGATTCATAGATATTCATGGAAGTTCATGGAGATTCATGGAGATTCATGGACATTCACAGAGATTCATGGAGGTTCATGGAGATTCATGGAAGTTCATGGAGATTCATGGAGGTTCATGGAGATTCATGGAGCTTCATGGAGATTTATGGAGATTCATGGAGATTTATGGAGATTCATAGAGATTCATGGAGGTTCATGGAGATTCATGGAGATTCATGGACATTCGCAGAGATTCATGGAGGTTCATGGAGATTCATGGAGGTTCATGGAGATTCATGGAGGTTCATGGAGATTCATGGAGATTCATGGACATTCACAGAGATTCATGGAGATTCATGGAGATTCGTGTAGGTTCATGGAGAATCATGGAGCTTCATGGAGATTCATCCATGGAGATACATAGAGATTCATGGAGATTCATAGGGATTCATGGAAGTTCATGGATATTCATGGAGTTCATGGAGATTCATGGAGATTCATGGAGGTTCATGGAGATTTATGGAGATTCATGGAGATTTATGGAGATTCATGGACATTCACAGAGATTCATGGAGGTTCATGGAGATTCATTCATGGAGATTCATGGAGAATCATAGAGATTCATGGAGGTTCATAGAGATTCATAGAGAAACATGGAGATTCATGGAGGTTCATGGAGAATCATGGAGTTTCATGGAGATTCATTCATGGAGATTCATGGAGAATCATAGAGATTCATGGAGGTTCATGGAGATTTATAGAGAAACATGGAGATTCATGGAGGTTCATGGACATTCATGGAGATTCACGGAGATTCATTCATGGAGATACATGGATATTCATGGAGTTCATGGAGATTCATGGAGCTTCATGGAGATTTATGGAGATTCATGGAGATTTATGGAGATTCATGGAGATTCATGGAGGTTCATGGAGATTCATGGAGGTTCATGGAGATTCATGGAGATTCATGGACATTCACAAAGATTCATGGAGGTTCATGGAGATTCATGGAGGTTCATGGAGAATCATGGAGCTTCATGGAGATTCATTCATGGAGATTCATGGAGATTCATGGAGATTCATAGGGATTCATGGAAGTTCATGGATATTCATGGAGTTCATGGAGATTCATGGAGCTTCATGGAGATTTATGGAGATTCATGGAGATTTATGGAGATTCATGGAGATTCATGGAGGTTCATGGAGATTCATGGAGGTTCATGGAGATTCATGGAGATTCATGGACATTCACAAAGATTCATGGAGGTTCATGGAGATTCATGGAGGTTCATGGAGAATCATGGAGCTTCATGGAGATTCATTCATGGAGATTCATGGAGATTCATGGAGATTCATAGGGATTCATGGAAGTTCATGGAGATTCATGGAGGTTCATGGAGATTCATGGAGATTTATGGAGATTCATTCATGGAGATTCATGGAGATTCATGGAGAATCATAGAGATTCATGGAGATTCATAGAGATTCATGGAGGTTCATGGAGATTCATGGAGATTCATGGAGATTCATGGAGATTCATAGAGATTCATGGAGGTTCATGGAGATTCATGGAGATTCATGGACATTCACAGAGATTCATGGAGGTTCATGGAGATTCATTCATGGAGATTCATGGAGAATCATAGAGATTCATGGAGGTTCATAGAGATTCATAGAGAAACATGGAGATTCATGGAGGTTCATGGAGATTCTTGGAGGATCATGGACATTCATGGAGATTCATGGAGATACATTCATGGCGATACATGGAGATTCAAGGAGTTCATGGACATTCATGGAGATTCATTCATGGAGATACATGGAGATTCATGGAGTTCATGGAGATTCATGGAGCTTCATGGAGATTTATGGAGATTCATGGAGATTTATGGAGATCCATAGAGATTCATGGAGGTTCATGGAGATTCATGGAGATTCATGGACATCCACAGAGATTCATGGAGGTTCATGGAGATTCATGGAGGTTCATGGAGATTCATGGAGGTTCATGGAGATTCATGGAGATTCATGGATATTCACAGAGATTCATGGAGGTTCATGGAGATTCATGGAGGTTCATGGAGATTCATTCATGGAGATTCATGGAGATTCATGGAGTTTCATAGGGATTCATGGAGGTTCATGGAGGTTCATGGAGATTCATGGAGATACATGGAGATTCATGGAGTTCATGGAGATTCATGGAGGTTCATGGAGATTCATGGAGATTCATGGAGATTCATGGAGATTCATAGAGATTCATGGAGGTTCATGGAGATTCATGGAGGTTCATGGAGATTGATGGAGGTTCATGGAGATTCATGGAGATTCATGGACATTCACAGAGATTCATGGAGGTTCATGGAGATTCATGGAGGTTCATGGAGAATCATGGAGCTTCATGGAGATTCATTCATGGAGATTCATGGAGATTCATGGAGATTCATAGGGATTCATGGAGATTCATGGAGGTTCATGGAGATTTATGGAGATTCATGGAGATTTATGGAGATTCCTGGACATTCACAGAGATTCATGGAGGTTCATGGAGATTCATTCATGGAGATTCATGGAGAATCATAGAGATTCATGGAGGTTCATGGAGATTTATAGAGAAACATGGAGATTCATGGAGGTTCATGGACATTCACAAAGATTCATGGAGGTTCATGGAGATTCATGGAGGTTCATGGAGAATCATGGAGCTTCATGGAGATTCATTCATGGAGATTCATGGAGATTCATGGAGATTCATGGACATTCACAGAGATTCATGGAGGTTCATGGAGATTCATTCATGGAGATTCATGGAGAATCATAGAGATTCATGGAGGTTCATAGAGATTCATAGAGAAACATGGAGATTCATGGAAGTTCATGGAGATTCATGGAGGTTCATGGACATTCATGGAGATTCATGGATATTCATTTTTTCATGGATATTCAGATTTATGGAGATTCATGGAGATTTATGGAGATTCATAGAGATTCATGGAGGTTCATGGAGATTCATGGAGATTCATGGACATTCACAGAGATTCATGGAGGTTCATGGAGATTCATGGAGGTTCATGGAGATTCATGGAGGTTCATGGAGATTCATGGAGATTCATGGACATTCACAAAGATTCATGGAGGTTCATGGAGATTCATGGAGGTTCATGGAGAATCATGGAGCTTCATGGAGATTCATTCATGGAGATTCATGGAGATTCATGGAGAATCATAGGGATTCATGGAGATTCATAGAGATTCATGGAGGTTCATGGAGATTCATGGAGATTCATGGAGATTCATGGAGATTCATAGAGATTCATGGAGGTTCATGGAGATTCATGGAGATTCATGGACATTCACAGAGATTCATGGAGGTTCATGGAGATTCATTCATGGAGATTCATGGAGAATCATAGAGATTCATGGAGGTTCATAGAGATTCATAGAGAAACATGGAGATTCATGGAGGTTCATGGAGATTCTTGGAGGATCATGGACATTCATGGAGATTCATGGAGATACATTCATGGCGATACATGGAGATTCATGGAGTTCATGGACATTCATGGAGATTCATGGAGATTCATTCATGGAGATACATGGAGATTCATGGAGTTCATGGAGATTCATGGAGCTTCATGGAGATTTATGGAGATTCATGGAGATTTATGGAGATACATGGAGATTCATGGAGTTCATGGAGATTCATGGAGGTTCGTGGAGATTCATGGAGATTCATGGAGATTCATGGAGATTCATAGAGATTCATGGAGGTTCATGGAGATTGATGGAGGTTCATGGAGATTCATGGAGGTTCATGGAGATTCATGGAGATTCATGGACATTCACAGAGATTCATGGAGGTTCATGGAGATTCATGGAGGTTCATGGAGAATCATGGAGCTTCATGGAGATTCATGGAGATTCATGGAGATTCATAGGGATTCATGGAGATTCATGGAGGTTCATGGAGATTTATAGAGATTCATGGAGATTTATGGAGATTCCTGGACATTCACAGAGATTCATGGAGGTTCATGGAGATTCATTCATGGAGATTCATGGAGAATCATAGAGATTCATGGAGGTTCATGGAGATTTATAGAGAAACATGGAGATTCATGGAGGTTCATGGACATTCATGGAGATTCATGGAGATTCATTCATGGAGATACATGGATATTCATGGAGTTCATGGAGATTCATGGAGCTTCATGGAGATTTATGGAGATTCATGGAGATTTATGGAGATTCATAGAGATTCATGGAGGTTCATGGAGATTCATGGAGATTCATGGACATTTACAGAGATTCATGGAGGTTCATGGAGATTCATGGAGGTTCATGGAGATTCATGGAGGTTCATGGAGATTCATGGAGATTCATGGACACTCACAAAGATTCATGGAGGTTCATGGAGATTTATGGAGGTTCATGGAGAATCATGGAGGTTCATGGAGAATCATGGAGCTTCATGGAGATTCATTCATGGAGATTCATGGAGATTCATGGAGATTCATAGGGATTCATGGAGCTTCATGGAGATTCATTCATGGAGATTCATGGAGATTCATGGAGATTCATAGGGATACATGGATATTCACAGAGATTCATGGAGGTTCATGGAGATTCATGGAGATACATGGAGATTCATGGAGTTCATGGAGGTTCATGGAGATTCATGGAGGTTCATGGAGATTCATGGAGATTCATGGAGATTCATAGGGATTCATGGAGGTTCATGGAGGTTCATGGAGATTCATGGAGATACATGGAGATTCATGGAGTTCATGGACATTCACAGAGATTCATGGAGGTTCATGGAGATTCATTCATGGAGATTCATGGAGAATCATAGAGATTCATGGAGGTTCATAGAGATTCATAGAGAAACATGGAGATTCATGGAAGTTCATGGAGATTCATGGAGGTTCATGGACATTCATGGAGATTCATGGATATTCATTTTTTCATGGATATTCAGATTTATGGAGATTCATGGAGATTTATGGAGATTCATAGAGATTCATGGAGGTTCATGGAGATTCATGGAGATTCATGGACATTCACAGAGATTCATGGAGGTTCATGGAGATTCATGGAGGTTCATGGAGATTCATGGAGGTTCATGGAGATTCATGGAGATTCATGGACATTCACAAAGATTCATGGAGGTTCATGGAGATTCATGGAGGTTCATGGAGAATCATGGAGCTTCATGGAGATTCATTCATGGAGATTCATGGAGATTCATGGAGAATCATAGGGATTCATGGAGATTCATAGAGATTCATGGAGGTTCATGGAGATTCATGGAGATTCATGGAGATTCATGGAGATTCATAGAGATTCATGGAGGTTCATGGAGATTCATGGAGATTCATGGACATTCACAGAGATTCATGGAGGTTCATGGAGATTCATTCATGGAGATTCATGGAGAATCATAGAGATTCATGGAGGTTCATAGAGATTCATAGAGAAACATGGAGATTCATGGAGGTTCATGGAGATTCTTGGAGGATCATGGACATTCATGGAGATTCATGGAGATACATTCATGGCGATACATGGAGATTCATGGAGTTCATGGACATTCATGGAGATTCATGGAGATTCATTCATGGAGATACATGGAGATTCATGGAGTTCATGGAGATTCGTGGAGCTTCATGGAGATTTATGGAGATTCATGGAGATTTATGGAGATCCATAGAGATTCATGGAGGTTCATGGAGATTCATGGAGATTCATGGACATTCACAGAGATTCATGGAGGTTCATGGAGATTCATGGAGGTTCATGGAGATTCATGGAGGTTCATGGAGATTCATGGAGATTCATGGATATTCACAGAGATTCATGGAGGTTCATGGAGATTCATGGAGGTTCATGGAGATTCATTCATGGAGATTCATGGAGATTCATGGAGTTTCATAGGGATTCATGGAGGTTCATGGAGGTTCATGGAGATTCATGGAGATACATGGAGATTCATGGAGTTCATGGAGATTCATGGAGGTTCGTGGAGATTCATGGAGATTCATGGAGATTCATGGAGATTCATAGAGATTCATGGAGGTTCATGGAGATTGATGGAGGTTCATGGAGATTCATGGAGGTTCATGGAGATTCATGGAGATTCATGGACATTCACAGAGATTCATGGAGGTTCATGGAGATTCATGGAGGTTCATGGAGAATCATGGAGCTTCATGGAGATTCATGGAGATTCATGGAGGTTCATGGAGATTTATAGAGATTCATGGAGATTTATGGAGATTCCTGGACATTCACAGAGATTCATGGAGGTTCATGGAGATTCATTCATGGAGATTCATGGAGAATCATAGAGATTCATGGAGGTTCATGGAGATTTATAGAGAAACATGGAGATTCATGGAGGTTCATGGACATTCATGGAGATTCATGGAGATTCATTCATGGAGATACATGGATATTCATGGAGTTCATGGAGATTCATGGAGCTTCATGGAGATTTATGGAGATTCATGGAGATTTATGGAGATTCATAGAGATTCATGGAGGTTCATGGAGATTCATGGAGATTCATGGACATTTACAGAGATTCATGGAGGTTCATGGAGATTCATGGAGGTTCATGGAGAATCATGGAGGTTCATGGAGAATCATGGAGCTTCATGGAGATTCATTCATGGAGATTCATGGAGATTCATAGGGATTCATGGAGCTTCATGGAGATTCATTCATGGAGATTCATGGAGATTCATGGAGATTCATAGGGATACATGGATATTCACAGAGATTCATGGAGGTTCATGGAGATTCATGGAGATACATGGAGATTCATGGAGTTCATGGAGGTTCATGGAGATTCATGGAGGTTCATGGAGATTCATGGAGATTCATGGAGATTCATAGGGATTCATGGAGGTTCATGGAGGTTCATGGAGATTCATGGAGATACATGGAGATTCATGGAGTTCATGGAGATTCATGGAGGTTCATGGAGATTCATGGAGATTCATGGAGATTCATGGAGATTCATAGAGATTCATGGAGGTTCATGGAGATTTATAGAGAAACATGGAGATTCATGGAGGTTCATGGAGATTCATGGAGGTTCATGGACATTCATGGAGATTCATGGAGATTCATTCATGGAGATACATGGATATTCATGGAGTTCATGGAGATTCATGGAGCTTCATGGAGCTTCATGGAGATTTATGGAGATTCATGGAGATTCATGGAGGTTCATAGAGATTCATAGAGAAACATGGAGATTCATGGAGGTTCATGGAGATTCTTGGAGGTTCATGGACATTCATGGAGATTCATGGAGATACATTCATGGAGATACATGGAGATTCATGGAGTTCATGGACATTCATGGAGATTCATGGAGATTCATTCATGGAGATACATGGAGATTCATGGAGTTCATGGAGATTCATGGAGCTTCATGGAGATTTATGGAGATTCATGGAGATTTATGGAGATTCATAGAGATTCATGGAGGGTCATGGAGATTCATGGAGATTCATGGACATTCACAGAGATTCATGGAGGTTCATGGAGATTCATGGAGGTTCATGGAGATTCATGGAGGTTCATGGAGATTCATGGAGATTCATGGACATTCACAGAGATTCATGGAGGTTCATGGAGATTCATGGAGTTTCATAGGGATTCATGGAGGTTCATGGAGGTTCATGGAGATTCATGGAGATTCATGGACATTCACAGAGATTCATGGAGGTTCATGGAGATTCATTCATGGAGATTCATGGAGAATCATAGAGATTCATGGAGGTTCATAGAGATTCATAGAGAAACATGGATATTCATGGAGGTTCATGGAGATTCTTGGAGGTTCATGGACATTCATGGAGATTCATGGAGATACATTCATGGCGATACATGGAGATTCATGGAGTTCATGGACATTCATGGAGATTCATGGAGATTCATTCATGGAGATACATGGAGATTCATGGAGATTCATGGACATTCACAGAGATTCATGGAGGTTCATGGAGATTCATGGAGGTTCATTGAGATTCATGGAGGTTCATGGAGATTCATGGAGATTCATGGATATTCACAGAGATTCATGGAGGTTCATGGAGATTCATGGAGGTTCATGGAGATTCATTCATGGAGATTCATGGAGATTCATGGAGTTTCATAGGGATTCATGGAGGTTCATGGAGGTTCATGGAGATTCATGGAGATACATGGAGATTCATGGAGTTCATGGAGATTCATGGAGGTTCATGGAGATTCATGGAGATTCATGGAGATTCATGGAGATTCATAGAGGTTCATGGAGGTTCATGGAGATTGATGGAGGTTCATGGAGATTCATGGAGGTTCATGGAGATTCATGGAGATTCATGGACATTCACAGAGATTCATGGAGGTTCATGGAAATTCATGGAGGTTCATGGAGAATCATGGAGCTTCATGGAGATTCATTCATGGAGATTCATGGAGATTCATGGAGATTCATAGGGATTCATGGAGATTCATGGAAGTTCATGGAGATTTATGGAGATTCATGGAGATTTATGGAGATTCCTGGACATTCACAGAGATTCATGGAGGTTCATGGAGATTCATTCATGGAGATTCATGGAGAATCATAGAGATTCATGGAGGTTCATGGAGATTTATAGAGAAACATGGAGATTCATGGAGGTTCATGGACATTCATGGAGATTCATGGAGATTCATTCATGGAGATACATGGATATTCATGGAGTTCATGGAGATTCATGGAGCCTCATGGAGATTTATGGAGATTCATGGAGATTTATGGAGATTCATAGAGATTCATGGAGGTTCATGGAGATTCATGGAGATTCATGGACATTTACAGAGATTCATGGAGGTTCATGGAGATTCATGGAGGTTCATGGAGATTCATGGAGGTTCATGGAGATTCATGGAGATTCATGGACATTCACAAAGATTCATGGAGGTTCATGGAGATTCATGGAGGTTCATGGAGAATCATGGACGTTCATGGAGAATCATGGAGCTTCATGGAGATTCATTCATGGAGATTCATGGAGATTCATGGAGATTCATAGGGATTAATGGAGCTTCATGGAGATTCATTCATGGAGATTCATGGAGATTCATGGAGATTCATAGGGATACATGGATATTCACAGAGATTCATGGAGGTTCATGGAGATTCATGGAGGTTCATGGAAATTCATGGAGATTCATGGAGATTCAGTCATGGAGATTCATGGAGAATCATAGAGATTCATGGAGGTTCATGGAGATTTATAGAGAAACATGGAGATTCATGGAGGTTCATGGACATTCATGGAGATTCATGGAGATTCATTCATGGAGATACATGGATATTCATGGAGTTCATGGAGATTCATGGAGCTTCATGGAGATTTATGGAGATTCATGGAGATTTATGGAGATTCATAGAGATTCATGGAGGTTCATGGAGATTCATGGAGATTCATGGACATTTACAGAGATTCATGGAGGTTCATGGAGATTCATGGAGGTTCATGGAGATTCATGGAGGTTCATGGAGATTCATGGAGATTCATGGACATTCACAAAGATTCATGGAGGTTCATGGAGATTCATGGAGGTTCATGGAGAATCATGGAGGTTCATGGAGAATCATGGAGCTTCATGGAGATTCATTCATGGAGATTCATGGAGATTCATGGAGATTCATAGTTATTCATGGAGCTTCATGGAGATTCATTCATGGAGATTCATGGAGATTCATGGAGATTCATAGTGATACATGGATATTCACAGAGATTCATGGAGGTTCATGGAGATTCATGGAGGTTCATGGAAATTCATGGAGATTCATGGAGATTCAGTCATGGAGATTCATGGAGAATCATAGAGATTCATGGAGGTTCATGGAGATTCATGGAGATACATGGAGATTCATGGAGTTCATGGAGATTCATGGACATTCACAGAGATTCATGGAGGTTCATGGAAATTCATGGAGGTTCATGGAGAATCATGGAGCTTCATGGAGATTCATTCATGGAGATTCATGGAGATTCATGGAGATTCATAGGGATTCATGGAGATTCATGGAAGTTCATGGAGATTTATGGAGATTCATGGAGATTTATGGAGATTCCTGGACATTCACAGAGATTCATGGAGGTTCATGGAGATTCATTCATGGAGATTCATGGAGAATCATAGAGATTCATGGAGGTTCATGGAGATTTATAGAGAAACATGGAGATTCATGGAGGTTCATGGACATTCATGGAGATTCATGGAGATTCATTCATGGAGATACATGGATATTCATGGAGTTCATGGAGATTCATGGAGCTTCATGGAGATTTATGGAGATTCATGGAGATTTATGGAGATTCATAGAGATTCATGGAGGTTCATGGAGATTCATGGAGATTCATGGACATTTACAGAGATTCATGGAGGTTCATGGAGATTCATGGAGGTTCATGGAGATTCATGGAGGTTCATGGAGATTCATGGAGATTCATGGACATTCACAAAGATTCATGGAGGTTCATGGAGATTCATGGATGTTCATGGAGAATCATGGACGTTCATGGAGAATCATGGAGCTTCATGGAGATTCATTCATGGAGATTCATGGAGATTCATGGAGATTCATAGGGATTAATGGAGCTTCATGGAGATTCATTCATGGAGATTCATGGAGATTCATGGAGATTCATAGGGATACATGGATATTCACAGAGATTCATGGAGGTTCATGGAGATTCATGGAGGTTCATGGAAATTCATGGAGATTCATGGAGATTCAGTCATGGAGATTCATGGAGAATCATAGAGATTCATGGAGGTTCATGGAGATTTATAGAGAAACATGGAGATTCATGGAGGTTCATGGACATTCATGGAGATTCATGGAGATTCATTCATGGAGATACATGGATATTCATGGAGTTCATGGAGATTCATGGAGCTTCATGGAGATTTATGGAGATTCATGGAGATTTATGGAGATTCATAGAGATTCATGGAGGTTCATGGAGATTCATGGAGATTCATGGACATTTACAGAGATTCATGGAGGTTCATGGAGATTCATGGAGGTTCATGGAGATTCATGGAGGTTCATGGAGATTCATGGAGATTCATGGACATTCACAAAGATTCATGGAGGTTCATGGAGATTCATGGAGGTTCATGGAGAATCATGGAGGTTCATGGAGAATCATGGAGCTTCATGGAGATTCATTCATGGAGATTCATGGAGATTCATGGAGATTCATAGGGATTCATGGAGCTTCATGGAGATTCATTCATGGAGATTCATGGAGATTCATGGAGATTCATAGTGATACATGGATATTCACAGAGATTCATGGAGGTTCATGGAGATTCATGGAGGTTCATGGAAATTCATGGAGATTCATGGAGATTCAGTCATGGAGATTCATGGAGAATCATAGAGATTCATGGAGGTTCATGGAGATTCATGGAGATACATGGAGATTCATGGAGTTCATGGAGATTCATGGAGATTCATGGACATCCACAGAGATTCATGGAGGTTCATGGAGATTCATGGAGGTTCATGGAGAATCATGGAGCTTCATGGAGATTCATTCATGGAGATTTATGGAGAATCATAGAGATTCATGGAGGTTCATGGAGATTCAAAGAGAAACATGGAGATTCATGGAGGTTCATGGAGATTCAGTCATGGATATTCATGGAGAATCATAGAGATTCATGGAGGTTCATGGAGATTCATGGAGATACATGGAGATTCATGGAGTTCATGGAGATTCATGGAGCTTCATGGAGATTTATGGAGATTCATGGAGATTTATGGAGATTCATAGAGATTCATGGAGGTTCATGGAGATTCATGGAGATTCATGGACATTCACAGAGATTCATGGAGGTTCATGGAGATTCATGGAGGTTCATGGAGATTCATGGAGATTCATGGAGATTCATAGGGATTCATGGAGGTTCATGGAGGTTCATGGAGATACATGGAGATTCATGGAGTTCATGGAGATTCATGGAGCTTCATGGAGATTTATGGAGATTCATGGAGATTTATGGAGATTCATAGAGATTCATGGAGATTCATGGAGTTCATGGAGATTCATGGAGGTTCATGGAGATTCATGGAGATTCATGGAGATTCATGGAGGTTCATGGACATTCATGGAGATTCATGGAGATTCATTCATGGAGATACATGGATATTCATGGAGTTCATGGAGATTCATGGAGCTTCATGGAGATTTATGGAGATTCATGGAGATTCATGGAGGTTCATAGAGATTCATAGAGAAACATGGAGATTCATGGAGGTTCATGGAGATTCTTGGAGGTTCATGGACATTCATGGAGATTCATGGAGATACATTCATGGAGATACATGGAGATTCATGGAGTTCATGGACATTCATGGAGATTCATGGAGATTCATTCATGGAGATACATGGAGATTCATGGAGTTCATGGAGATTCATGGAGCTTCATGGAGATTTATGGAGATTCATGGAGATTTATGGAGATTCATAGAGATTCATGGAGGGTCATGGAGATTCATGGAGATTCATGGACATTCACAGAGATTCATGGAGGTTCATGGAGATTCATGGAGGTTCATGGAGATTCATGGAGGTTCATGGAGATTCATGGAGATTCATGGACATTCACAGAGATTCATGGAGGTTCATGGAGATTCATGGAGGTTCATTGAGAATCATGGAGCTTCATGGAGATTCATTCATGGAGATTCATGGAGATTCATGGAGATTCATAGGGATTCATGGAGATTCATGGAGGTTCATGGAGATTTATGGAGATTCCTGGACATTCACAGAGATTCATGGAGGTTCATGGAGATTCATTCATGGAGATTCATGGAGAATCATAGAGATTCATGGAGGTTCATAGAGATTCATAGAGAAACATGGAGATTCATGGAGGTTCATGGAGAATCATGGAGTTTCATGGAGATTCATTCATGGAGATTCATGGAGAATCATAGAGATTCATGGAGGTTCATGGAGATTTATAGAGAAACATGGAGATTCATGGAGGGTCATGGACATTCATGGAGATTCATGGAGATTCATTCATGGAGATACATGGATATTCATGGAGTTCATGGAGATTCATGGAGCTTCATGGAGATTTATGGAGATTCATGGAGATTTATGGAGATTCATAGGGATTCATGGAGGTTCATGGAGGTTCATGGAGATACATGGAGATTCATGGAGTTCATGGAGATTCATGGAGCTTCATGGAGATTTATGGAGATTCATGGAGATTTATGGAGATTCATAGAGATTCATGGAGATTCATGGAGTTCATGGAGATTCATGGAGGTTCATGGAGATTCATGGAGATTCATGGAGATTCATGGAGGTTCATGGACATTCATGGAGATTCATGGAGATTCATTCATGGAGATACATGGATATTCATGGAGTTCATGGAGATTCATGGAGCTTCATGGAGATTTATGGAGATTCATGGAGATTCATGGAGGTTCATAGAGATTCATAGAGAAACATGGAGATTCATGGAGGTTCATGGAGATTCTTGGAGGTTCATGGACATTCATGGAGATTCATGGAGATACATTCATGGAGATACATGGAGATTCATGGAGTTCATGGACATTCATGGAGATTCATGGAGATTCATTCATGGAGATACATGGAGATTCATGGAGTTCATGGAGATTCATGGAGCTTCATGGAGATTTATGGAGATTCATGGAGATTTATGGAGATTCATAGAGATTCATGGAGGGTCATGGAGATTCATGGAGATTCATGGACATTCACAGAGATTCATGGAGGTTCATGGAGATTCATGGAGGTTCATGGAGATTCATGGAGGTTCATGGAGATTCATGGAGATTCATGGACATTCACAGAGATTCATGGAGGTTCATGGAGATTCATGGAGGTTCATTGAGAATCATGGAGCTTCATGGAGATTCATTCATGGAGATTCATGGAGATTCATGGAGATTCATAGGGATTCATGGAGATTCATGGAGGTTCATGGAGATTTATGGAGATTCCTGGACATTCACAGAGATTCATGGAGGTTCATGGAGATTCATTCATGGAGATTCATGGAGAATCATAGAGATTCATGGAGGTTCATAGAGATTCATAGAGAAACATGGAGATTCATGGAGGTTCATGGAGAATCATGGAGTTTCATGGAGATTCATTCATGGAGATTCATGGAGAATCATAGAGATTCATGGAGGTTCATGGAGATTTATAGAGAAACATGGAGATTCATGGAGGGTCATGGACATTCATGGAGATTCATGGAGATTCATTCATGGAGATACATGGATATTCATGGAGTTCATGGAGATTCATGGAGCTTCATGGAGATTTATGGAGATTCATGGAGATTTATGGAGATTCATAGAGATTCATGGAGGTTCATGGAGATTCATGGTGATTCATGGACATTCACAGAGATTCATGGAGGTTCATGGAGATTCATGGAGGTTCATGGAGGTTCATGGAGATTCATGGAGATTCATGGACATTCACAAAGATTCATGGAGGTTCATGGAGATTCATGGAGCTTCATGGAGATTCATTCATGGTGATTCATGGAGATTCATGGAGATTCATAGGGATTCATGGATATTCACAGAGATTCATGGAGGTTCATGGAGATTCATGGAGGTTCATGGAGAATCAAGGAGCTTCATGGAGATTCATGGAGAATCATAGAGATTCATGGAGATTCATAGAGATTCATGGAGGTTCATGGAGATTCATGGAGATTCATGGACATTCACAGAGATTCATGGAGGTTCATGGAGATCCATGGAGGTTCATGGAGAATCATGGAGCTTCATGGAGATTCATTCATGGAGATTCATGGAGATTCATGGAGATTCATAGGGATTCATGGAGATTCATGGAGGTTCATGGAGATTTATGGAGGTTCATGGAGATTCATTCATGGAGATTCATGGAGAATCATAGAGATTCATGGAGGTTCATGGAGATTTATAGAGAAACATGGAGATTCATGGAGGTTCATGGACATTCATGGAGATTCATGGAGATTCATTCATGGAGATACATGGATATTCATGGAGTTCATGGAGATTCATGGAGCTTCATGGAGGTTCATGGAGATTCATGGAGATTCATGGAGATTCATGGAGATTCATAGAGATTCATGGAGGTTCATGGAGATTTATGGAGATTAATGGAGATTTATGGAGATTCATGGAGTTCATGGAGATTCATGGAGCTTCATGGAGATTTATGGAGATTCATGGAGGTTCATGGAGATTCATTCATGGAGATTCATGGAGGTTCATGGAGGTTCATGGAGATTCATGGAGATACATGGAGATTCATGGAGTTCATGGAGATTCATGGAGATACATGGAGATTCATGGAGTTCATGGAGATTCATGGAGCTTCATGGAGATTTATGGAGATTCATGGAGATTTATGGAGATTCATAGAGATTCATGGACGTTCATGGAGATTCATGGAGATTCATGGACATTCACAGAGATTCATGGAGGTTCATGGAGATTCATGGAGGTTCATGGAGATTCATTCATGGAGATTCATGGAGGTTCATGGAGGTTCATGGAGATTCATGGAGATTCATGGACATTCACAGAGATTCATGGAGGTTCATGGAGATTCATGGAGGTTCATGGAGATTCATGGAGGTACATGGAGATTCATGGAGTTCATGGAGATTCATGGAGATTCATGGAGGTTCATGGAGATTCAGTCATGGATATTCATGGAGAATCATAGAGATTCATGGAGGTTCATGGAGATTCATGGAGATACATGGAGATTCATGGAGTTCATGGAGATTCATGGAGCTTCATGGACATTCACAGAGATTCATGGAGGTTCATGGAGATTCATGGAGGTTCATGGAGATTCATTCATGGAGATTCATGGAGGTTCATGGAGGTTCATGGAGATTCATGGAGATACATGGAGATTCATGGAGTTCATGGAGATTCATGGAGATTCATGGATATTCACAGAGATTCATGGAGGTTCATGGAGATTCATGGAGGTTCATGGAGATTCATGGAGGTTCATGGAGATTCATTCATGGAGATTCATGGAGATTCATGGAGTTTCATAGGGATTCATGGAGGTTCATGGAGGTTCATGGAGATTCATGGAGATACATGGAGATTCATGGAGTTCATGGAGATTCATGGAGGTTCATGGAGATTCATGGAGATTCATGGAGATTCATGGAGATTCATAGGGATTCATGGAGGTTCATGGAGATTCATGGAGATTCATGAACTTTCACAGAGATTCATGGAGGTTCATGGAGATTCGTTCATGGAGATTCATGGAGAATCATAGAGATTCATGGAGGTTCATAGAGATTCATAGAGAAACATGGAGATTCATGGAGGTTCATGGAGATTCTTGGAGGTTCATGGACATTCATGGAGATTCATGGAGATACATTCATGGAGATACATGGAGATTCATGGTGTTCATGGACAGTCATGGAGATTCATGGAGATTCATTCATGGAGATACATGGAGATTCATGGAGTTCATGGAGATTCATGGAGCTTCATGGAGATTTATGGAGATTCATGGAGATTTATGGAGATTCATAGAGATTCATGGAGGTTCATGGAGATTCATGGAGATTCATGGACATTCACAGAGATTCATGGAGGTTCATGGAGATTCATGGAGATACATGGAGATTCATGGAGTTCATGGAGATTCATGGAGGTTCATGGAGATTCATGGAGATTCATGGAGATTCATGGAGATTCATGGAGATTCATGGACATTCACAGAGATTCATGGAGGTTCATGGAGATTCATGGAGGTTCATTGAGAATCATGGAGCTTCATGGAGATTCATTCATGGAGATTCATGGAGATTCATGGAGATTCATAGGGATTCATGGAGATTCATGGAGGTTCATGGAGATTTATGGAGATTCCTGGACATTCACAGAGATTCATGGAGGTTCATGGAGATTCATTCATGGAGATTCATGGAGAATCATAGAGATTCATGGAGGTTCATAGAGATTCATAGAGAAACATGGAGATTCATGGAGGTTCATGGAGAATCATGGAGTTTCATGGAGATTCATTCATGGAGATTCATGGAGAATCATAGAGATTCATGGAGGTTCATGGAGATTTATAGAGAAACATGGAGATTCATGGAGGTTCATGGACATTCATTTAGATTCATGGAGATTCATTCATGGAGATACATGGATATTCATGGAGTTCATGGAGATTCATGGAGCTTCATGGAGATTTATGGAGATTCATGGAGATTTATGGAGATTCATAGAGATTCATGGAGGTTCATGGAGATTCATGGAGATTCATGGACATTCACAGAGATTCATGGAGGTTCATGGAGATTCATGGAGGTTCATGGAGATTCATGGAGGTTCATGGAGATTCATGGAGATTCATGGACATTCACAAAGATTCATGGAGGGTTATGGAGATTCATGGAGCTTCATGGAGATTCATTCATGGTGATTCATGGAGATTCATGGAGATTCATGGAGATTCATAGGGATACATGGATATTCACAGAGATTCATGGAGGTTCATGGACATTCATGGAGATTCATGGAGATTCATTCATGGAGATACATGGATATTCATGGAGTTCATGGAGATTCATGGAGCTTCATGGAGATTTATGGAGATTCATGGAGATTTATGGAGATTCATAGAAATTCATGGAGGTTCATGGAGATTCATGGAGATTCATGGACATTTACAGAGATTCATGGAGGTTCATGGAGATTCATGGAGGTTCATGGAGATTCATGGAGGTTCATGGAGATTCATGGAGATTCATGGACATTCACAAAGATTCATGGAGGTTCATGGAGATTCATGGAGGTTCATGGAGAATCATGGAGGTTCATGGAGAATCATGGAGCTTCATGGAGATTCATTCATGGAGATTCATGGAGATTCATGGAGATTCATAGGGATTCATGGAGCTTCATGGAGATTCATTCATGGAGATTCATCGAGATTCATGGAGATTCATAGTGATACATGGATATTCACAGAGATTCATGGAGGTTCATGGAGATTCATGGAGGTTCATGGAAATTCATGGAGATTCATGGAGATTCAGTCATGGAGATTCATGGAGAATCATAGAGATTCATGGAGGTTCATGGAGATTCATGGAGATACATGGAGATTCATGGAGTTCATGGAGATTCATGGAGATTCATGGACATCCACAGAGATTCATGGAGGTTCATGGAGATTCATGGAGGTTCATGGAGAATCATGGAGCTTCATGGAGATTCATTCATGGAGATTTATGGAGAATCATAGAGATTCATGGAGGTTCATGGAGATTCAAAGAGAAACATGGAGATTCATGGAGGTTCATGGAGATTCAGTCATGGATATTCATGGAGAATCATAGAGATTCATGGAGGTTCATGGAGATTCATGGAGATACATGGAGATTCATGGAGTTCATGGAGATTCATGGAGCTTCATGGAGATTTATGGAGATTCATGGAGATTTATGGAGATTCATAGAGATTCATGGAGGTTCATGGAGATTCATGGAGATTCATGGACATTCACAGAGATTCATGGAGGTTCATGGAGATTCATGGAGGTTCATGGAGATTCATGGAGATTCATGGAGATTCATAGGGATTCATGGAGGTTCATGGAGGTTCATGGAGATTCATGGAGATACATGGAGATTCATGGAGTTCATGGAGATTCATGGAGATTCATAGTGATACATGGATATTCACAGAGATTCATGGAGGTTCATGGAGATTCATGGAGGTTCATGGAAATTCATGGAGATTCATGGAGATTCAGTCATGGAGATTCATGGAGAATCATAGAGATTCATGGAGGTTCATGGAGATACATGGAGATTCATGGAGTTCATGGAGATTCATGGAGCTTCATGGAGATTTATGGAGATTCATGGAGATTTATGGAGATTCATAGAGATTCATGGACGTTCATGGAGATTCATGGAGATTCATGGACATTCACAGAGATTCATGGAGGTTCATGGAGATTCATGGAGGTTCATGGAGATTCATTCATGGAGATTCATGGAGGTTCATGGAGGTTCATGGAGATTCATGGAGATTCATGGACATTCACAGAGATTCATGGAGGTTCATGGAGATTCAGTCATGGATATTCATGGAGAATCATAGAGATTCATGGAGGTTCATGGAGATTCATGGAGATACATGGAGATTCATGGAGTTCATGGAGATTCATGGAGCTTCATGGACATTCACAGAGATTCATGGAGATTCATGGAGGTTCATGGAGATTCATTCATGGAGATTCATGGAGGTTCATGGAGGTTCATGGAGATTCATGGAGATACATGGAGATTCATGGAGTTCATGGAGATTCATGGAGATTCATGGATATTCACAGAGATTCATGGAGGTTCATGGAGATTCATGGAGGTTCATGGAGATTCATGGAGGTTCATGGAGATTCATTCATGGAGATTCATGGAGATTCATGGAGTTTCATAGGGATTCATGGAGGTTCATGGAGGTTCATGGAGATTCATGGAGATACATGGAGATTCATGGAGTTCATGGAGATTCATGGAGGTTTCATGGAGATTCATGGAGATTCATGGAGATTCATGGAGATTCATAGGGATTCATGGAGGTTCATGGAGATTCATGGAGATTCATGAACTTTCACAGAGATTCATGGAGGTTCATGGAGATTCGTTCATGGAGATTCATGGAGAATCATAGAGATTCATGGAGGTTCATAGAGATTCATAGAGAAACATGGAGATTCATGGAGGTTCATGGAGATTCTTGGAGGTTCATGGACATTCATGGAGATTCATGGAGATACATTCATGGAGATAGATGGAGATTCATGGTGTTCATGGACAGTCATGGAGATTCATGGAGATTCATTCATGGAGATACATGGAGATTCATGGAGATTCATGGAGTTCATGGAGATTCATGGAGGTTCATGGAGATTCATGGAGATTCATGGAGATTCATGGAGATTCATAGGGATTCATGGAGGTTCATGGAGATTCATGGAGATTCATGAACTTTCACAGAGATTCATGGAGGTTCATGGAGATTCGTTCATGGAGATTCATGGAGAATCATAGAGATTCATGGAGCTTCATGGAGATTTATGGAGATTCATGGAGATTTATGGAGATTCATAGAGATTCATGGAGGTTCATGGAGATTCATGGAGATTCATGGAGATTCATGGAGATTCATGGAGTTTCATAGGGATTCATGGAGGTTCATGGAGGTTCATGGAGATTCATGGAGATACATGGAGATTCATGGAGTTCATGGAGATTCATGGAGGTTCATGGAGATTCATGGAGGTTCATGGAGATTCATGGAGGTTCATGGAGATTCATGGAGATTCATGGACATTCACAGAGATTCATGGAGGTTCATGGAGATTCATGGAGGTTCATTGAGAATCATGGAGCTTCATGGAGATTCATTCATGGAGATTCATGGAGATTCATGGAGATTCATAGGGATTCATGGAGATTCATGGAGGTTCATGGAGATTTATGGAGATTCCTGGACATTCACAGAGATTCATGGAGGTTCATGGAGATTCATTCATGGAGATTCATGGAGAATCATAGAGATTCATGGAGGTTCATAGAGATTCATAGAGAAACATGGAGATTCATGGAGGTTCATGGAGAATCATGGAGTTTCATGGAGATTCATTCATGGAGATTCATGGAGAATCATAGAGATTCATGGAGGTTCATGGAGATTTATAGAGAAACATGGAGATTCATGGAGGTTCATGGACATTCATTTAGATTCATGGAGATTCATTCATGGAGATACATGGATATTCATGGAGTTCATGGAGATTCATGGAGCTTCATGGAGATTTATGGAGATTCATGGAGATTTATGGAGATTCATAGAGATTCATGGAGGTTCATGGAGATTCATGGAGATTCATGGACATTCACAGAGATTCATGGAGGTTCATGGAGATTCATGGAGGTTCATGGAGATTCATGGAGGTTCATGGAGATTCATGGAGATTCATGGACATTCACAAAGATTCATGGAGGGTTATGGAGATTCATGGAGCTTCATGGAGATTCATTCATGGTGATTCATGGAGATTCATGGAGATTCATAGGGATTCATGGATATTCACAGAGATTCATGGAGGTTCATGGAGATTCATGGAGGTTCATGGAGAATCATGGAGCTTCATGGAGATTCATTCATGCAGATTCATGGAGAATCATAGAGATTCATGGAGATTCATACAGATTCATGGAGGTTCATGGAGATTCATGGAGATTCATCGACATTCACAGAGATTCATGGAGGTTCATGGAGATTCATGGAGGTTCATGGAGAATCATGGAGCTTCATGGAGATTCATTCATGGAGATTCATGGAGATTCATAGGGATTCATGGTGGTTCATGGAGATTCATGGACATTCATGGAGATT
Organism: Lasioglossum villosulum; assembly: GCA_963971365.1. Taxonomy (NCBI): domain Eukaryota; kingdom Metazoa; phylum Arthropoda; class Insecta; order Hymenoptera; family Halictidae; genus Lasioglossum; species Lasioglossum villosulum. Next base: position 34,985,334 of record OZ020495.1, read on the forward strand.
CAAGGAGATTCACAGAGATTCATGGCGGTTCATGGAAATTCATGGAGATTCATGGAGATTCAGTCATGGAGATTCATGGAGAATCATAGAGATTCATGGAGGTTCATGGAGATTCATGGAGATACATGGAGATTCATGGAGTTCATGGAGATTCATGGAGATTCATGGACATCCACAGAGATTCATGGAGGTTCATGGAGATTCATGGAGGTTCATGGAGAATCATGGAGGTTCATGGAGAATCATGGAGCTTCATGGAGATTCATTCATGGAGATTCATGGAGATTCATGGAGATTCATAGGGATTCATGGAGCTTCATGGAGATTCATTCATGGAGATTCATGGAGATTCATGGAGATTCATAGGGATACATGGATATTCACAGAGATTCATGGAGGTTCATGGAGATTCATGGAGGTTCATGGAAATTCATGGAGATTCATGGAGATTCAGTCATGGAGATTCATGGAGAATCATAGAGATTCATGGAGGTTCATGGAGATTCATGGAGATACATGGAGATTCATGGAGTTCATGGAGATTCATGGAGATTCATGGACATCCACAGAGATTCATGGAGGTTCATGGAGATTCATGGAGGTTCATGGAGAATCATGGAGCTTCATGGAGATTCATTCATGGAGATTTATGGAGAATCATAGAGATTCATGGAGGTTCATGGAGATTCAAAGAGAAACATGGAGATTCATGGAGGTTCATGGAGATTCAGTCATGGATATTCATAGAGAATCATAGAGATTCATGGAGGTTCATGGAGATTCATGGAGATACATGGAGATTCATGGAGAATCAAGGAGCTTCATGGAGATTCATGGAGAATCATAGAGATTCATGGAGATTCATAGAGATTCATGGAGGTTCATGGAGATTCATGGAGATTCATGGACATTCATTCATGGAGATTCATGGAGATTCATGGAGATTCATAGGGATTCATGGAGATTCATGGAGGTTCATGGAGATTTATGGAGGTTCATGGAGATTCATTCATGGAGATTCATGGAGAATCATAGAGATTCATGGAGGTTCATGGAGATTTATAGAGAAACATGGAGATTCATGGAGGTTCATGGACATTCATGGAGATTCATGGAGATTCATTCACGGAGATACATGGATATTCATGGAGTTCATGGAGATTCATGGAGCTTCATGGAGGTTCATGGAGATTCATGGAGATTCATGGAGATTCATGGACATTCATTCATGGAGATTCATGGAGATTCATGGAGATTCATAGGGATTCATGGAGATTCATGGAGGTTCATGGAGATTTATGGAGGTTCATGGAGATTCATTCATGGAGATTCATGGAGAATCATAGAGATTCATGGAGGTTCATGGAGATTTATAGAGAAACATGGAGATTCATGGAGGTTCATGGACATTCATGGAGATTCATGGAGATTCATTCACGGAGATACATGGATATTCATGGAGTTCATGGAGATTCATGGAGCTTCATGGAGGTTCATGGAGATTCATGGAGATTCATGGAGATTCATGGAGATTCATAGAGATTCATGGAGGTTCATGGAGATTTATGGAGATTCATGGAGATTTATGGAGATTCATGGAGTTCATGGAGATTCATGGAGCTTCATGGAGATTTATGGAGATTCATGGAGGTTCATGGAGATTCATTCATGGAGATTCATGGAGGTTCATGGAGGTTCATGGAGATTCATGGAGGTTCATGGAGATTCATTCATGGAGATTCATGGAGGTTCATGGAGGTTCATGGAGATTCATGGAGATACATGGAGATTCATGGAGTTCATGGAGATTCATGGAGATTCATGGATATTCACAGAGATTCATGGAGGTTCATGGAGATTCATGGAGGTTCATGGAGATTCATGGAGGTTCATGGAGATTCATTCATGGAGATTCATGGAGATTCATGGAGTTTCATAGGGATTCATGGAGGTTCATGGAGGTTCATGGAGATTCATGGAGATACATGGAGATTCATGGAGTTCATGGAGATTCATGGAGGTTCATGGAGATTCATGGAGATTCATGGAGATGCATGGAGATTCATAGAGATTCATGGAGGTTCATGGAGATTCATGGAGATTCATGAACTTTCACAGATATTCATGGAGGTTCATTGAGATTCGTTCATGGAGATTCATGGAGAATCATAGAGATTCATGGAGGTTCATAGAGATTCATAGAGAAACATGGAGATTCATGGAGGTTCATGGAGATTCTTGGAGGTTCATGGACATTCATGGAGATTCATGGAGATACATTCATGGAGATACATGGAGATTCATGGTGTTCATGGACATTCATGGAGATTCATGGAGATTCATTCATGGAGATACATGGAGATTCATGGAGTTCATGGAGATTCATGGAGCTTCATGGAGATTTATGGAGATTCATGGAGATTTATGGAGATTCATAGAGATTCATGGAGGTTCATGGAGATTCATGGAGATTCATGGACATTCACAGAGATTCATGGAGGTTCATGGAGATTCATGGAGGTTCATGGAGATTCATGGAGGTTCATGGAGATTCATGGAGCTTCATGGAGATTCATTCATGGAGATTCATGGAGATTCATGGAGATTCATAGGGATTCATGGAGATTCATGGAGGGTCATGGACATTCATGGAGATTCATGGAGATTCATTCATGGAGATACATGGATATTCATGGAGTTCATGGAGATTCATGGAGCTTCATGGAGATTTATGGAGATTCATGGAGATTTATGGAGATTCATAGAGATTCATGGAGGTTCATGGAGATTCATGGTGATTCATGGACATTCACAGAGATTCATGGAGGTTCATGGAGATTCATGGAGGTTCATGGAGGTTCATGGAGATTCATGGAGATTCATGGACATTCACAAAGATTCATGGAGGTTCATGGAGATTCATGGAGCTTCATGGAGATTCATTCATGGTGATTCATGGAGATTCATGGAGATTCATAGGGATTCATGGATATTCACAGAGATTCATGGAGGTTCATGGAGATTCATGGAGGTTCATGGAGAATCAAGGAGCTTCATGGAGATTCATGGAGAATCATAGAGATTCATGGAGATTCATAGAGATTCATGGAGGTTCATGGAGATTCATGGAGATTCATGGACATTCACAGAGATTCATGGAGGTTCATGGAGATCCATGGAGGTTCATGGAGAATCATGGAGCTTCATGGAGATTCATTCATGGAGATTCATGGAGATTCATGGAGATTCATAGGGATTCATGGAGATTCATGGAGGTTCATGGAGATTTATGGAGGTTCATGGAGATTCATTCATGGAGATTCATGGAGAATCATAGAGATTCATGGAGGTTCATGGAGATTTATAGAGAAACATGGAGATTCATGGAGGTTCATGGACATTCATGGAGATTCATGGAGATTCATTCATGGAGATACATGGATATTCATGGAGTTCATGGAGATTCATGGAGCTTCATGGAGGTTCATGGAGATTCATGGAGATTCATGGAGATTCATGGAGATTCATAGAGATTCATGGAGGTTCATGGAGATTTATGGAGATTCATGGAGATTTATGGAGATTCATGGAGTTCATGGAGATTCATGGAGCTTCATGGAGATTTATGGAGATTCATGGAGGTTCATGGAGATTCATTCATGGAGATTCATGGAGGTTCATGGAGGTTCATGGAGATTCATGGAGGTTCATGGAGATTCATTCATGGAGATTCATGGAGGTTCATGGAGGTTCATGGAGATTCATGGAGATACATGGAGATTCATGGAGTTCATGGAGATTCATGGAGATTCATGGATATTCACAGAGATTCATGGAGGTTCATGGAGATTCATGGAGGTTCATGGAGATTCATGGAGGTTCATGGAGATTCATTCATGGAGATTCATGGAGATTCATGGAGTTTCATAGGGATTCATGGAGGTTCATGGAGGTTCATGGAGATTCATGGAGATACATGGAGATTCATGGAGTTCATGGAGATTCATGGAGGTTCATGGAGATTCATGGAGATTCATGGAGATTCATGGAGATTCATAGAGATTCATGGAGGTTCATGGAGATTCATGGAGATTCATGAACTTTCACAGAGATTCATGGAGGTTCATTGAGATTCGTTCATGGAGATTCATGGAGAATCATAGAGATTCATGGAGGTTCATAGAGATTCATAGAGAAACATGGAGATTCATGGAGGTTCATGGAGATTCTTGGAGGTTCATGGACATTCATGGAGATTCATGGAGATACATTCATGGAGATACATGGAGATTCATGGTGTTCATGGACATTCATGGAGATTCATGGAGATTCATTCATGGAGATACATGGAGATTCATGGAGTTCATGGAGATTCATGGAGCTTCATGGAGATTTATGGAGATTCATGGAGATTTATGGAGATTCATAGAGATTCATGGAGGTTCATGGAGATTCATGGAGATTCATGGACATTCACAGAGATTCATGGAGGTTCATGGAGATTCATGGAGGTTCATGGAGATTCATGGAGGTTCATGGAGATTCATGGAGCTTCATGGAGATTCATTCATGGAGATTCATGGAGATTCATGGAGATTCATAGGGATTCATGGAGATTCATGGAGGGTCATGGACATTCATGGAGATTCATGGAGATTCATTCATGGAGATACATGGATATTCATGGAGTTCATGGAGATTCATGGAGCTTCATGGAGATTTATGGAGATTCATGGAGATTTATGGAGATTCATAGAGATTCATGGAGGTTCATGGAGATTCATGGTGATTCATGGACATTCACAGAGATTCATGGAGGTTCATGGAGATTCATGGAGGTTCATGGAGGTTCATGGAGATTCATGGAGATTCATGGACATTCACAAAGATTCATGGAGGTTCATGGAGATTCATGGAGCTTCATGGAGATTCATTCATGGTGATTCATGGAGATTCATGGAGATTCATAGGGATTCATGGATATTCACAGAGATTCATGGAGGTTCATGGAGATTCATGGAGGTTCATGGAGAATCAAGGAGCTTCATGGAGATTCATGGAGAATCATAGAGATTCATGGAGATTCATAGAGATTCATGGAGGTTCATGGAGATTCATGGAGATTCATGGACATTCACAGAGATTCATGGAGGTTCATGGAGATCCATGGAGGTTCATGGAGAATCATGGAGCTTCATGGAGATTCATTCATGGAGATTCATGGAGATTCATGGAGATTCATAGGGATTCATGGAGATTCATGGAGGTTCATGGAGATTTATGGAGGTTCATGGAGATTCATTCATGGAGATTCATGGAGAATCATAGAGATTCATGGAGGTTCATGGAGATTTATAGAGAAACATGGAGATTCATGGAGGTTCATGGACATTCATGGAGATTCATGGAGATTCATTCATGGAGATACATGGATATTCATGGAGTTCATGGAGATTCATGGAGCTTCATGGAGGTTCATGGAGATTCATGGAGATTCATGGAGATTCATGGAGATTCATAGAGATTCATGGAGGTTCATGGAGATTTATGGAGATTCATGGAGATTTATGGAGATTCATGGAGTTCATGGAGATTCATGGAGCTTCATGGAGATTTATGGAGATTCATGGAGGTTCATGGAGATTCATTCATGGAGATTCATGGAGGTTCATGGAGGTTCATGGAGATTCATGGAGGTTCATGGAGATTCATTCATGGAGATTCATGGAGGTTCATGGAGGTTCATGGAGATTCATGGAGATACATGGAGATTCATGGAGTTCATGGAGATTCATGGAGATTCATGGATATTCACAGAGATTCATGGAGGTTCATGGAGATTCATGGAGGTTCATGGAGATTCATGGAGGTTCATGGAGATTCATTCATGGAGATTCATGGAGATTCATGGAGTTTCATAGGGATTCATGGAGGTTCATGGAGGTTCATGGAGATTCATGGAGATACATGGAGATTCATGGAGTTCATGGAGATTCATGGAGGTTCATGGAGATTCATGGAGATTCATGGAGATTCATGGAGATTCATAGAGATTCATGGAGGTTCATGGAGATTCATGGAGATTCATGAACTTTCACAGAGATTCATGGAGGTTCATTGAGATTCGTTCATGGAGATTTATGGAGAATCATAGAGATTCATGGAGGTTCATAGAGATTCATAGAGAAACATGGAGATTCATGGAGGTTCATGGAGATTCTTGGAGGTTCATGGACATTCATGGAGATTCATGGAGATACATTCATGGAGATACATGGAGATTCATGGTGTTCATGGACATTCATGGAGATTCATGGAGATTCATTCATGGAGATACATGGAGATTCATGGAGTTCATGGAGATTCATGGAGCTTCATGGAGATTTATGGAGATTCATGGAGATTTATGGAGATTCATAGAGATTCATGGAGGTTCATGGAGATTCATGGAGATTCATGGACATTCACAGAGATTCATGGAGGTTCATGGAGATTCATGGAGGTTCATGGAGATTCATGGAGGTTCATGGAGATTCATGGAGCTTCATGGAGATTCATTCATGGAGATTCATGGAGATTCATGGAGATTCATAGGGATTCATGGAGATTCATGGAGTTCATGGAGATTCATGGAGCTTCATGGAGATTTATGGAGATTCATGGAGGTTCATGGAGATTCATTCATGGAGATTCATGGAGGTTCATGGAGGTTCATGGAGATTCATGGAGGTTCATGGAGATTCATTCATGGAGATTCATGGAGGTTCATGGAGGTTCATGGAGATTCATGGAGATACATGGAGATTCATGGAGTTCATGGAGATTCATGGAGATTCATGGATATTCACAGAGATTCATGGAGGTTCATGGAGATTCATGGAGGTTCATGGAGATTCATGGAGGTTCATGGAGATTCATTCATGGAGATTCATGGAGATTCATGGAGTTTCATAGGGATTCATGGAGGTTCATGGAGGTTCATGGAGATTCATGGAGATACATGGAGATTCATGGAGTTCATGGAGATTCATGGAGGTTCATGGAGATTCATGGAGATTCATGGAGATTCATGGAGATTCATAGAGATTCATGGAGGTTCATGGAGATTCATGGAGATTCATGAACTTTCACAGAGATTCATGGAGGTTCATTGAGATTCGTTCATGGAGATTCATGGAGAATCATAGAGATTCATGGAGGTTCATAGAGATTCATAGAGAAACATGGAGATTCATGGAGGTTCATGGAGATTCTTGGAGGTTCATGGACATTCATGGAGATTCATGGAGATACATTCATGGAGATACATGGAGATTCATGGTGTTCATGGACATTCATGGAGATTCATGGAGATTCATTCATGGAGATACATGGAGATTCATGGAGTTCATGGAGATTCATGGAGCTTCATGGAGATTTATGGAGATTCATGGAGATTTATGGAGATTCATAGAGATTCATGGAGGTTCATGGAGATTCATGGAGATTCATGGACATTCACAGAGATTCATGGAGGTTCATGGAGATTCATGGAGGTTCATGGAGATTCATGGAGGTTCATGGAGATTCATGGAGATTCATGGACATTCACAAAGATTCATGGAGGGTTATGGAGATTCATGGAGCTTCATGGAGATTCATTCATGGTGATTCATGGAGATTCATGGAGATTCATAGGGATTCATGGATATTCACAGAGATTCATGGAGGTTCATGGAGATTCATGGAGGTTCATGGAGAATCATGGAGCTTCATGGAGATTCATTCATGCAGATTCATGGAGAATCATAGAGATTCATGGAGATTCATACAGATTCATGGAGGTTCATGGAGATTCATGGAGATTCATGGACATTCACAGAGATTCATGGAGGTTCATGGAGATTCATGGAGGTTCATGGAGAATCATGGAGCTTCATGGAGATTCATTCATGGAGATTCATGGAGATTCATAGGGATTCATGGAGGTTCATGGAGATTCATGGACATTCATGGAGATTCAAGGAGATTCACAGAGATTCATGGAGGTTCATGGAGATTCATGGAGGTTCATGGAAATTCATGGAGATTCATGGAGATTCAGTCATGGAGATTCATGGAGAATCATAGAGATTCATGGAGGTTCATGGAGATTTATGGAGATACATGGAGATTCATGGAGTTCATGGAGATTCATGGAGGTTCATGGAGATTCATGGAGATTCATGGAGATTCATGGAGATTCATAGAGATTCATGGAGGTTCATGGAGATTCATGGAGATTCATGGAGATTCATGGAGATTCATGGAGATTCATAGAGATTCATGGAGGTTCATGGAGATTCATTCATGGAGATTCATGGAGATTCATGGAAATTCATAGGGATTCATGGAGGTTCATGGAGGTTCATGGAGATTCATGGAGATTCATGGACATTCACAGATATTCATGGAGGTTCATGGAGATTCATTCATGGAGATTCATGGAGAATCATAGAGATTCATGGAGGTTCATAGAGATTCATAGAGAAACATGGAGATTCATGGAGGTTCATGGAGATTCTTGGAGGTTCATGGACATTCATGGAGATTCATGGAGATACATTCATGGAGATACATGGAGATTCATGGAGGTTCATGGAGATTCATGGAGGTTCATGGAGGTTCATGGAGATTTATGGAGATTCATGGAGATTTATGGAGATTCATGGACATACACAGAGATTTATGGAGGTTCAATGAGATTCATTCATAGAGATTCATGGAGAATCATAGAGATTCATGGAGGTTCATAGAGATTCATAGAGAAACATGGAGATTCATGGATGTTCATGGAGAATCATGGAGTTTCATGGAGATTCATTCATGGAGATTCATGGAGAATCATATAGATTCATGGAGGTTCATGGAGCTTCATGGAGATTTATGGAGATTCATGGACATTCACAGAGATTCATGGAGGTTCATGGAGATTCATGGAGGTTCATGGAGATTCATTCATGGAGATTCATGGAGATTCATGGAGATTCATAGGGATTCATGGAGGTTCATGGAGATTCATGGAGATTCATGGACATTCACAGAGTTTCATGGAGGTTCATGGAGATTCATTCATGGAGATTCATGGAGAATCATAGAGATTCATGGAGGTTCATAGAGATTCATAGAGAAACATGGAGATTCATGGAGGTTCATGGAGATTCTTGGAGATTCATGGACATTCATGGAGATTCATGGAGATACATTCATGGAGATACATGGAGATTCATGGAGTTCATGGACATTCATGCAGATTCATGGAGATTCATTCATGGAGATACATGGAGATTCATGGAGTTCATGGAGATTCATGGAGCGTCATGGAGATTTATGGAGATTCATGGAGATTCATGGAGGTTCATAGAGATTCATAGAGAAACATGGAGATTCATGGAGGTTTATGGAGATTCTTGGAGGTTCATGGACATTCATGGAGATTCATGGAGATACATTCATGGAGATACATGGAGATTCATGGAGTTCATGGACATTCATGGAGATTCATGGAGATTCATTCATGGAGATACATGGAGATTCATGGAGATTCTTGGAGGTTCATGGACATTCATGGAGATTCATGGAGATTCATTCATGGAGATTCATGGAGATTCATGGAGATTCATAGGGATACATGGATATTCACAGAGATTCATCGAGGTTCATGGAGATTCATGGAGGTTCATGGAAATTCATGGAGATTCATGGAGATTCAGTCATGGAGATTCATGGAGAATCATAGAGATTCATGGAGGTTCATGGAGATTCATGGAGATACATGGAGATTCATGGAGTTCATGGAGATTCATGGAGATTCATGGACATCCACAGAGATTCATGGAGGTTCATGGAGATTCATGGAGGTTCATGGAGATTCATTCATGGAGATTCATGGAGATTCATGGAGTTTCATAGGGATTCATGGAGGTTCATGGAGGTTCATGGAGATTCATGGAGATACATGGAGATTCATGGAGTTCATGGAGATTCATGGAGGTTCATGGAGATTCATGGAGATTCATGGAGATTCATGGAGATTCATAGAGATTCATGGAGGTTCATGGAGATTCATGGAGATTCATGAACTTTCACAGAGATTCATGGAGGTTCATTGAGATTCGTTCATGGAGATTCATGGAGAATCATAGAGATTCATGGAGGTTCATAGAGATTCATAGAGAAACATGGAGATTCATGGAGGTTCATGGAGATTCTTGGAGGTTCATGGACATTCATGGAGATTCATGGAGATACATTCATGGAGATACATGGAGATTCATGGTGTTCATGGACATTCATGGAGATTCATGGAGATTCATTCATGGAGATACATGGAGATTCATGGAGTTCATGGAGATTCATGGAGCTTCATGGAGATTTATGGAGATTCATGGAGATTTATGGAGATTCATAGAGATTCATGGAGGTTCATGGAGATTCATGGAGATTCATGGACATTCACAGAGATTCATGGAGGTTCATGGAGATTCATGGAGGTTCATGGAGATTCATGGAGGTTCATGGAGATTCATGGAGCTTCATGGAGATTCATTCATGGAGATTCATGGAGATTCATGGAGATTCATAGGGATTCATGGAGATTCATGGAGGTTCATGGAGATTTATGGAGATTCCTGGACATTCACAGAGATTCATGGAGGTTCATGGAGATTCATGGAGAATCATAGAGATTCATGGAGGTTCATAGAGATTCATAGAGAAACATGGAGATTCATGGAGGTTCATGGAGAATCATGGAGTTTCATGGAGATTCATTCATGGAGATTCATGGAGAATCATAGAGATTCATGGAGGTTCATGGAGATTTATAGAGAAACATGGAGATTCATGGAGGTTCATGGACATTCATTTAGATTCATGGAGATTCATTCATGGAGATACATGGATATTCATGGAGTTCATGGAGATTCATGGAGCTTCATGGAGATTTATGGAGATTCATGGAGATTTATGGAGATTCATAGAGATTCATGGAGGTTCATGGAGATTCATGGAGATTCATGGACATTCACAGAGATTCATGGAGGTTCATGGAGATTCATGGAGGTTCATGGAGATTCATGGAGGTTCATGGAGATTCATGGAGATTCATGGACATTCACAAAGATTCATGGAGGGTTATGGAGATTCATGGAGCTTCATGGAGATTCATTCATGGTGATTCATGGAGATTCATGGAGATTCATAGGGATTCATGGATATTCACAGAGATTCATGGAGGTTCATGGAGATTCATGGAGGTTCATGGAGAATCATGGAGCTTCATGGAGATTCATTCATGCAGATTCATGGAGAATCATAGAGATTCATGGAGATTCATACAGATTCATGGAGGTTCATGGAGATTCATGGAGATTCATGGACATTCACAGAGATTCATGGAGGTTCATGGAGATTCATGGAGGTTCATGGAGAATCATGGAGCTTCATGGAGATTCATTCATGGAGATTCATGGAGATTCATAGGGATTCATGGAGGTTCATGGAGATTCATGGACATTCATGGAGATTCAAGGAGATTCACAGAGATTCATGGAGGTTCATGGAGATTCATGGAGGTTCATGGAAATTCATGGAGATTCATGGAGATTCAGTCATGGAGATTCATGGAGAATCATAGAGATTCATGGAGGTTCATGGAGATTCATGGAGATACATGGAGATTCATGGAGTTCATGGAGATTCATGGAGGTTCATGGAGATTCATGGAGATTCATGGAGATTCATGGAGATTCATAGAGATTCATGGAGGTTCATGGAGATTCATGGAGATTCATGGACATCCACAGAGATTCATGGAGGTTCATGGAGATTCATGGAGGTTCATGGAGAATCATGGAGCTTCATGGAGATTCATTCATGGAGATTTATGGAGAATCATAGAGATTCATGGAGGTTCATGGAGATTCAAAGAGAAACATGGAGATTCATGGAGGATCATGGAGATTCAGTCATGGATATTCATGGAGAATCATAGAGATTCATGGAGGTTCATGGAGATTCTTGGAGATACATGGAGATTCATGGAGTTCATGGAGATTCATGGAGCTTCATGGAGATTTATGGAGATTCATGGAGATTTATGGAGATTCATAGAGATTCATGGAGGATCATGGAGATTCATGGAGATTCATGGACATTCACAGAGATTCATGGAGGTTCATGGAGATTCATGGAGGTTCATGGAGATTCATTCATGGAGATTCATGGAGATTCATGGAAATTCATAGGGATTCATGGAGGTTCATGGAGGTTCATGGAGATTCATGGAGATTCATGGACATTCACAGATATTCATGGAGGTTCATGGAGATTCATTCATGGAGATTCATGGAGAATCATAGAGATTCATGGAGGTTCATAGAGATTCATAGAGAAACATGGAGATTCATGGAGGTTCATGGAGATTCTTGGAGGTTCATGGACATTCATGGAGATTCATGGAGATACATTCATGGAGATACATGGAGATTCATGGAGGTTCATGGAGATTCATGGAGGTTCATGGAGGTTCATGGAGATTTATGGAGATTCATGGAGATTTATGGAGATTCATGGACATACACAGAGATTTATGGAGGTTCATGGAGATTCATTCATAGAGATTCATGGAGAATCATAGAGATTCATGGAGGTTCATAGAGATTCATAGAGAAACATGGAGATTCATGGATGTTCATGGAGAATCATGGAGTTTCATGGAGATTCATTCATGGAGATTCATGGAGAATCATATAGATTCATGGAGGTTCATGGAGGTTCATGGAGATTTATGGAGATTCATGGACATTCACAGAGATTCATGGAGGTTCATGGAGATTCATGGAGGTTCATGGAGATTCATTCATGGAGATTCATGGAGATTCATGGAGATTCATAGGGATTCATGGAGGTTCATGGAGATTCATGGAGATTCATGGACATTCACAGAGTTTCATGGAGGTTCATGGAGATTCATTCATGGAGATTCATGGAGAATCATAGAGATTCATGGAGGTTCATAGAGATTCATAGAGAAACATGGAGATTCATGGAGGTTCATGGAGATTCTTGGAGATTCATGGACATTCATGGAGATTCATGGAGATACATTCATGGAGATACATGGAGATTCATGGAGTTCATGGACATTCATGCAGATTCATGGAGATTCATTCATGGAGATACATGGAAATTCATGGAGTTCATGGAGATTCATGGAGCGTCATGGAGATTTATGGAGATTCATGGAGATTCATGGAGGTTCATAGAGATTCATAGAGAAACATGGAGATTCATGGAGGTTTATGGAGATTCTTGGAGGTTCATGGACATTCATGGAGATTCATGGAGATACATTCATGGAGATACATGGAGATTCATGGAGTTCATGGACATTCATGGAGATTCATGGAGATTCATTCATGGAGATACATGGAGATTCATGGAGATTCTTGGAGGTTCATGGACATTCATGGAGATTCATGGAGATTCATTCATGGAGATTCATGGAGATTCATGGAGATTCATAGGGATACATGGATATTCACAGAGATTCATGGAGGTTCATGGAGATTCATGGAGGTTCATGGAAATTCATGGAGATTCATGGAGATTCAGTCATGGAGATTCATGGAGAATCATAGAGATTCATGGAGGTTCATGGAGATTCATGGAGATACATGGAGATTCATGGAGTTCATGGAGATTCATGGAGATTCATGGACATCCACAGAGATTCATGGAGGTTCATGGAGATTCATGGAGGTTCATGGAGAATCATGGAGCTTCATGGAGATTCATTCATGGAGATTTATGGAGAATCATAGAGATTCATGGAGGTTCATGGAGATTCAGTCATGGATATTCATGGAGAATCATAGAGATTCATGGAGGTTCATGGAGATTCATGGAGATACATGGAGATTCATGGAGTTCATGGAGATTCATGGAGCTTCATGGAGATTTATGGAGATTCATGGAGATTTATGGAGATTCATAGAGATTCATGGAGGTTCATGGAGATTCATGGAGATTCATGGACATTCACAGAGATTCATGGAGGTTCATGGAGATTCATGGAGGTTCATGGAGATTCATGGAGATTCATGGAGATTCATAGGGATTCATGGAGGTTCATGGAGGTTCATGGAGATTCATGGAGATACATGGAGATTCATGGAGTTCATGGAGATTCATGGAGGTTCATGGAGATTCATGGAGATTCATGGAGATTCATGGAGGTTCATGGACATTCATGGAGATTCATGGAGATTCATTCATGGAGATACATGGATATTCATGGAGTTCATGGAGATTCATGGAGCTTCATGGAGATTTATGGAGATTCATGGAGATTCATGGAGGTTCATAGAGATTCATAGAGAAACATGGAGATTCATGGAGGTTCATGGAGATTCTTGGAGGTTCATGGACATTCATGGAGATTCATGGAGATACATTCATGGAGATACATGGAGATTCATGGAGTTCATGGACATTCATGGAGATTCATGGAGATTCATTCATGGAGATACATGGAGATTCATGGAGTTCATGGAGATTCATGGAGCTTCATGGAGATTTATGGAGATTCATGGAGATTTATGGAGATTCATAGAGATTCATGGAGGGTCATGGAGATTCATGGAGATTCATGGACATTCACAGAGATTCATGGAGGTTCATGGAGATTCATGGAGGTTCATGGAGATTCATGGAGGTTCATGGAGATTCATGGAGATTCATGGACATTCACAGAGATTCATGGAGGTACATGGAGATTCATGGAGGTTCATTGAGAATCATGGAGCTTCATGGAGATTCATTCATGGAGATTCATGGAGATTCATGGAGATTCATAGGGATTCATGGAGATTCATGGAGGTTCATGGAGATTTATGGAGATTCCTGGACATTCACAGAGATTCATGGAGGTTCATGGAGATTCATTCATGGAGATTCATGGAGAATCATAGAGATTCATGGAGGTTCATAGAGATTCATAGAGAAACATGGAGATTCATGGAGGTTCATGGAGAATCATGGAGTTTCATGGAGATTCATTCATGGAGATTCATGGAGAATCATAGAGATTCATGGAGGTTCATGGAGATTTATAGAGAAACATGGAGATTCATGGAGGGTCATGGACATTCATGGAGATTCATGGAGATTCATTCATGGAGATACATGGATATTCATGGAGTTCATGGAGATTCATGGAGCTTCATGGAGATTTATGGAGATTCATGGAGATTTATGGAGATTCATAGAGATTCATGGAGGTTCATGGAGATTCATGGTGATTCATGGACATTCACAGAGATTCATGGAGGTTCATGGAGATTCATGGAGGTTCATGGAGGTTCATGGAGATTCATGGAGATTCATGGACATTCACAAAGATTCATGGAGGTTCATGGAGATTCATGGAGCTTCATGGAGATTCATTCATGGTGATTCATGGAGATTCATGGAGATTCATAGGGATTCATGGATATTCACAGAGATTCATGGAGGTTCATGGAGATTCATGGAGGTTCATGGAGAATCAAGGAGCTTCATGGAGATTCATGGAGAATCATAGAGATTCATGGAGATTCATAGAGATTCATGGACATTCACAGAGATTCATGGAGGTTCATGGAGATCCATGGAGGTTCATGGAGAATCATGGAGCTTCATGGAGATTCATTCATGGAGATTCATGGAGATTCATGGAGATTCATAGGGATTCATGGAGATTCATGGAGGTTCATGGAGATTTATGGAGGTTCATGGAGATTCATTCATGGAGATTCATGGAGAATCATAGAGATTCATGGAGGTTCATGGAGATTTATAGAGAAACATGGAGATTCATGGAGGTTCATGGACATTCATGGAGATTCATGGAGATTCATTCATGGAGATACATGGATATTCATGGAGTTCATGGAGATTCATGGAGCTTCATGGAGGTTCATGGAGATTCATGGAGATTCATGGAGATTCATGGAGATTCATAGAGATTCATGGAGGTTCATGGAGATTTATGGAGATTCATGGAGATTTATGGAGATTCATGGAGTTCATGGAGATTCATGGAGCTTCATGGAGATTTATGGAGATTCATGGAGGTTCATGGAGATTCTTTCATGGAGATTCATGGAGGTTCATGGAGGTTCATGGAGATTCATGGAGGTTCATGGAGATTCATTCATGGAGATTCATGGAGGTTCATGGAGGTTCATGGAGATTCATGGAGATACATGGAGATTCATGGAGTTCATGGAGATTCATGGAGATTCATGGAGGTTCATGGAGATTCATGGAGGTTCATGGAGATTCATGGAGGTTCATGGAGATTCATTCATGGAGATTCATGGAGATTCATGGAGTTTCATAGGGATTCATGGAGGTTCATGGAGGTTCATGGAGATTCATGGAGATACATGGAGATTCATGGAGTTCATGGAGATTCATGGAGGTTCATGGAGATTCATGGAGATTCATGGAGATTCATGGAGATTCATAGAGATTCATGGAGGTTCATGGAGATTCATGGAGATTCATGAACTTTCACAGAGATTCATGGAGGTTCATTGAGATTCGTTCATGGAGATTCATGGAGGATCATAGAGATTCATGGAGGTTCATAGAGATTCATAGAGAAACATGGAGATTCATGGAGGTTCATGGAGATTCTTGGAGGTTCATGGACATTCATGGAGATTCATGGAGATACATTCATGGAGATACATGGAGATTCATGGTGTTCATGGACATTCATGGAGATTCATGGAGATTCATTCATGGAGATACATGGAGATTCATGGAGTTCATGGAGATTCATGGAGCTTCATGGAGATTTATGGAGATTCATGGAGATTTATGGAGATTCATAGAGATTCATGGAGGTTCATGGAGATTCATGGAGATTCATGGACATTCACAGAGATTCATGGAGGTTCATGGAGATTCATGGAGGTTCATGGAGATTCATGGAGGTTCATGGAGATTCATGGAGCTTCATGGAGATTCATTCATGGAGATTCATGGAGATTCATGGAGATTCATAGGGATTCATGGAGATTCATGGAGGTTCATGGAGATTTATGGAGATTCCTGGACATTCACAGAGATTCATGGAGGTTCATGGAGATTCATTCATGGAGATTCATGGAGAATCATAGAGATTCATGGAGATTCATACAGATTCATGGAGGTTCATGGAGATTCATGGAGATTCATGGACATTCACAGAGATTCATGGAGGTTCATGGAGATTCATGGAGGTTCATGGAGAATCATGGAGCTTCATGGAGATTCATTCATGGAGATTCATGGAGATTCATAGGGATTCATGGAGGTTCATGGAGATTCATGGACATTCATGGAGATTCAAGGAGATTCACAGAGATTCATGGAGGTTCATGGAGATTCATGGAGGTTCATGGAAATTCATGGAGATTCATGGAGATTCAGTCATGGAGATTCATGGAGAATCATAGAGATTCATGGAGGTTCATGGAGATTCATGGAGATACATGGAGATTCATGGAGTTCATGGAGATTCATGGAGGTTCATGGAGATTCATGGAGATTCATGGAGATTCATGGAGATTCATAGAGATTCATGGAGGTTCATGGAGATTCATGGAGATTCATGGACATCCACAGAGATTCATGGAGGTTCATGGAGATTCATGGAGGTTCATGGAGAATCATGGAGCTTCATGGAGATTCATTCATGGAGATTTATGGAGAATCATAGAGATTCATGGAGGTTCATGGAGATTCAAAGAGAAACATGGAGATTCATGGAGGATCATGGAGATTCAGTCATGGATATTCATGGAGAATCATAGAGATTCATGGAGGTTCATGGAGATTCATGGAGATACATGGAGATTCATGGAGTTCATGGAGATTCATGGAGCTTCATGGAGATTTATGGAGATTCATGGAGATTTATGGAGATTCATAGAGATTCATGGAGGTTCATGGAGATTCATGGAGATTCATGGACATTCACAGAGATTCATGGAGGTTCATGGAGATTCATGGAGGTTCATGGAGATTCATTCATGGAGATTCATGGAGATTCATGGAAATTCATAGGGATTCATGGAGGTTCATGGAGGTTCATGGAGATTCATGGAGATTCATGGACATTCACAGATATTCATGGAGGTTCATGGAGATTCATTCATGGAGATTCATGGAGAATCATAGAGATTCATGGAGGTTCATAGAGATTCATAGAGAAACATGGAGATTCATGGAGGTTCATGGAGATTCTTGGAGGTTCATGGACATTCATGGAGATTCATGGAGATACATTCATGGAGATACATGGAGATTCATGGAGGTTCATGGAGATTCATGGAGGTTCATGGAGGTTCATGGAGATTTATGGAGATTCATGGAGATTTATGGAGATTCATGGACATACACAGAGATTTATGGAGGTTCATGGAGATTCATTCATAGAGATTCATGGAGAATCATAGAGATTCATGGAGGTTCATAGAGATTCATAGAGAAACATGGAGATTCATGGATGTTCATGGAGAATCATGGAGTTTCATGGAGATTCATTCATGGAGATTCATGGAGAATCATATAGATTCATGGAGGTTCATGGAGCTTCATGGAGATTTATGGAGATTCATGGACATTCACAGAGATTCATGGAGGTTCATGGAGATTCATGGAGGTTCATGGAGATTCATTCATGGAGATTCATGGAGATTCATGGAGATTCATAGGGATTCATGGAGGTTCATGGAGATTCATGGAGATTCATGGACATTCACAGAGTTTCATGGAGGTTCATGGAGATTCATGGAGAATCATAGAGATTCATGGAGGTTCATAGAGATTCATAGAGAAACATGGAGATTCATGGAGGTTCATGGAGATTCTTGGAGATTCATGGACATTCATGGAGATTCATGGAGATACATTCATGGAGATACATGGAGATTCATGGAGTTCATGGACATTCATGCAGATTCATGGAGATTCATTCATGGAGATACATGGAGATTCATGGAGTTCATGGAGATTCATGGAGCGTCATGGAGATTTATGGAGATTCATGGAGATTCATGGAGGTTCATAGAGATTCATAGAGAAACATGGAGATTCATGGAGGTTTATGGAGATTCTTGGAGGTTCATGGACATTCATGGAGATTCATGGAGATACATTCATGGAGATACATGGAGATTCATGGAGTTCATGGACATTCATGGAGATTCATGGAGATTCATTCATGGAGATACATGGAGATTCATGGAGATTCATGGAGTTCATGGAGATTCATGGAGCTTCATGGAGATTTATGGAGATTCATGGAGACTTATGGAGATTCATAGAGATTCATGGAGGTTCATGGAGATTCATGGAGATTCATGGACATTCACAGAGATTCATGGAGGTTCATGGAGATTCATAGAGGTTCATGGAGATTCATGGAGATTCATGGACGTTCACAGAGATTCATGGAGGTTCATGGAGATTCATGGAGGTTCATGGAGAATCATGGAGCTTCATGGAGATTCATTCATGGAGATTCATGGAGATTCATGGAGATTCATAGGGATTCATGGAAGTTCATGGAGATTCATGGAGGTTCATGGACATTCATGGAGGTTCATGGACATTCATGGAGATTCATGGAGATACATTCATGGAGATACATGGAGATTCATGGAGGTTCATGGAAATTCATGGAGATTCATGGAGATTCAGTCATGGAGATTCATGGAGAATCATAGAGATTCATGGAGGTTCATGGAGATTCATGGAGATACATGGAGATTCATGGAGTTCATGGAGATTCATGGAGATTCATGGACATCCACAGAGATTCATGGAGGTTCATGGAGATTCATGGAGGTTCATGGAGAATCATGGAGCTTCATGGAGATTCATTCATGGAGATTTATGGAGAATCATAGAGATTCATGGAGGTTCATGGAGATTCAGTCATGGATATTCATGGAGAATCATAGAGATTCATGGAGGTTCATGGAGATTCATGGAGATACATGGAGATTCATGGAGTTCATGGAGATTCATGGAGCTTCATGGAGATTTATGGAGATTCATGGAGATTTATGGAGATTCATAAAGATTCATGGAGGTTCATGGAGATTCATGGAGATTCATGGACATTCACAGAGATTCATGGAGGTTCATGGAGATTCATGGAGGTTCATGGAGATTCATGGAGATTCATGGAGATTCATAGGGATTCATGGAGGTTCATGGAGGTTCATGGAGATTCATGGAGATACATGGAGATTCATGGAGTTCATGGAGATTCATGGAGGTTCATGGAGATTCATGGAGATTCATGGAGATTCATGGAGGTTCATGGACATTCATGGAGATTCATGGAGATTCATTCATGGAGATACATGGATATTCATGGAGTTCATGGAGATTCATGGAGCTTCATGGAGATTTATGGAGATTCATGGAGATTCATGGAGGTTCATAGAGATTCATAGAGAAACATGGAGATTCATGGAGGTTCATGGAGATTCTTGGAGGTTCATGGACATTCATGGAGATTCATGGAGATACATTCATGGAGATACATGGAGATTCATGGAGTTCATGGACATTCATGGAGATTCATGGAGATTCATTCATGGAGATACATGGAGATTCATGGAGTTCATGGAGATTCATGGAGCTTCATGGAGATTTATGGAGATTCATGGAGATTTATGGAGATTCATAGAGATTCATGGAGGGTCATGGAGATTCATGGAGATTCATGGACATTCACAGAGATTCATGGAGGTTCATGGAGATTCATGGAGGTTCATGGAGATTCATGGAGGTTCATGGAGATTCATGGAGATTCATGGACATTCACAGAGATTCATGGAGGTACATGGAGATTCATGGAGGTTCATTGAGAATCATGGAGCTTCATGGAGATTCATTCATGGAGATTCATGGAGATTCATGGAGATTCATAGGGATTCATGGAGATTCATGGAGGTTCATGGAGATTTATGGAGATTCCTGGACATTCACAGAGATTCATGGAGGTTCATGGAGATTCATTCATGGAGATTCATGGAGAATCATAGAGATTCATGGAGGTTCATAGAGATTCATAGAGAAACATGGAGATTCATGGAGGTTCATGGAGAATCATGGAGTTTCATTTAGATTCATTCATGGAGATTCATGGAGAATCATAGAGATTCATGGAGGTTCATGGAGATTTATAGAGAAACATGGAGATTCATGGAGGGTCATGGACATTCATGGAGATTCATGGAGATTCATTCATGGAGATACATGGATATTCATGGAGTTCATGGAGATTCATGGAGCTTCATGGAGATTTATGGAGATTCATGGAGATTTATGGAGATTCATAGAGATTCATGGAGGTTCATGGAGATTCATGGTGATTCATGGACATTCACAGAGATTCATGGAGGTTCATGGAGATTCATGGAGGTTCATGGAGGTTCATGGAGATTCATGGAGATTCATGGACATTCACAAAGATTCATGGAGGTTCATGGAGATTCATGGAGCTTCATGGAGATTCATTCATGGTGATTCATGGAGATTCATGGAGATTCATAGGGATTCATGGATATTCACAGAGATTCATGGAGGTTCATGGAGATTCATGGAGGTTCATGGAGAATCAAGGAGCTTCATGGAGATTCATGGAGAATCATAGAGATTCATGGAGATTCATAGAGATTCATGGACATTCACAGAGATTCATGGAGGTTCATGGAGATCCATGGAGGTTCATGGAGAATCATGGAGCTTCATGGAGATTCATTCATGGAGATTCATGGAGATTCATGGAGATTCATAGGGATTCATGGAGATTCATGGAGGTTCATGGAGATTTATGGAGGTTCATGGAGATTCATTCATGGAGATTCATGGAGAATCATAGAGATTCATGGAGGTTCATGGAGATTTATAGAGAAACATGGAGATTCATGGAGGTTCATGGACATTCATGGAGATTCATGGAGATTCATTCATGGAGATACATGGATATTCATGGAGTTCATGGAGATTCATGGAGCTTCATGGAGGTTCATGGAGATTCATGGAGATTCATGGAGATTCATGGAGATTCATAGAGATTCATGGAGGTTCATGGAGATTTATGGAGATTCATGGAGATTTATGGAGATTCATGGAGTTCATGGAGATTCATGGAGCTTCATGGAGATTTATGGAGATTCATGGAGGTTCATGGAGATTCTTTCATGGAGATTCATGGAGGTTCATGGAGGTTCATGGAGATTCATGGAGGTTCATGGAGATTCATTCATGGAGATTCATGGAGGTTCATGGAGGTTCATGGAGATTCATGGAGATACATGGAGATTCATGGAGTTCATGGAGATTCATGGAGATTCATGGAGGTTCATGGAGATTCATGGAGGTTCATGGAGATTCATGGAGGTTCATGGAGATTCATTCATGGAGATTCATGGAGATTCATGGAGTTTCATAGGGATTCATGGAGGTTCATGGAGGTTCATGGAGATTCATGGAGATACATGGAGATTCATGGAGTTCATGGAGATTCATGGAGGTTCATGGAGATTCATGGAGATTCATGGAGATTCATGGAGATTCATAGAGATTCATGGAGGTTCATGGAGATTCATGGAGATTCATGAACTTTCACAGAGATTCATGGAGGTTCATTGAGATTCGTTCATGGAGATTCATGGAGGATCATAGAGATTCATGGAGGTTCATAGAGATTCATAGAGAAACATGGAGATTCATGGAGGTTCATGGAGATTCTTGGAGGTTCATGGACATTCATGGAGATTCATGGAGATACATTCATGGAGATACATGGAGATTCATGGTGTTCATGGACATTCATGGAGATTCATGGAGATTCATTCATGGAGATACATGGAGATTCATGGAGTTCATGGAGATTCATGGAGCTTCATGGAGATTTATGGAGATTCATGGAGATTTATGGAGATTCATAGAGATTCATGGAGGTTCATGGAGATTCATGGAGATTCATGGACATTCACAGAGATTCATGGAGGTTCATGGAGATTCATGGAGGTTCATGGAGATTCATGGAGGTTCATGGAGATTCATGGAGCTTCATGGAGATTCATTCATGGAGATTCATGGAGATTCATGGAGATTCATAGGGATTCATGGAGATTCATGGAGGTTCATGGAGATTTATGGAGATTCCTGGACATTCACAGAGATTCATGGAGGTTCATGGAGATTCATTCATGGAGATTCATGGAGAATCATAGAGATTCATGGAGATTCATACAGATTCATGGAGGTTCATGGAGATTCATGGAGATTCATGGACATTCACAGAGATTCATGGAGGTTCATGGAGATTCATGGAGGTTCATGGAGAATCATGGAGCTTCATGGAGATTCATTCATGGAGATTCATGGAGATTCATAGGGATTCATGGAGGTTCATGGAGATTCATGGACATTCATGGAGATTCAAGGAGATTCACAGAGATTCATGGAGGTTCATGGAGATTCATGGAGGTTCATGGAAATTCATGGAGATTCATGGAGATTCAGTCATGGAGATTCATGGAGAATCATAGAGATTCATGGAGGTTCATGGAGATTCATGGAGATACATGGAGATTCATGGAGTTCATGGAGATTCATGGAGGTTCATGGAGATTCATGGAGATTCATGGAGATTCATGGAGATTCATAGAGATTCATGGAGGTTCATGGAGATTCATGGAGATTCATGGACATCCACAGAGATTCATGGAGGTTCATGGAGATTCATGGAGGTTCATGGAGAATCATGGAGCTTCATGGAGATTCATTCATGGAGATTTATGGAGAATCATAGAGATTCATGGAGGTTCATGGAGATTCAAAGAGAAACATGGAGATTCATGGAGGATCATGGAGATTCAGTCATGGATATTCATGGAGAATCATAGAGATTCATGGAGGTTCATGGAGATTCATGGAGATACATGGAGATTCATGGAGTTCATGGAGATTCATGGAGCTTCATGGAGATTTATGGAGATTCATGGAGATTTATGGAGATTCATAGAGATTCATGGAGGTTCATGGAGATTCATGGAGATTCATGGACATTCACAGAGATTCATGGAGGTTCATGGAGATTCATGGAGGTTCATGGAGATTCATTCATGGAGATTCATGGAGATTCATGGAAATTCATAGGGATTCATGGAGGTTCATGGAGGTTCATGGAGATTCATGGAGATTCATGGACATTCACAGATATTCATGGAGGTTCATGGAGATTCATTCATGGAGATTCATGGAGAATCATAGAGATTCATGGAGGTTCATAGAGATTCATAGAGAAACATGGAGATTCATGGAGGTTCATGGAGATTCTTGGAGGTTCATGGACATTCATGGAGATTCATGGAGATACATTCATGGAGATACATGGAGATTCATGGAGGTTCATGGAGATTCATGGAGGTTCATGGAGGTTCATGGAGATTTATGGAGATTCATGGAGATTTATGGAGATTCATGGACATACACAGAGATTTATGGAGGTTCATGGAGATTCATTCATAGAGATTCATGGAGAATCATAGAGATTCATGGAGGTTCATAGAGATTCATAGAGAAACATGGAGATTCATGGATGTTCATGGAGAATCATGGAGTTTCATGGAGATTCATTCATGGAGATTCATGGAGAATCATATAGATTCATGGAGGTTCATGGAGCTTCATGGAGATTTATGGAGATTCATGGACATTCACAGAGATTTATGGAGGTTCATGGAGATTCATGGAGGTTCATGGAGATTCATTCATGGAGATTCATGGAGATTCATGGAGATTCATAGGGATTCATGGAGGTTCATGGAGATTCATGGAGATTCATGGACATTCACAGAGTTTCATGGAGGTTCATGGAGATTCATGGAGAATCATAGAGATTCATGGAGGTTCATAGAGATTCATAGAGAAACATGGAGATTCATGGAGGTTCATGGAGATTCTTGGAGATTCATGGACATTCATGGAGATTCATGGAGATACATTCATGGAGATACATGGAGATTCATGGAGTTCATGGACATTCATGCAGATTCATGGAGATTCATTCATGGAGATACATGGAGATTCATGGAGTTCATGGAGATTCATGGAGCGTCATGGAGATTTATGGAGATTCATGGAGATTCATGGAGGTTCATAGAGATTCATAGAGAAACATGGAGATTCATGGAGGTTTATGGAGATTCTTGGAGGTTCATGGACATTCATGGAGATTCATGGAGATACATTCATGGAGATACATGGAGATTCATGGAGTTCATGGACATTCATGGAGATTCATGGAGATTCATTCATGGAGATACATGGAGATTCATGGAGATTCATGGAGTTCATGGAGATTCATGGAGCTTCATGGAGATTTATGGAGATTCATGGAGACTTATGGAGATTCATAGAGATTCATGGAGGTTCATGGAGATTCATGGAGATTCATGGACATTCACAGAGATTCATGGAGGTTCATGGAGATTCATAGAGGTTCATGGAGATTCATGGAGATTCATGGACGTTCACAGAGATTCATGGAGGTTCATGGAGATTCATGGAGGTTCATGGAGAATCATGGAGCTTCATGGAGATTCATTCATGGAGATTCATGGAGATTCATGGAGATTCATAGGGATTCATGGAAGTTCATGGAGATTCATGGAGGTTCATGGACATTCATGGAGGTTCATGGACATTCATGGAGATTCATGGAGATACATTCATGGAGATACATGGAGATTCATGGAGTTCATGGACATTCATGGAGATTCATGGAGATTCATTCATGGAGATACATGGAGATTCATGGAGTTTCATGGAGTTGATGGAGATTCATGGAGCTTCATGGAGATTTATGGAGATTCATGGAGATTTATGGAGATTCATAGAGATTCATGGAGGTTCATGGAGATTCATGGAGATTCATGGACATTCACAGAGATTCATGGAGGTTCATGGAGATTCATAGAGGTTCATGGAGATTCATGGAGATTCATGGACGTTCACAGAGATTCATGGAGGTTCATGGAGATTCATGGAGGTTCATGGAGAATCATGGAACTTCATGGAGATTCATTCATGGAGATTCATGGAGATTCATGGAGATTCATAGGGATTCATGGAAGTTCATGGAGATTCATGGAGGTTCATGGACATTCATGGAGATTCATGGATATTCACAGAGATTCATGGAGGTTCATGGAGATTCATGGAGGTTCATGGAGAATCATGGAGCTTCATGGAGATTCATTCATGGAGATTCATGGAGAATCATAGAGATTCATGGAGATTCATAGAGATTCATGGAGGTTCATGGAGATTCATGGAGATTCATGGAGATTCATGGACATTCATGGAGATTCAAGGAGATTCACAGAGATTCATGGAGGTTCATGGAGATTCATAGAGGTTCATGGAGATTCATGGAGATTCATGGACGTTCACAGAGATTCATGGAGGTTCATGGAGATTCATGGAGGTTCATGGAGAATCATGGAACTTCATGGAGATTCATTCATGGAGATTCATGGAGATTCATGGAGATTCATAGGGATTCATGGAAGTTCATGGAGATTCATGGAGGTTCATGGACATTCATGGAGATTCATGGATATTCACAGAGATTCATGGAGGTTCATGGAGATTCATGGAGGTTCATGGAGAATCATGGAGCTTCATGGAGATTCATTCATGGAGATTCATGGAGAATCATAGAGATTCATGGAGATTCATAGAGATTCATGGAGGCTCAGGGAGATTCATGGAGATTCATGGAGATTCATGGACATTCATGGAGATTCAAGGAGATTCACAGAGATTCATGGAGGTTCATGGAGATTCATGGAGGTTCATGGAAATTCATGGAGATTCATGGAGATTCAGTCATGGAGATTCATGGAGAATCATAGAGATTCATGGAGGTTCATGGAGATTCATGGAGATACATGGAGATTCATGGAGTTCATGGAGATTCATGGAGGTTCATGGAGATTCATGGAGATTCATGGAGATTCATGGAGATTCATAGAGATTCATTTAGGTTCATGGAGATTCATGGAGATTCATGGACATCCACAGAGATTCATGGAGGTTCATGGAGATTCATGGAGGTTCATGGAGAATCATGGAGCTTCATGGAGATTCATTCATGGAGATTTATGGAGAATCATAGAGATTCATGGAGGTTCATGGAGATTCATTCATGGAGATTCATGGAGATTCATGGAAATTCATAGGGATTCATGGAGGTTCATGGAGGTTCATGGAGATTCATGGAGATTCATGGAGATTCATGGACATTCACAGATATTCATGGAGGTTCATGGAGATTCATTCATGGAGATTCATGGAGAATCATAGAGATTCATGGAGGTTCATAGAGATTCATAGAGAAACATGGAGGTTCATGGAGGTTCATGGAGATTCATGGAGATTCATGGACATTCACAGATATTCATGGAGGTTCATGGAGATTCATTCATGGAGATTCATGGAGAATCATAGAGATTCATGGAGGTTCATAGAGATTCATAGAGAAACATGGAGATTCATGGAGAATCATAGAGATTCATGGAGGTTCATAGAGATTCATAGAGAAACATGGAGATTCATGGATGTTCATGGAGAATCATGGAGTTTCATGGAGATTCATTCATGGAGATTCATGGAGAATCATATAGATTCATGGAGGTTCATGGAGCTTCATGGAGATTTATGGAGATTCATGGACATTCACAGAGATTCATGGAGATTCATGGAGATTCATGGAGGTTCATGGAGATTCATTCATGGAGATTCATGGAGATTCATGGAGATTCATAGGGATTCATGGAGGTTCATGGAGGTTCATGGAGATTCATGGAGATACATGGAGATTCATGGAGTTCATGGAGATTCGTGGAGGTTCATGGAGATTCATGGAGATTCATGGAGATTCATGGAGATTCATAGAGATTCATGGAGGTTCATGGAGATTCATGGAGATTCATGGACATTCACAGAGATTCATGGAGGTTCATGGAGATTCATTCATGGAGATTCATGGAGAATCATAGAGATTCATGGAGGTTCATAGAGATTCATAGAGAAACATGGAGATTCATGGAGGTTCATGGAGATTCTTGGAGATTCATGGACATTCATGGAGATTCATGGAGATACATTCATGGAGATACATGGAGATTCATGGAGTTCATGGACATTCATGGAGATTCATGGAGATTCATTCATGGAGATACATGGAGATTCATGGAGATTCATGGAGCGTCATGGAGATTTATGGAGATTCATGGAGATTTATGGAGATTCATAGAGATTCATGGAGGTTCATGGAGATTCATGGAGGTTCATGGAAATTCATGGAGATTCATGGAGATTCAGTCATGGAGATTCATGGAGAATCATAGAGATTCATGGAGGTTCATGGAGATTCATGGAGATACATGGAGATTCATGGAGTTCATGGAGATTCATGGAGGTTCATGGAGATTCATGGAGATTCATGGAGATTCATGGAGATTCATAGAGATTCATGGAGGTTCATGGAGATTCATGGAGATTCATGGACATCCACAGAGATTCATGGAGGTTCATGGAGATTCATGGAGGTTCATGGAGAATCATGGAGCTTCATGGAGATTCATTCATGGAGATTTATGGAGAATCATAGAGATTCATGGAGGTTCATGGAGATTCAAAGAGAAACATGGAGATTCATGGAGGATCATGGAGATTCAGTCATGGATATTCATGGAGAATCATAGAGATTCATGGAGGTTCATGGAGATTCATGGAGATACATGGAGATTCATGGAGTTCATGGAGATTCATGGAGCTTCATGGAGATTTATGGAGATTCATGGAGATTTATGGAGATTCATAGAGATTCATGGAGGTTCATGGAGATTCATGGAGATTCATGGACATTCACAGAGATTCATGGAGGTTCATGGAGATTCATGGAGGTTCATGGAGATTCATTCATGGAGATTCATGGAGATTCATGGAAATTCATAGGGATTCATGGAGGTTCATGGAGGTTCATGGAGATTCATGGAGATTCATGGACATTCACAGATATTCATGGAGGTTCATGGAGATTCATTCATGGAGATTCATGGAGAATCATAGAGATTCATGGAGGTTCATAGAGATTCATAGAGAAACATGGAGATTCATGGAGGTTCATGGAGATTCTTGGAGGTTCATGGACATTCATGGAGATTCATGGAGATACATTCATGGAGATACATGGAGATTCATGGAGGTTCATGGAGATTCATGGAGGTTCATGGAGGTTCATGGAGATTTATGGAGATTCATGGAGATTTATGGAGATTCATGGACATACACAGAGATTTATGGAGATTCATGGAGATTCATTCATAGAGATTCATGGAGAATCATAGAGATTCATGGAGGTTCATAGAGATTCATAGAGAAACATGGAGATTCATGGATGTTCATGGAGAATCATGGAGTTTCATGGAGATTCATGGAGAATCATATAGATTCATGGAGGTTCATGGAGCTTCATGGAGATTTATGGAGATTCATGGACATTCACAGAGATTTATGGAGGTTCATGGAGATTCATGGAGGTTCATGGAGATTCATTCATGGAGATTCATGGAGATTCATGGAGATTCATGGAGGTTCATGGAGATTCATTCATGGAGATTCATGGAGATTCATGGAGATTCATAGGGATTCATGGAGGTTCATGGAGGTTCATGGAGATTCATGGAGATACATGGAGATTCATGGAGTTCATGGAGATTCGTGGAGGTTCATGGAGATTCATGGAGATTCATGGAGATTCATGGAGATTCATAGAGATTCATGGAGGTTCATGGAGATTCATGGTGATTCATGGACATTCACAGAGATTCATGGAGGTTCATGGAGATTCATTCATGGAGATTCATGGAGAATCATAGAGATTCATGGAGGTTCATAGAGATTCATAGAGAAACATGGAGATTCATGGAGGTTCATGGAGATTCTTGGAGATTCATGGACATTCATGGAGATTCATGGAGATACATTCATGGAGATACATGGAGATTCATGGAGTTCATGGACATTCATGGAGATTCATGGAGATTCATTCATGGAGATACATGGAGATTCATGGAGTTCATGGAGATTCATGGAGCGTCATGGAGATTAATGGAGGTTCATGGAGGTTGATGGAGATTCATGGGGATACATGGAGATTCATGGAGTTCATGGAGATTCATGGAGGTTCATGGAGATTCATGGAGGTTCATGGAGAATCATGGAGCTTCATGGAGATTCATTCATGGAGATTCATGGAGATTCATGGAGATTCATAGGGATTCATGGAAGTTCATGGAGATTCATGGAGGTTCATGGACATTCATGGAGATTCATGGATATTCACAGAGATTCATGGAGGTTCATGGAGATTCATGGAGGCTCATGGAGAATCATGGAGCTTCATGGAGATTCATTCATGGAGATTCATAGAGAATCATAGAGATTAATGGAGATTAATAGAGATTCATGGAGGTTCATGGAGATTCATTCATGGAGATTCATGGAGATTCATGGAGATTCATGGACATTCATGGAGATTCAAGGAGATTCACAGAGATTCATGGAGGTTCATGGAGATTCATGGAGGTTCATGGAGAATCATGGAGATTCATGGACATCCACAGAGATTCATGGAGGTTCATGGAGATTCATGGAGCTTCATGGAGATTCGTGGAGGTTCATCGAGATTCACAGAGAAACATGGAGATTCATGGAGGTTCATGGAGATTCTTGGAGGTTCATGGACATTCATGGAGATTCATGGAGATACATTCATGGAGATACATGGAGATTCATGGAGTTCATGGACATTCATGGAGATTTATGGAGATTTATGGAGATTCATAGAGATTCACGGAGGTTCATGGAGATTCATGGAGATTCATGGACATTCACAGAGATTCATGGAGGTTCATGGAGATACATGGAGATTCATGGAGTTCATGGAGATTCATGGAGCTTCATGGAGATTTATGGAGATTCATGGAGATTTATGGAGATTCATGGAGATTCATGGAAGTTCATGGAGATTCATGGAGATTCATGGACATTCACAGAGATTCATGGAGGTTCATGGAGATTCATAGAGGTTCATGGAGATTCATGGAGATTCATGGACGTTCACAGAGATTCATGGAGGTTCATGGAGATTCATGGAGGTTCATGGAGAATCATGGAACTTCATGGAGATTCATTCATGGAGATTCATGGAGATTCATGGAGATTCATAGGGATTCATGGAAGTTGATGGAGATTCATGGAGGTTCATGGACATTCATGGAGATTCATGGATATTCACAGAGATTCATGGAGGTTCATGGAGATTCATGGAGGTTCATGGAGAATCATGGAGCTTCATGGAGATTCATTCATGGAGATTCATGGAGAATCATAGAGATTCATGGAGATTCATAGAGATTCATGGAGGTTCATGGAGATTCATGGAGATTCATGGAGATTCATGGACATTCATGGAGATTCAAGGAGATTCACAGAGATTCATGGAGGTTCATGGAGATTCATAGAGGTTCATGGAGATTCATGGAGATTCATGGACGTTCACAGAGATTCATGGAGGTTCATGGAGATTCATGGAGGTTCATGGAGAATCATGGAACTTCATGGAGATTCATTCATGGAGATTCATGGAGATTCATGGAGATTCATAGGGATTCATGGAAGTTCATGGAGATTCATGGAGGTTCATGGACATTCATGGAGATTCATGGATATTCACAGAGATTCATGGAGGTTCATGGAGATTCATGGAGGTTCATGGAGAATCATGGAGCTTCATGGAGATTCATTCATGGAGATTCATGGAGAATCATAGAGATTCATGGAGATTCATAGAGATTCATGGAGGCTCATGGAGATTCATGGAGATTCATGGAGATTCATGGACATTCATGGAGATTCAAGGAGATTCACAGAGATTCATGGAGGTTCATGGAGATTCATGGAGGTTCATGGAAATTCATGGAGATTCATGGAGATTCAGTCATGGAGATTCATGGAGAATCATAGAGATTCATGGAGGTTCATGGAGATTCATGGAGATACATGGAGATTCATGGAGTTCATGGAGATTCATGGAGGTTCATGGAGATTCATGGAGATTCATGGAGATTCATGGAGATTCATAGAGATTCATTTAGGTTCATGGAGATTCATGGAGATTCATGGACATCCACAGAGATTCATGGAGGTTCATGGAGATTCATGGAGGTTCATGGAGAATCATGGAGCTTCATGGAGATTCATTCATGGAGATTTATGGAGAATCATAGAGATTCATGGAGGTTCATGGAGATTCATTCATGGAGATTCATGGAGATTCATGGAAATTCATAGGGATTCATGGAGGTTCATGGAGGTTCATGGAGATTCATGGAGATTCATGGAGATTCATGGACATTCACAGATATTCATGGAGGTTCATGGAGATTCATTCATGGAGATTCATGGAGAATCATAGAGATTCATGGAGGTTCATAGAGATTCATGGAGGTTCATAGAGATTCATAGAGAAACATGGAGGTTCATGGAGGTTCATGGAGATTCATGGAGATTCATGGACATTCACAGATATTCATGGAGGTTCATGGAGATTCATTCATGGAGATTCATGGAGAATCATAGAGATTCATGGAGGTTCATAGAGATTCATAGAGAAACATGGAGATTCATGGAGAATCATAGAGATTCATGGAGGTTCATAGAGATTCATAGAGAAACATGGAGATTCATGGAGATTCATGGAGATACATGGAGATTCATGGAGTTCATGGAGATTCATGGAGGTTCATGGAGATTCATTCATGGAGATTCATGGAGATTCATGGAGATTCATAGGGATTCATGGAGGTTCATGGAGGTTCATGGAGATTCATGGAGATACATGGAGATTCATGGAGTTCATGGAGATTCGTGGAGGTTCATGGAGATTCATGGAGATTCATGGAGATTCATGGAGATTCATAGAGATTCATGGAGGTTCATGGAGATTCATGGAGATTCATGGACATTCACAGAGATTCATGGAGGTTCATGGAGATTCATTCATGGAGATTCATGGAGAATCATAGAGATTCATGGAGGTTCATAGAGATTCATAGAGAAACATGTAGATTCATGGAGGTTCATGGAGATTCTTGGAGATTCATGGACATTCATGGAGATTCATGGAGATACATTCATGGAGATACATGGAGATTCATGGAGTTCATGGACATTCATGGAGATTCATGGAGATTCATTCATGGAGATACATGGAGATTCATGGAGATTCATGGAGCGTCATGGAGATTTATGGAGATTCATGGAGATTTATGGAGATTCATAGAGATTCATGGAGGTTCATGGAGATTCATGGAGGTTCATGGAAATTCATGGAGATTCATGGAGATTCAGTCATGGAGATTCATGGAGAATCATAGAGATTCATGGAGGTTCATGGAGATTCATGGAGATACATGGAGATTCATGGAGTTCATGGAGATTCATGGAGGTTCATGGAGATTCATGGAGATTCATGGAGATTCATGGAGATTCATAGAGATTCATGGAGGTTCATGGAGATTCATGGAGATTCATGGACATCCACAGAGATTCATGGAGGTTCATGGAGATTCATGGAGGTTCATGGAGAATCATGGAGCTTCATGGAGATTCATTCATGGAGATTTATGGAGAATCATAGAGATTCATGGAGGTTCATGGAGATTCAAAGAGAAACATGGAGATTCATGGAGGATCATGGAGATTCAGTCATGGATATTCATGGAGAATCATAGAGATTCATGGAGGTTCATGGAGATTCATGGAGATACATGGAGATTCATGGAGTTCATGGAGATTCATGGAGCTTCATGGAGATTTATGGAGATTCATGGAGATTTATGGAGATTCATAGAGATTCATGGAGGTTCATGGAGATTCATGGAGATTCATGGACATTCACAGAGATTCATGGAGGTTCATGGAGATTCATGGAGGTTCATGGAGATTCATTCATGGAGATTCATGGAGATTCATGGAAATTCATAGGGATTCATGGAGGTTCATGGAGGTTCATGGAGATTCATGGAGATTCATGGACATTCACAGATATTCATGGAGGTTCATGGAGATTCATTCATGGAGATTCATGGAGAATCATAGAGATTCATGGAGGTTCATAGAGATTCATAGAGAAACATGGAGATTCATGGAGGTTCATGGAGATTCTTGGAGGTTCATGGACATTCATGGAGATTCATGGAGATACATTCATGGAGATACATGGAGATTCATGGAGGTTCATGGAGATTCATGGAGGTTCATGGAGGTTCATGGAGATTTATGGAGATTCATGGAGATTTATGGAGATTCATGGACATACACAGAGATTTATGGAGATTCATGGAGATTCATTCATAGAGATTCATGGAGAATCATAGAGATTCATGGAGGTTCATAGAGATTCATAGAGAAACATGGAGATTCATGGATGTTCATGGAGAATCATGGAGTTTCATGGAGATTCATGGAGAATCATATAGATTCATGGAGGTTCATGGAGCTTCATGGAGATTTATGGAGATTCATGGACATTCACAGAGATTTATGGAGGTTCATGGAGATTCATGGAGGTTCATGGAGATTCATTCATGGAGATTCATGGAGATTCATGGAGATTCATGGAGGTTCATGGAGATTCATTCATGGAGATTCATGGAGATTCATGGAGATTCATAGGGATTCATGGAGGTTCATGGAGGTTCATGGAGATTCATGGAGATACATGGAGATTCATGGAGTTCATGGAGATTCGTGGAGGTTCATGGAGATTCATGGAGATTCATGGAGATTCATGGAGATTCATAGAGATTCATGGAGGTTCATGGAGATTCATGGTGATTCATGGACATTCACAGAGATTCATGGAGGTTCATGGAGATTCATTCATGGAGATTCATGGAGAATCATAGAGATTCATGGAGGTTCATAGAGATTCATAGAGAAACATGGAGATTCATGGAGGTTCATGGAGATTCTTGGAGATTCATGGACATTCATGGAGATTCATGGAGATACATTCATGGAGATACATGGAGATTCATGGAGTTCATGGACATTCATGGAGATTCATGGAGATTCATTCATGGAGATACATGGAGATTCATGGAGTTCATGGAGATTCATGGAGCGTCATGGAGATTAATGGAGGTTCATGGAGGTTGATGGAGATTCATGGGGATACATGGAGATTCATGGAGTTCATGGAGATTCATGGAGGTTCATGGAGATTCATGGAGGTTCATGGAGAATCATGGAGCTTCATGGAGATTCATTCATGGAGATTCATGGAGATTCATGGAGATTCATAGGGATTCATGGAAGTTCATGGAGATTCATGGAGGTTCATGGACATTCATGGAGATTCATGGATATTCACAGAGATTCATGGAGGTTCATGGAGATTCATGGAGGCTCATGGAGAATCATGGAGCTTCATGGAGATTCATTCATGGAGATTCATAGAGAATCATAGAGATTAATGGAGATTAATAGAGATTCATGGAGGTTCATGGAGATTCATTCATGGAGATTCATGGAGATTCATGGAGATTCATGGACATTCATGGAGATTCAAGGAGATTCACAGAGATTCATGGAGGTTCATGGAGATTCATGGAGGTTCATGGAGAATCATGGAGATTCATGGACATCCACAGAGATTCATGGAGGTTCATGGAGATTCATGGAGCTTCATGGAGATTCGTGGAGGTTCATCGAGATTCACAGAGAAACATGGAGATTCATGGAGGTTCATGGAGATTCTTGGAGGTTCATGGACATTCATGGAGATTCATGGAGATACATTCATGGAGATACATGGAGATTCATGGAGTTCATGGACATTCATGGAGATTTATGGAGATTTATGGAGATTCATAGAGATTCACGGAGGTTCATGGAGATTCATGGAGATTCATGGACATTCACAGAGATTCATGGAGGTTCATGGAGATACATGGAGATTCATGGAGTTCATGGAGATTCATGGAGCTTCATGGAGATTTATGGAGATTCATGGAGATTTATGGAGATTCATGGAGATTCATGGAAGTTCATGGAGATTCATGGAGATTCATGGACATTCACAGAGATTCATGGAGGTTCATGGAGATACATGGAGATTCATGGAGTTCATGGAGATTCATGGAGCTTCATGGAGATTTATGGAGATTCATGGAGATTTATGGAGATTCATAGAGATTCATGGAGGTTCATGGAGATTCATGGAGATTCATGGACATTCACAGAGATTCATGGAGGTTCATGGAGATTCATGGAGATTCATGGAGATTCATGGAGATTCATAGAGATTCATGGAGGTTCATGGAGATTCATGGTGATTCATGGACATTCACAGAGATTCATGGAGGTTCATGGAGATTCATTCATGGAGATTCATGGAGAATCATAGAGATTCATGGAGGTTCATAGAGATTCATAGAGAAACATGGAGATTCATGGAGGTTCATGGAGATTCTTGGAGATTCATGGACATTCATGGAGATTCATGGAGATACATTCATGGAGATACATGGAGATTCATGGAGTTCATGGACATTCATGGAGATTCATGGAGATTCATTCATGGAGATACATGGAGATTCATGGAGTTCATGGAGATTCATGGAGCGTCATGGAGATTAATGGAGGTTCATGGAGGTTGATGGAGATTCATGGGGATACATGGAGATTCATGGAGTTCATGGAGATTCATGGAGGTTCATGGAGATTCATGGAGGTTCATGGAGAATCATGGAGCTTCATGGAGATTCATTCATGGAGATTCATGGAGATTCATGGAGATTCATAGGGATTCATGGAAGTTCATGGAGATTCATGGAGGTTCATGGACATTCATGGAGATTCATGGATATTCACAGAGATTCATGGAGGTTCATGGAGATTCATGGAGGCTCATGGAGAATCATGGAGCTTCATGGAGATTCATTCATGGAGATTCATAGAGAATCATAGAGATTAATGGAGATTAATAGAGATTCATGGAGGTTCATGGAGATTCATTCATGGAGATTCATGGAGATTCATGGAGATTCATGGACATTCATGGAGATTCAAGGAGATTCACAGAGATTCATGGAGGTTCATGGAGATTCATGGAGGTTCATGGAAATTCATGGAGATTCATGGAGATTCAGTCATGGAGATTCATGGAGAATCATAGAGATTCATGGAGGTTCATGGAGATTCATGGAGATACATGGAGATTCATGGAGTTCATGGAGATTCATGGAGGTTCATGGATATTCATGGAGATTCATGGAGATTCATAGAGATTCATGGAGGTTCATGGAGATTCATGGAGATTCATGGACATCCACAGAGATTCATGGAGGTTCATGGAGATTCATGGAGCTTCATGGAGATTCGTGGAGGTTCATCGAGATTCACAGAGAAACATGGAGATTCATGGAGGTTCATGGAGATTCTTGGAGGTTCATGGACATTCATGGAGATTCATGGAGATACATTCATGGAGATACATGGAGATTCATGGAGTTCATGGACATTCATGGAGATTTATGGAGATTTATGGAGATTCATAGAGATTCACGGAGGTTCATGGAGATTCATGGAGATTCATGGACATTCACAGAGATTCATGGAGGTTCATGGAGATACATGGAGATTCATGGAGTTCATGGAGATTCATGGAGCTTCATGGAGATTTATGGAGATTCATGGAGATTTATGGAGATTCATGGAGATTCATGGAAGTTCATGGAGATTCATGGAGATTCATGGACATTCACAGAGATTCATGGAGGTTCATGGAGATACATGGAGATTCATGGAGTTCATGGAGATTCATGGAGCTTCATGGAGATTTATGGAGATTCATGGAGATTTATGGAGATTCATAGAGATTCATGGAGGTTCATGGAGATTCATGGAGATTCATGGACATTCACAGAGATTCATGGAGGTTCATGGAGATTCATGGAGGTTCATGGAGATTCATTCATGGAGATTCATGGAGATTCATGGAGATTCATGGAGCGTCATGGAGATTAATGGAGGTTCATGGAGGTTGATGGAGATTCATGGGGATACATGGAGATTCATGGAGTTCATGGAGATTCATGGAGGTTCATGGAGATTCATGGAGGTTCATGGAGAATCATGGAGCTTCATGGAGATTCATTCATGGAGATTCATGGAGATTCATGGAGATTCATAGGGATTCATGGAAGTTCATGGAGATTCATGGAGGTTCATGGACATTCATGGAGATTCATGGATATTCACAGAGATTCATGGAGGTTCATGGAGATTCATGGAGGCTCATGGAGAATCATGGAGCTTCATGGAGATTCATTCATGGAGATTCATAGAGAATCATAGAGATTAATGGAGATTAATAGAGATTCATGGAGGTTCATGGAGATTCATTCATGGAGATTCATGGAGATTCATGGAGATTCATGGACATTCATGGAGATTCAAGGAGATTCACAGAGATTCATGGAGGTTCATGGAGATTCATGGAGATTCATGGACATCCACAGAGATTCATGGAGGTTCATGGAGATTCATGGAGCTTCATGGAGATTCGTGGAGGTTCATCGAGATTCACAGAGAAACATGGAGATTCATGGAGGTTCATGGAGATTCTTGGAGGTTCATGGACATTCATGGAGATTCATGGAGATACATTCATGGAGATACATGGAGATTCATGGAGTTCATGGACATTCATGGAGATTTATGGAGATTTATGGAGATTCATAGAGATTCACGGAGGTTCATGGAGATTCATGGAGATTCATGGACATTCACAGAGATTCATGGAGGTTCATGGAGATACATGGAGATTCATGGAGTTCATGGAGATTCATGGAGCTTCATGGAGATTTATGGAGATTCATGGAGATTTATGGAGATTCATGGAGATTCATGGAAGTTCATGGAGATTCATGGAGATTCATGGACATTCACAGAGATTCATGGAGGTTCATGGAGATACATGGAGATTCATGGAGTTCATGGAGATTCATGGAGCTTCATGGAGATTTATGGAGATTCATGGAGATTTATGGAGATTCATAGAGATTCATGGAGGTTCATGGAGATTCATGGAGATTCATGGACATTCACAGAGATTCATGGAGGTTCATGGAGATTCATGGAGATTCATGGAGATTCATGGAGATTCATAGAGATTCATGGAGGTTCATGGAGATTCATGGTGATTCATGGACATTCACAGAGATTCATGGAGGTTCATGGAGATTCATTCATGGAGATTCATGGAGAATCATAGAGATTCATGGAGGTTCATAGAGATTCATAGAGAAACATGGAGATTCATGGAGGTTCATGGAGATTCTTGGAGATTCATGGACATTCATGGAGATTCATGGAGATACATTCATGGAGATACATGGAGATTCATGGAGTTCATGGACATTCATGGAGATTCATGGAGATTCATTCATGGAGATACATGGAGATTCATGGAGTTCATGGAGATTCATGGAGCGTCATGGAGATTAATGGAGGTTCATGGAGGTTGATGGAGATTCATGGGGATACATGGAGATTCATGGAGTTCATGGAGATTCATGGAGGTTCATGGAGATTCATGGAGGTTCATGGAGAATCATGGAGCTTCATGGAGATTCATTCATGGAGATTCATGGAGATTCATGGAGATTCATAGGGATTCATGGAAGTTCATGGAGATTCATGGAGGTTCATGGACATTCATGGAGATTCATGGATATTCACAGAGATTCATGGAGGTTCATGGAGATTCATGGAGGCTCATGGAGAATCATGGAGCTTCATGGAGATTCATTCATGGAGATTCATAGAGAATCATAGAGATTAATGGAGATTAATAGAGATTCATGGAGGTTCATGGAGATTCATTCATGGAGATTCATGGAGATTCATGGAGATTCATGGACATTCATGGAGATTCAAGGAGATTCACAGAGATTCATGGAGGTTCATGGAGATTCATGGAGGTTCATGGAAATTCATGGAGATTCATGGAGATTCAGTCATGGAGATTCATGGAGAATCATAGAGATTCATGGAGATTCATGGAGATACATGGAGATTCATGGAGTTCATGGAGATTCATGGAGGTTCATGGATATTCATGGAGATTCATGGAGATTCATAGAGATTCATGGAGGTTCATGGAGATTCATGGAGATTCATGGACATCCACAGAGATTCATGGAGGTTCATGGAGATTCATGGAGCTTCATGGAGATTCGTGGAGGTTCATCGAGATTCACAGAGAAACATGGAGATTCATGGAGGTTCATGGAGATTCTTGGAGGTTCATGGACATTCATGGAGATTCATGGAGATACATTCATGGAGATACATGGAGATTCATGGAGTTCATGGACATTCATGGAGATTTATGGAGATTTATGGAGATTCATAGAGATTCACGGAGGTTCATGGAGATTCATGGAGATTCATGGACATTCACAGAGATTCATGGAGGTTCATGGAGATACATGGAGATTCATGGAGTTCATGGAGATTCATGGAGCTTCATGGAGATTTATGGAGATTCATGGAGATT
Organism: Lasioglossum villosulum; assembly: GCA_963971365.1. Classification (NCBI taxonomy): domain Eukaryota; kingdom Metazoa; phylum Arthropoda; class Insecta; order Hymenoptera; family Halictidae; genus Lasioglossum; species Lasioglossum villosulum. Next base: position 35,026,123 of record OZ020495.1, read on the forward strand.
TATGGAGATTCATGGAGATTCATGGAAGTTCATGGGGATTCATGGAGATTCATGGACATTCACAGAGATTCATGGAGGTTCATGGAGATACATGGAGATTCATGGAGTTCATGGAGATTCATGGAGCTTCATGGAGATTTATGGAGATTCATGGAGATTTATGGAGATTCATAGAGATTCATGGAGGTTCATGGAGATTCATGGAGATTCATGGACATTCACAGAGATTCATGGAGGTTCATGGAGATTCATGGAGGTTCATGGAGATTCATTCATGGAGATTCATGGAGATTCATGGAGATTCATAGGGATTCATGGAGGTTCATGGAGGTTCATGGAGATTCATGGAGATACATGGAGATTCATGGAGTTCATGGAGATTCATGGAGGTTCATGGAGATTGATGGAGACTCATGGAGATTCATGGAGATTCATAGAGATTCATGGAGGTTCATGGAGATTCATGGAGATTCATGGATATTCACAGAGATTCATGGAGGTTCATGGAGATTCATGGAGGCTCATGGAGAATCATGGAGCTTCATGGAGATTCATTCATGGAGATTCATAGAGAATCATAGAGATTAATGGAGATTAATAGAGATTCATGGAGGTTCATGGAGATTCATTCATGGAGATTCATGGAGATTCATGGAGATTCATGGACATTCATGGAGATTCAAGGAGATTCACAGAGATTCATGGAGGTTCATGGAGATTCATGGAGGTTCATGGAAATTCATGGAGATTCATGGAGATTCAGTCATGGAGATTCATGGAGAATCATAGAGATTCATGGAGGTTCATGGAGATTCATGGAGATACATGGAGATTCATGGAGTTCATGGAGATTCATGGAGGTTCATGGATATTCATGGAGATTCATGGAGATTCATAGAGATTCATGGAGGTTCATGGAGATTCATGGAGATTCATGGACATCCACAGAGATTCATGGAGGTTCATGGAGATTCATGGAGCTTCATGGAGATTCGTGGAGGTTCATCGAGATTCACAGAGAAACATGGAGATTCATGGAGGTTCATGGAGATTCTTGGAGGTTCATGGACATTCATGGAGATTCATGGAGATACATTCATGGAGATACATGGAGATTCATGGAGTTCATGGACATTCATGGAGATTTATGGAGATTTATGGAGATTCATAGAGATTCACGGAGGTTCATGGAGATTCATGGAGATTCATGGACATTCACAGAGATTCATGGAGGTTCATGGAGATACATGGAGATTCATGGAGTTCATGGAGATTCATGGAGCTTCATGGAGATTTATGGAGATTCATGGAGATTTATGGAGATTCATGGAGATTCATGGAAGTTCATGGAGATTCATGGAGATTCATGGACATTCACAGAGATTCATGGAGGTTCATGGAGATACATGGAGATTCATGGAGTTCATGGAGATTCATGGAGCTTCATGGAGATTTATGGAGATTCATGGAGATTTATGGAGATTCATTGAGATTCATGGAGGTTCATGGAGATTCATGGAGATTCATGGACATTCACAGAGATTCATGGAGGTTCATGGAGATTCATGGAGGTTCATGGAGATTCATTCATGGAGATTCATGGAGATTCATGGAGATTCATAGGGATTCATGGAGGTTCATGGAGGTTCATGGAGATTCATGGAGATACATGGAGATTCATGGAGTTCATGGAGATTCATGGAGGTTCATGGAGATTCATGGAGGTTCATGGAGATTCATGGAGAATCATATAGATTCATGGAGGTTCATGGAGCTTCATGGAGATTTATGGAGATTCATGGACATTCACAGAGATTTATGGAGGTTCATGGAGATTCATGGAGGTTCATGGAGATTCATTCATGGAGATTCATGGAGATTCATGGAGATTCATGGAGGTTCATGGAGATTCATGGAGATTCATGGAGATTCATAGGGATTCATGGAGGTTCATGGAGGTTCATGGAGATTCATGGAGATACATGGAGATTCATGGAGTTCATGGAGATTCGTGGAGGTTCATGGAGATTCATGGAGATTCATGGAGATTCATGGAGATTCATAGAGATTCATGGAGGTTCATGGAGATTCATGGTGATTCATGGACATTCACAGAGATTCATGGAGGTTCATGGAGATTCATTCATGGAGATTCATGGAGAATCATAGAGATTCATGGAGGTTCATAGAGATTCATAGAGAAACATGGAGATTCATGGAGGTTCATGGAGATTCTTGGAGATTCATGGACATTCATGGAGATTCATGGAGATACATTCATGGAGATACATGGAGATTCATGGAGTTCATGGACATTCATGGAGATTCATGGAGATTCATTCATGGAGATACATGGAGATTCATGGAGTTCATGGAGATTCATGGAGCGTCATGGAGATTAATGGAGGTTCATGGAGGTTGATGGAGATTCATGGGGATACATGGAGATTCATGGAGTTCATGGAGATTCATGGAGATTCATGGAGATTTATAGGGATTCATGGAATTTCATGGAGGTTCATGGAGATTCATGGAGATACATGGAGATTCATGGAGTTCATGGAGATTCATGGAGGTTCATGGAGATTCATGGAGGTTCATGGAGATTCATGGAGAATCATATAGATTCATGGAGGTTCATGGAGCTTCATGGAGATTTATGGAGATTCATGGACATTCACAGAGATTTATGGAGGTTCATGGAGATTCATGGAGGTTCATGGAGATTCATTCATGGAGATTCATGGAGATTCAGGGAGATTCATGGAGGTTCATGGAGATTCATTCATGGATATTCATGGAGATTCATGGAGATTCATAGGGATTCATGGAGGTTCATGGAGGTTCATGGAGATTCATGGAGATACATGGAGATTCATGGAGTTCATGGAGATTCGTGGAGGTTCATGGAGATTCATGGAGATTCATGGAGATTCATGGAGATTCATAGAGATTCATGGAGGTTCATGGAGATTCATGGTGATTCATGGACATTCACAGAGATTCATGGAGGTTCATGGAGATTCATTCATGGAGATTCATGGAGAATCATAGAGATTCATGGAGGTTCATAGAGATTCATAGAGAAACATGGAGATTCATGGATGTTCATGGAGATTCTTGGAGATTCATGGACATTCATGGAGATTCATGGAGATACATTCATGGAGATACATGGAGATTCATGGAGTTCATGGACATTCATGGAGATTCATGGAGATTCATTCATGGAGATACATGGAGATTCATGGAGTTCATGGAGATTCATGGAGCGTCATGGAGATTAATGGAGGTTCATGGAGGTTGATGGAGATTCATGGGGATACATGGAGATTCATGGAGTTCATGGAGATTCATGGAGGTTCATGGAGATTCATGGAGGTTCATGGAGAATCATGGAGCTTCATGGAGATTCATTCATGGAGATTCATGGAGATTCATGGAGATTCATAGGGATTCATGGAAGTTCATGGAGATTCATGGAGGTTCATGGACATTCATGGAGATTCATGGATATTCACAGAGATTCATGGAGGTTCATGGAGATTCATGGAGGCTCATGGAGAATCATGGAGCTTCATGGAGATTCATTCATGGAGATTCATAGAGAATCATAGAGATTAATGGAGATTAATAGAGATTCATGGAGGTTCATGGAGATTCATTCATGGAGATTCATGGAGATTCATGGAGATTCATGGACATTCATGGAGATTCAAGGAGATTCACAGAGATTCATGGAGGTTCATGGAGATTCATGGAGGTTCATGGAAATTCATGGAGATTCATGGAGATTCAGTCATGGAGATTCATGGAGAATCATAGAGATTCATGGAGGTTCATGGAGATTCATGGAGATACATGGAGATTCATGGAGTTCATGGAGATTCATGGAGGTTCATGGATATTCATGGAGATTCATGGAGATTCATAGAGATTCATGGAGGTTCATGGAGATTCATGGAGATTCATGGACATCCACAGAGATTCATGGAGGTTCATGGAGATTCATGGAGCTTCATGGAGATTCGTGGAGGTTCATGGAGCTTCATGGAGATTTATGGAGATTCATGGAGATTTATGGAGATTCATGGAGATTCATGGAAGTTCATGGAGATTCATGGAGATTCATGGACATTCACAGAGATTCATGGAGGTTCATGGAGATACATGGAGATTCATGGAGTTCATGGAGATTCATGGAGCTTCATGGAGATTTATGGAGATTCATGGAGATTTATGGAGATTCATAGAGATTCATGGAGGTTCATGGAGATTCATGGAGATTCATGGACATTCACAGAGATTCATGGAGGTTCATGGAGATTCATGGAGGTTCATGGAGATTCATTCATGGAGATTCATGGAGATTCATGGAGATTCATAGGGATTCATGGAGGTTCATGGAGGTTCATGGAGATTCATGGAGATACATGGAGATTCATGGAGTTCATGGAGATTCATGGAGGTTCATGGAGATTGATGGAGATTCATGGAGATTCATGGAGATTCATAGAGATTCATGGAGGTTCATGGAGATTCATGGAGATTCATGGATATTCACAGAGATTCATGGAGGTTCATGGAGATTCATGGAGGCTCATGGAGAATCATGGAGCTTCATGGAGATTCATTCATGGAGTTTCATAGAGAATCATAGAGATTAATGGAGATTAATAGAGATTCATGGAGGTTCATGGAGATTCATTCATGGAGATTCATGGAGATTCATGGAGATTCATGGACATTCATGGAGATTCAAGGAGATTCACAGAGATTCATGGAGGTTCATGGAGATTCATGGAGGTTCATGGAAATTCATGGAGATTCATGGAGATTCAGTCATGGAGATTCATGGAGAATCATAGAGATTCATGGAGGTTCATGGAGATTCATGGAGATACATGGAGATTCATGGAGTTCATGGAGATTCATGGAGGTTCATGGATATTCATGGAGATTCATGGAGATTCATAGAGATTCATGGAGGTTCATGGAGATTCATGGAGGTTCATGGAGATTCATGGAGTTCATGGAGATTCACAGAGATTCATGGAGGTTCATGGAGATACATGGAGATTCATGGAGTTCATGGAGATTCATGGAGCTTCATGGAGATTTATGGAGATTCATGGAGATTTATGGAGATTCATGGAGATTCATGGAAGTTCATGGAGATTCATGGAGATTCATGGACATTCACAGAGATTCATGGAGGTTCATGGAGATACATGGAGATTCATGGAGTTCATGGAGATTCATGGAGCTTCATGGAGATTTATGGAGATTCATGGAGATTTATGGAGATTCATAGAGATTCATGGAGGTTCATGGAGATTCATGGAGATTCATGGACATTCACAGAGATTCATGGAGGTTCATGGAGATTCATGGAGGTTCATGGAGATTCATTCATGGAGATTCATGGAGATTCATGGAGATTCATAGGGATTCATGGAGGTTCATGGAGGTTCATGGAGATTCATGGAGATACATGGAGATTCATGGAGTTCATGGAGATTCATGGAGGTTCATGGAGATTGATGGAGATTCATGGAGATTCATGGAGATTCATAGAGATTCATGGAGGTTCATGGAGATTCATGGAGATTCATGGATATTCACAGAGATTCATGGAGGTTCATGGAGATTCATGGAGGCTCATGGAGAATCATGGAGCTTCATGGAGATTCATTCATGGAGATTCATAGAGAATCATAGAGATTAATGGAGATTAATAGAGATTCATGGAGGTTCATGGAGATTCATTCATGGAGATTCATGGAGATTCATGGAGATTCATGGACATTCATGGAGATTCAAGGAGATTCACAGAGATTCATGGAGGTTCATGGAGATTCATGGAGGTTCATGGAAATTCATGGAGATTCATGGAGATTCAGTCATGGAGATTCATGGAGAATCATAGAGATTCATGGAGGTTCATGGAGATTCATGGAGATACATGGAGATTCATGGAGTTCATGGAGATTCATGGAGGTTCATGGATATTCATGGAGATTCATGGAGATTCATAGAGATTCATGGAGGTTCATGGAGATTCATGGAGGTTCATGGAGATTCATGGAGTTCATGGAGATTCATGGAGGTTCATGGAGATTGATGGAGATTCATGGAGATTCATGGAGATTCATAGAGATTCATGGAGGTTCATGGAGATTCATGGAGATTCATGGATATTCACAGAGATTCATGGAGGTTCATGGAGATTCATGGAGGCTCATGGAGAATCATGGAGCTTCATGGAGATTCATTCATGGAGATTCATAGAGAATCATAGAGATTAATGGAGATTAATAGAGATTCATGGAGGTTCATGGAGATTCATTCATGGAGATTCATGGAGATTCATGGAGATTCATGGACATTCATGGAGATTCAAGGAGATTCACAGAGATTCATGGAGGTTCATGGAGATTCATGGAGGTTCATGGAAATTCATGGAGATTCATGGAGATTCAGTCATGGAGATTCATGGAGAATCATAGAGATTCATGGAGGTTCATGGAGATTCATGGAGATACATGGAGATTCATGGAGTTCATGGAGATTCATGGAGGTTCATGGATATTCATGGAGATTCATGGAGATTCATAGAGATTCATGGAGGTTCATGGAGATTCATGGAGATTCATGGACATCCACAGAGATTCATGGAGGTTCATGGAGATTCATGGAGCTTCATGGAGATTCGTGGGGGTTCATCGAGATTCACAGAGAAACATGGAGATTCATGGAGGTTCATGGAGATTCTTGGAGGTTCATGGACATTCATGGAGATTCATGGAGATACATTCATGGAGATACATGGAGATTCATGGAGTTCATGGACATTCATGGAGATTTATGGAGATTTATGGAGATTCATAGAGATTCACGGAGGTTCATGGAGATTCATGGAGATTCATGGACATTCACAGAGATTCATGGAGGTTCATGGAGATACATGGAGATTCATGGAGTTCATGGAGATTCATGGAGCTTCATGGAGATTTATGGAGATTCATGGAGATTTATGGAGATTCATGGAGATTCATGGAAGTTCATGGAGATTCATGGAGATTCATGGACATTCACAGAGATTCATGGAGGTTCATGGAGATACATGGAGATTCATGGAGTTCATGGAGATTCATGGAGCTTCATGGAGATTTATGGAGATTCATGGAGATTTATGGAGATTCATTGAGATTCATGGAGGTTCATGGAGATTCATGGAGATTCATGGACATTCACAGAGATTCATGGAGGTTCATGGAGATTCATGGAGGTTCATGGAGATTCATTCATGGAGATTCATGGAGATTCATGGAGATTCATAGGGATTCATGGAGGTTCATGGAGGTTCATGGAGTTTCATGGAGATACATGGAGATTCATGGAGTTCATGGAGATTCATGGAGGTTCATGGAGATTGATGGAGATTCATGGAGATTCATGGAGATTCATAGAGATTCATGGAGGTTCATGGAGATTCATGGAGATTCATGGACATTCACAGAGATTCATGGAGGTTCATGGAGATTCATTCATGGAGATTCATGGAGAATCATAGAGATTCATGGAGGTTCATAGAGATTCATAGAGAAACATGGAGATTCATGGAGGTTTATGGAGATTCTTGGAGGTTCATGGACATTCATGGAGATTCATGGAGATACATTCATGGAGATACATGGAGATTCATGGAGTTCATGGACATTCATGGAGATTCATGGAGATTCATTCATGGAGATACATGGAGATTCATGGAGATTCATGGAGTTCATGGAGATTCATGGAGCTTCATGGAGATTTATGGAGATTCATGGAGATTTATGGAGATTCATAGAGATTCATGGAGGTTCATGGAGATTCATGGAGATTCATGGACATTCACAGAGATTCATGGAGGTTCATGGAGATTCATAGAGGTTCATAGAGATTCATGGAAGTTCATGGAGATTCATGGAGATTCATGGACATTCACAGAGATTCATGGAGGTTCATGGAGATACATGGAGATTCATGGAGTTCATGGAGATTCATGGAGCTTCATGGAGATTTATGGAGATTCATGGAGATTTATGGAGATTCATAGAGATTCATGGAGGTTCATGGAGATTCATGGAGATTCATGGACATTCACAGAGATTCATGGAGGTTCATGGAGATTCATGGAGATTCAGTCATGGAGATTCATGGAGAATCATAGAGATTCATGGAGGTTCATGGAGATTCATGGAGATACATGGAGATTCATGGAGTTCATGGAGATTCATGGAGGTTCATGGATATTCATGGAGATTCATGGAGATTCATAGAGATTCATGGAGGTTCATGGAGATTCATGGAGGTTCATGGAGATTCATGGAGTTCATGGAGATTCATGGAGGTTCATGGAGATTGATGGAGATTCATGGAGATTCATGGAGATTCATGGATATTCACAGAGATTCATGGAGGTTCATGGAGATTCATGGAGGCTCATGGAGAATCATGGAGCTTCATGGAGATTCATTCATGGAGATTCATAGAGAATCATAGAGATTAATGGAGATTAATAGAGATTCATGGAGGTTCATGGAGATTCATTCATGGAGATTCATGGAGATTCATGGAGATTCATGGACATTCATGGAGATTCAAGGAGATTCACAGAGATTCATGGAGGTTCATGGAGATTCATGGAGGTTCATGGAAATTCATGGAGATTCATGGAGATTCAGTCATGGAGATTCATGGAGAATCATAGAGATTCATGGAGGTTCATGGAGATTCATGGAGATACATGGAGATTCATGGAGTTCATGGAGATTCATGGAGGTTCATGGATATTCATGGAGATTCATGGAGATTCATAGAGATTCATGGAGGTTCATGGAGATTCATGGAGGTTCATGGAGATTCATGGAGTTCATGGAGATTCATGGAGGTTCATGGAGATTGATGGAGATTCATGGAGATTCATGGAGATTCATAGAGATTCATGGAGGTTCATGGAGATTCATGGAGATTCATGGATATTCACAGAGATTCATGGAGGTTCATGGAGATTCATGGAGGCTCATGGAGAATCATGGAGCTTCATGGAGATTCATTCATGGAGATTCATAGAGAATCATAGAGATTAATGGAGATTAATAGAGATTCATGGAGGTTCATGGAGATTCATTCATGGAGATTCATGGAGATTCATGGAGATTCATGGACATTCATGGAGATTCAAGGAGATTCACAGAGATTCATGGAGGTTCATGGAGATTCATGGAGGTTCATGGAAATTCATGGAGATTCATGGAGATTCAGTCATGGAGATTCATGGAGAATCATAGAGATTCATGGAGGTTCATGGAGATTCATGGAGATACATGGAGATTCATGGAGTTCATGGAGATTCATGGAGGTTCATGGATATTCATGGAGATTCATGGAGATTCATAGAGATTCATGGAGGTTCATGGAGATTCATGGAGATTCATGGACATCCACAGAGATTCATGGAGGTTCATGGAGATTCATGGAGCTTCATGGAGATTCGTGGGGGTTCATCGAGATTCACAGAGAAACATGGAGATTCATGGAGGTTCATGGAGATTCTTGGAGGTTCATGGACATTCATGGAGATTCATGGAGATACATTCATGGAGATACATGGAGATTCATGGAGTTCATGGAGATTTATAGGGATTCATGGAATTTCATGGAGGTTCATGGAGATTCATGGAGATACATGGAGATTCATGGAGTTCATGGAGATTCATGGAGGTTCATGGAGATTCATGGAGGTTCATGGAGATTCATGGAGAATCATATAGATTCATGGAGGTTCATGGAGCTTCATGGAGATTTATGGAGATTCATGGACATTCACAGAGATTTATGGAGGTTCATGGAGATTCATGGAGGTTCATGGAGATTCATTCATGGAGATTCATGGAGATTCAGGGAGATTCATGGAGGTTCATGGAGATTCATTCATGGATATTCATGGAGATTCATGGAGATTCATAGGGATTCATGGAGGTTCATGGAGGTTCATGGAGATTCATGGAGATACATGGAGATTCATGGAGTTCATGGAGATTCGTGGAGGTTCATGGAGATTCATGGAGATTCATGGAGATTCATGGAGATTCATAGAGATTCATGGAGGTTCATGGAGATTCATGGTGATTCATGGACATTCACAGAGATTCATGGAGGTTCATGGAGATTCATTCATGGAGATTCATGGAGAATCATAGAGATTCATGGAGGTTCATAGAGATTCATAGAGAAACATGGAGATTCATGGAGGTTCATGGAGATTCTTGGAGATTCATGGACATTCATGGAGATTCATGGAGATACATTCATGGAGATACATGGAGATTCATGGAGTTCATGGACATTCATGGAGATTCATGGAGATTCATTCATGGAGATACATGGAGATTCATGGAGTTCATGGAGATTCATGGAGCGTCATGGAGATTAATGGAGGTTCATGGAGGTTGATGGAGATTCATGGGGATACATGGAGATTCATGGAGTTCATGGAGATTCATGGAGGTTCATGGAGATTCATGGAGGTTCATGGAGAATCATGGAGCTTCATGGAGATTCATTCATGGAGATTCATGGAGATTCATGGAGATTCATAGGGATTCATGGAAGTTCATGGAGATTCATGGAGGTTCATGGACATTCATGGAGATTCATGGATATTCACAGAGATTCATGGAGGTTCATGGAGATTCATGGAGGCTCATGGAGAATCATGGAGCTTCATGGAGATTCATTCATGGAGATTCATAGAGAATCATAGAGATTAATGGAGATTAATAGAGATTCATGGAGGTTCATGGAGATTCATTCATGGAGATTCATGGAGATTCATGGAGATTCATGGACATTCATGGAGATTCAAGGAGATTCACAGAGATTCATGGAGGTTCATGGAGATTCATGGAGGTTCATGGAAATTCATGGAGATTCATGGAGATTCAGTCATGGAGATTCATGGAGAATCATAGAGATTCATGGAGGTTCATGGAGATTCATGGAGATACATGGAGATTCATGGAGTTCATGGAGATTCATGGAGGTTCATGGATATTCATGGAGATTCATGGAGATTCATAGAGATTCATGGAGGTTCATGGAGATTCATGGAGATTCATGGACATCCACAGAGATTCATGGAGGTTCATGGAGATTCATGGAGCTTCATGGAGATTCGTGGAGGTTCATGGAGCTTCATGGAGATTTATGGAGATTCATGGAGATTTATGGAGATTCATGGAGATTCATGGAAGTTCATGGAGATTCATGGAGATTCATGGACATTCACAGAGATTCATGGAGGTTCATGGAGATACATGGAGATTCATGGAGTTCATGGAGATTCATGGAGCTTCATGGAGATTTATGGAGATTCATGGAGATTTATGGAGATTCATAGAGATTCATGGAGGTTCATGGAGATTCATGGAGATTCATGGACATTCACAGAGATTCATGGAGGTTCATGGAGATTCATGGAGGTTCATGGAGATTCATTCATGGAGATTCATGGAGATTCATGGAGATTCATAGGGATTCATGGAGGTTCATGGAGGTTCATGGAGATTCATGGAGATACATGGAGATTCATGGAGTTCATGGAGATTCATGGAGGTTCATGGAGATTGATGGAGATTCATGGAGATTCATGGAGATTCATAGAGATTCATGGAGGTTCATGGAGATTCATGGAGATTCATGGATATTCACAGAGATTCATGGAGGTTCATGGAGATTCATGGAGGCTCATGGAGAATCATGGAGCTTCATGGAGATTCATTCATGGAGTTTCATAGAGAATCATAGAGATTAATGGAGATTAATAGAGATTCATGGAGGTTCATGGAGATTCATTCATGGAGATTCATGGAGATTCATGGAGATTCATGGACATTCATGGAGATTCAAGGAGATTCACAGAGATTCATGGAGGTTCATGGAGATTCATGGAGGTTCATGGAAATTCATGGAGATTCATGGAGATTCAGTCATGGAGATTCATGGAGAATCATAGAGATTCATGGAGGTTCATGGAGATTCATGGAGATACATGGAGATTCATGGAGTTCATGGAGATTCATGGAGGTTCATGGATATTCATGGAGATTCATGGAGATTCATAGAGATTCATGGAGGTTCATGGAGATTCATGGAGGTTCATGGAGATTCATGGAGTTCATGGAGATTCACAGAGATTCATGGAGGTTCATGGAGATACATGGAGATTCATGGAGTTCATGGAGATTCATGGAGCTTCATGGAGATTTATGGAGATTCATGGAGATTTATGGAGATTCATGGAGATTCATGGAAGTTCATGGAGATTCATGGAGATTCATGGACATTCACAGAGATTCATGGAGGTTCATGGAGATACATGGAGATTCATGGAGTTCATGGAGATTCATGGAGCTTCATGGAGATTTATGGAGATTCATGGAGATTTATGGAGATTCATAGAGATTCATGGAGGTTCATGGAGATTCATGGAGATTCATGGACATTCACAGAGATTCATGGAGGTTCATGGAGATTCATGGAGGTTCATGGAGATTCATTCATGGAGATTCATGGAGATTCATGGAGATTCATAGGGATTCATGGAGGTTCATGGAGGTTCATGGAGATTCATGGAGATACATGGAGATTCATGGAGTTCATGGAGATTCATGGAGGTTCATGGAGATTGATGGAGATTCATGGAGATTCATGGAGATTCATAGAGATTCATGGAGGTTCATGGAGATTCATGGAGATTCATGGATATTCACAGAGATTCATGGAGGTTCATGGAGATTCATGGAGGCTCATGGAGAATCATGGAGCTTCATGGAGATTCATTCATGGAGATTCATAGAGAATCATAGAGATTAATGGAGATTAATAGAGATTCATGGAGGTTCATGGAGATTCATTCATGGAGATTCATGGAGATTCATGGAGATTCATGGACATTCATGGAGATTCAAGGAGATTCACAGAGATTCATGGAGGTTCATGGAGATTCATGGAGGTTCATGGAAATTCATGGAGATTCATGGAGATTCAGTCATGGAGATTCATGGAGAATCATAGAGATTCATGGAGGTTCATGGAGATTCATGGAGATACATGGAGATTCATGGAGTTCATGGAGATTCATGGAGGTTCATGGATATTCATGGAGATTCATGGAGATTCATAGAGATTCATGGAGGTTCATGGAGATTCATGGAGGTTCATGGAGATTCATGGAGTTCATGGAGATTCATGGAGGTTCATGGAGATTGATGGAGATTCATGGAGATTCATGGAGATTCATAGAGATTCATGGAGGTTCATGGAGATTCATGGAGATTCATGGATATTCACAGAGATTCATGGAGGTTCATGGAGATTCATGGAGGCTCATGGAGAATCATGGAGCTTCATGGAGATTCATTCATGGAGATTCATAGAGAATCATAGAGATTAATGGAGATTAATAGAGATTCATGGAGGTTCATGGAGATTCATTCATGGAGATTCATGGAGATTCATGGAGATTCATGGACATTCATGGAGATTCAAGGAGATTCACAGAGATTCATGGAGGTTCATGGAGATTCATGGAGGTTCATGGAAATTCATGGAGATTCATGGAGATTCAGTCATGGAGATTCATGGAGAATCATAGAGATTCATGGAGGTTCATGGAGATTCATGGAGATACATGGAGATTCATGGAGTTCATGGAGATTCATGGAGGTTCATGGATATTCATGGAGATTCATGGAGATTCATAGAGATTCATGGAGGTTCATGGAGATTCATGGAGATTCATGGACATCCACAGAGATTCATGGAGGTTCATGGAGATTCATGGAGCTTCATGGAGATTCGTGGGGGTTCATCGAGATTCACAGAGAAACATGGAGATTCATGGAGGTTCATGGAGATTCTTGGAGGTTCATGGACATTCATGGAGATTCATGGAGATACATTCATGGAGATACATGGAGATTCATGGAGTTCATGGACATTCATGGAGATTTATGGAGATTTATGGAGATTCATAGAGATTCACGGAGGTTCATGGAGATTCATGGAGATTCATGGACATTCACAGAGATTCATGGAGGTTCATGGAGATACATGGAGATTCATGGAGTTCATGGAGATTCATGGAGCTTCATGGAGATTTATGGAGATTCATGGAGATTTATGGAGATTCATGGAGATTCATGGAAGTTCATGGAGATTCATGGAGATTCATGGACATTCACAGAGATTCATGGAGGTTCATGGAGATACATGGAGATTCATGGAGTTCATGGAGATTCATGGAGCTTCATGGAGATTTATGGAGATTCATGGAGATTTATGGAGATTCATTGAGATTCATGGAGGTTCATGGAGATTCATGGAGATTCATGGACATTCACAGAGATTCATGGAGGTTCATGGAGATTCATGGAGGTTCATGGAGATTCATTCATGGAGATTCATGGAGATTCATGGAGATTCATAGGGATTCATGGAGGTTCATGGAGGTTCATGGAGTTTCATGGAGATACATGGAGATTCATGGAGGTTCATGGAAATTCATGGAGATTCATGGAGATTCAGTCATGGAGATTCATGGAGAATCATAGAGATTCATGGAGGTTCATGGAGATTCATGGAGATACATGGAGATTCATGGAGTTCATGGAGATTCATGGAGGTTCATGGATATTCATGGAGATTCATGGAGATTCATAGAGATTCATGGAGGTTCATGGAGATTCATGGAGGTTCATGGAGATTCATGGAGTTCATGGAGATTCACAGAGATTCATGGAGGTTCATGGAGATACATGGAGATTCATGGAGTTCATGGAGATTCATGGAGCTTCATGGAGATTTATGGAGATTCATGGAGATTTATGGAGATTCATGGAGATTCATGGAAGTTCATGGAGATTCATGGAGATTCATGGACATTCACAGAGATTCATGGAGGTTCATGGAGATACATGGAGATTCATGGAGTTCATGGAGATTCATGGAGCTTCATGGAGATTTATGGAGATTCATGGAGATTTATGGAGATTCATAGAGATTCATGGAGGTTCATGGAGATTCATGGAGGCTCATGGAGAATCATGGAGCTTCATGGAGATTCATTCATGGAGTTTCATAGAGAATCATAGAGATTAATGGAGATTAATAGAGATTCATGGAGGTTCATGGAGATTCATTCATGGAGATTCATGGAGATTCATGGAGATTCATGGACATTCATGGAGATTCAAGGAGATTCACAGAGATTCATGGAGGTTCATGGAGATTCATGGAGGTTCATGGAAATTCATGGAGATTCATGGAGATTCAGTCATGGAGATTCATGGAGAATCATAGAGATTCATGGAGGTTCATGGAGATTCATGGAGATACATGGAGATTCATGGAGTTCATGGAGATTCATGGAGGTTCATGGATATTCATGGAGATTCATGGAGATTCATAGAGATTCATGGAGGTTCATGGAGATTCATGGAGGTTCATGGAGATTCATGGAGTTCATGGAGATTCACAGAGATTCATGGAGGTTCATGGAGATACATGGAGATTCATGGAGTTCATGGAGATTCATGGAGCTTCATGGAGATTTATGGAGATTCATGGAGATTTATGGAGATTCATGGAGATTCATGGAAGTTCATGGAGATTCATGGAGATTCATGGACATTCACAGAGATTCATGGAGGTTCATGGAGATACATGGAGATTCATGGAGTTCATGGAGATTCATGGAGCTTCATGGAGATTTATGGAGATTCATGGAGATTTATGGAGATTCATAGAGATTCATGGAGGTTCATGGAGATTCATGGAGATTCATGGACATTCACAGAGATTCATGGAGGTTCATGGAGATTCATGGAGGTTCATGGAGATTCATTCATGGAGATTCATGGAGATTCATGGAGATTCATAGGGATTCATGGAGGTTCATGGAGGTTCATGGAGATTCATGGAGATACATGGAGATTCATGGAGTTCATGGAGATTCATGGAGGTTCATGGAGATTGATGGAGATTCATGGAGATTCATGGAGATTCATAGAGATTCATGGAGGTTCATGGAGATTCATGGAGATTCATGGATATTCACAGAGATTCATGGAGGTTCATGGAGATTCATGGAGGCTCATGGAGAATCATGGAGCTTCATGGAGATTCATTCATGGAGATTCATAGAGAATCATAGAGATTAATGGAGATTAATAGAGATTCATGGAGGTTCATGGAGATTCATTCATGGAGATTCATGGAGATTCATGGAGATTCATGGACATTCATGGAGATTCAAGGAGATTCACAGAGATTCATGGAGGTTCATGGAGATTCATGGAGGTTCATGGAAATTCATGGAGATTCATGGAGATTCAGTCATGGAGATTCATGGAGAATCATAGAGATTCATGGAGGTTCATGGAGATTCATGGAGATACATGGAGATTCATGGAGTTCATGGAGATTCATGGAGGTTCATGGATATTCATGGAGATTCATGGAGATTCATAGAGATTCATGGAGGTTCATGGAGATTCATGGAGGTTCATGGAGATTCATGGAGTTCATGGAGATTCATGGAGGTTCATGGAGATTGATGGAGATTCATGGAGATTCATGGAGATTCATAGAGATTCATGGAGGTTCATGGAGATTCATGGAGATTCATGGATATTCACAGAGATTCATGGAGGTTCATGGAGATTCATGGAGGCTCATGGAGAATCATGGAGCTTCATGGAGATTCATTCATGGAGATTCATAGAGAATCATAGAGATTAATGGAGATTAATAGAGATTCATGGAGGTTCATGGAGATTCATTCATGGAGATTCATGGAGATTCATGGAGATTCATGGACATTCATGGAGATTCAAGGAGATTCACAGAGATTCATGGAGGTTCATGGAGATTCATGGAGGTTCATGGAAATTCATGGAGATTCATGGAGATTCAGTCATGGAGATTCATGGAGAATCATAGAGATTCATGGAGGTTCATGGAGATTCATGGAGATACATGGAGATTCATGGAGTTCATGGAGATTCATGGAGGTTCATGGATATTCATGGAGATTCATGGAGATTCATAGAGATTCATGGAGGTTCATGGAGATTCATGGAGATTCATGGACATCCACAGAGATTCATGGAGGTTCATGGAGATTCATGGAGCTTCATGGAGATTCGTGGGGGTTCATCGAGATTCACAGAGAAACATGGAGATTCATGGAGGTTCATGGAGATTCTTGGAGGTTCATGGACATTCATGGAGATTCATGGAGATACATTCATGGAGATACATGGAGATTCATGGAGTTCATGGACATTCATGGAGATTTATGGAGATTTATGGAGATTCATAGAGATTCACGGAGGTTCATGGAGATTCATGGAGATTCATGGACATTCACAGAGATTCATGGAGGTTCATGGAGATACATGGAGATTCATGGAGTTCATGGAGATTCATGGAGCTTCATGGAGATTTATGGAGATTCATGGAGATTTATGGAGATTCATGGAGATTCATGGAAGTTCATGGAGATTCATGGAGATTCATGGACATTCACAGAGATTCATGGAGGTTCATGGAGATACATGGAGATTCATGGAGTTCATGGAGATTCATGGAGCTTCATGGAGATTTATGGAGATTCATGGAGATTTATGGAGATTCATTGAGATTCATGGAGGTTCATGGAGATTCATGGAGATTCATGGACATTCACAGAGATTCATGGAGGTTCATGGAGATTCATGGAGGTTCATGGAGATTCATTCATGGAGATTCATGGAGATTCATGGAGATTCATAGGGATTCATGGAGGTTCATGGAGGTTCATGGAGTTTCATGGAGATACATGGAGATTCATGGAGTTCATGGAGATTCATGGAGGTTCATGGAGATTGATGGAGATTCATGGAGATTCATGGAGATTCATAGAGATTCATGGAGGTTCATGGAGATTCATGGAGATTCATGGACATTCACAGAGATTCATGGAGGTTCATGGAGATTCATTCATGGAGATTCATGGAGAATCATAGAGATTCATGGAGGTTCATAGAGATTCATAGAGAAACATGGAGATTCATGGAGGTTTATGGAGATTCTTGGAGGTTCATGGACATTCATGGAGATTCATGGAGATACATTCATGGAGATACATGGAGATTCATGGAGTTCATGGACATTCATGGAGATTCATGGAGATTCATTCATGGAGATACATGGAGATTCATGGAGATTCATGGAGTTCATGGAGATTCATGGAGCTTCATGGAGATTTATGGAGATTCATGGAGATTTATGGAGATTCATAGAGATTCATGGAGGTTCATGGAGATTCATGGAGATTCATGGACATTCACAGAGATTCATGGAGGTTCATGGAGATTCATAGAGGTTCATAGAGATTCATGGAAGTTCATGGAGATTCATGGAGATTCATGGACATTCACAGAGATTCATGGAGGTTCATGGAGATACATGGAGATTCATGGAGTTCATGGAGATTCATGGAGCTTCATGGAGATTTATGGAGATTCATGGAGATTTATGGAGATTCATAGAGATTCATGGAGGTTCATGGAGATTCATGGAGATTCATGGACATTCACAGAGATTCATGGAGGTTCATGGAGATTCATGGAGATTCAGTCATGGAGATTCATGGAGAATCATAGAGATTCATGGAGGTTCATGGAGATTCATGGAGATACATGGAGATTCATGGAGTTCATGGAGATTCATGGAGGTTCATGGATATTCATGGAGATTCATGGAGATTCATAGAGATTCATGGAGGTTCATGGAGATTCATGGAGGTTCATGGAGATTCATGGAGTTCATGGAGATTCATGGAGGTTCATGGAGATTGATGGAGATTCATGGAGATTCATGGAGATTCATGGATATTCACAGAGATTCATGGAGGTTCATGGAGATTCATGGAGGCTCATGGAGAATCATGGAGCTTCATGGAGATTCATTCATGGAGATTCATAGAGAATCATAGAGATTAATGGAGATTAATAGAGATTCATGGAGGTTCATGGAGATTCATTCATGGAGATTCATGGAGATTCATGGAGATTCATGGACATTCATGGAGATTCAAGGAGATTCACAGAGATTCATGGAGGTTCATGGAGATTCATGGAGGTTCATGGAAATTCATGGAGATTCATGGAGATTCAGTCATGGAGATTCATGGAGAATCATAGAGATTCATGGAGGTTCATGGAGATTCATGGAGATACATGGAGATTCATGGAGTTCATGGAGATTCATGGAGGTTCATGGATATTCATGGAGATTCATGGAGATTCATAGAGATTCATGGAGGTTCATGGAGATTCATGGAGGTTCATGGAGATTCATGGAGTTCATGGAGATTCATGGAGGTTCATGGAGATTGATGGAGATTCATGGAGATTCATGGAGATTCATAGAGATTCATGGAGGTTCATGGAGATTCATGGAGATTCATGGATATTCACAGAGATTCATGGAGGTTCATGGAGATTCATGGAGGCTCATGGAGAATCATGGAGCTTCATGGAGATTCATTCATGGAGATTCATAGAGAATCATAGAGATTAATGGAGATTAATAGAGATTCATGGAGGTTCATGGAGATTCATTCATGGAGATTCATGGAGATTCATGGAGATTCATGGACATTCATGGAGATTCAAGGAGATTCACAGAGATTCATGGAGGTTCATGGAGATTCATGGAGGTTCATGGAAATTCATGGAGATTCATGGAGATTCAGTAATGGAGATTCATGGAGAATCATAGAGATTCATGGAGGTTCATGGAGATTCATGGAGATACATGGAGATTCATGGAGTTCATGGAGATTCATGGAGGTTCATGGATATTCATGGAGATTCATGGAGATTCATAGAGATTCATGGAGGTTCATGGAGATTCATGGAGATTCATGGACATCCACAGAGATTCATGGAGGTTCATGGAGATTCATGGAGCTTCATGGAGATTCGTGGGGGTTCATCGAGATTCACAGAGAAACATGGAGATTCATGGAGGTTCATGGAGATTCTTGGAGGTTCATGGACATTCATGGAGATTCATGGAGATACATTCATGGAGATACATGGAGATTCATGGAGTTCATGGACATTCATGGAGATTTATGGAGATTTATGGAGATTCATAGAGATTCACGGAGGTTCATGGAGATTCATGGAGATTCATGGACATTCACAGAGATTCATGGAGGTTCATGGAGATACATGGAGATTCATGGAGTTCATGGAGATTCATGGAGCTTCATGGAGATTTATGGAGATTCATGGAGATTTATGGAGATTCATGGAGATTCATGGAAGTTCATGGAGATTCATGGAGATTCATGGACATTCACAGAGATTCATGGAGGTTCATGGAGATACATGGAGATTCATGGAGTTCATGGAGATTCATGGAGCTTCATGGAGATTTATGGAGATTCATGGAGATTTATGGAGATTCATTGAGATTCATGGAGGTTCATGGAGATTCATGGAGATTCATGGACATTCACAGAGATTCATGGAGGTTCATGGAGATTCATGGAGGTTCATGGAGATTCATTCATGGAGATTCATGGAGATTCATGGAGATTCATAGGGATTCATGGAGGTTCATGGAGGTTCATGGAGTTTCATGGAGATACATGGAGATTCATGGAGTTCATGGAGATTCATGGAGGTTCATGGAGATTGATGGAGATTCATGGAGATTCATGGAGATTCATAGAGATTCATGGAGGTTCATGGAGATTCATGGAGATTCATGGACATTCACAGAGATTCATGGAGGTTCATGGAGATTCATTCATGGAGATTCATGGAGAATCATAGAGATTCATGGAGGTTCATAGAGATTCATAGAGAAACATGGAGATTCATGGAGGTTTATGGAGATTCTTGGAGGTTCATGGACATTCATGGAGATTCATGGAGATACATTCATGGAGATACATGGAGATTCATGGAGTTCATGGACATTCATGGAGATTCATGGAGATTCATTCATGGAGATACATGGAGATTCATGGAGATTCATGGAGTTCATGGAGATTCATGGAGCTTCATGGAGATTTATGGAGATTCATGGAGATTTATGGAGATTCATAGAGATTCATGGAGGTTCATGGAGATTCATGGAGATTCATGGACATTCACAGAGATTCATGGAGGTTCATGGAGATTCATAGAGGTTCATAGAGATTCATGGAAGTTCATGGAGATTCATGGAGATTCATGGACATTCACAGAGATTCATGGAGGTTCATGGAGATACATGGAGATTCATGGAGTTCATGGAGATTCATGGAGCTTCATGGAGATTTATGGAGATTCATGGAGATTTATGGAGATTCATAGAGATTCATGGAGGTTCATGGAGATTCATGGAGATTCATGGACATTCACAGAGATTCATGGAGGTTCATGGAGATTCATGGAGATTCAGTCATGGAGATTCATGGAGAATCATAGAGATTCATGGAGGTTCATGGAGATTCATGGAGATACATGGAGATTCATGGAGTTCATGGAGATTCATGGAGGTTCATGGATATTCATGGAGATTCATGGAGATTCATAGAGATTCATGGAGGTTCATGGAGATTCATGGAGGTTCATGGAGATTCATGGAGTTCATGGAGATTCATGGAGGTTCATGGAGATTGATGGAGATTCATGGAGATTCATGGAGATTCATGGATATTCACAGAGATTCATGGAGGTTCATGGAGATTCATGGAGGCTCATGGAGAATCATGGAGCTTCATGGAGATTCATTCATGGAGATTCATAGAGAATCATAGAGATTAATGGAGATTAATAGAGATTCATGGAGGTTCATGGAGATTCATTCATGGAGATTCATGGAGATTCATGGAGATTCATGGACATTCATGGAGATTCAAGGAGATTCACAGAGATTCATGGAGGTTCATGGAGATTCATGGAGGTTCATGGAAATTCATGGAGATTCATGGAGATTCAGTCATGGAGATTCATGGAGAATCATAGAGATTCATGGAGGTTCATGGAGATTCATGGAGATACATGGAGATTCATGGAGTTCATGGAGATTCATGGAGGTTCATGGATATTCATGGAGATTCATGGAGATTCATAGAGATTCATGGAGGTTCATGGAGATTCATGGAGGTTCATGGAGATTCATGGAGTTCATGGAGATTCATGGAGGTTCATGGAGATTGATGGAGATTCATGGAGATTCATGGAGATTCATAGAGATTCATGGAGGTTCATGGAGATTCATGGAGATTCATGGATATTCACAGAGATTCATGGAGGTTCATGGAGATTCATGGAGGCTCATGGAGAATCATGGAGCTTCATGGAGATTCATTCATGGAGATTCATAGAGAATCATAGAGATTAATGGAGATTAATAGAGATTCATGGAGGTTCATGGAGATTCATTCATGGAGATTCATGGAGATTCATGGAGATTCATGGACATTCATGGAGATTCAAGGAGATTCACAGAGATTCATGGAGGTTCATGGAGATTCATGGAGGTTCATGGAAATTCATGGAGATTCATGGAGATTCAGTCATGGAGATTCATGGAGAATCATAGAGATTCATGGAGGTTCATGGAGATTCATGGAGATACATGGAGATTCATGGAGTTCATGGAGATTCATGGAGGTTCATGGATATTCATGGAGATTCATGGAGATTCATAGAGATTCATGGAGGTTCATGGAGATTCATGGAGATTCATGGACATCCACAGAGATTCATGGAGGTTCATGGAGATTCATGGAGCTTCATGGAGATTCGTGGGGGTTCATCGAGATTCACAGAGAAACATGGAGATTCATGGAGGTTCATGGAGATTCTTGGAGGTTCATGGACATTCATGGAGATTCATGGAGATACATTCATGGAGATACATGGAGATTCATGGAGTTCATGGACATTCATGGAGATTTATGGAGATTTATGGAGATTCATAGAGATTCACGGAGGTTCATGGAGATTCATGGAGATTCATGGACATTCACAGAGATTCATGGAGGTTCATGGAGATACATGGAGATTCATGGAGTTCATGGAGATTCATGGAGCTTCATGGAGATTTATGGAGATTCATGGAGATTTATGGAGATTCATGGAGATTCATGGAAGTTCATGGAGATTCATGGAGATTCATGGACATTCACAGAGATTCATGGAGGTTCATGGAGATACATGGAGATTCATGGAGTTCATGGAGATTCATGGAGCTTCATGGAGATTTATGGAGATTCATGGAGATTTATGGAGATTCATTGAGATTCATGGAGGTTCATGGAGATTCATGGAGATTCATGGACATTCACAGAGATTCATGGAGGTTCATGGAGATTCATGGAGGTTCATGGAGATTCATTCATGGAGATTCATGGAGATTCATGGAGATTCATAGGGATTCATGGAGGTTCATGGAGGTTCATGGAGTTTCATGGAGATACATGGAGATTCATGGAGTTCATGGAGATTCATGGAGGTTCATGGAGATTGATGGAGATTCATGGAGATTCATGGAGATTCATAGAGATTCATGGAGGTTCATGGAGATTCATGGAGATTCATGGACATTCACAGAGATTCATGGAGGTTCATGGAGATTCATTCATGGAGATTCATGGAGAATCATAGAGATTCATGGAGGTTCATAGAGATTCATAGAGAAACATGGAGATTCATGGAGGTTTATGGAGATTCTTGGAGGTTCATGGACATTCATGGAGATTCATGGAGATACATTCATGGAGATACATGGAGATTCATGGAGTTCATGGACATTCATGGAGATTCATGGAGATTCATTCATGGAGATACATGGAGATTCATGGAGATTCATGGAGTTCATGGAGATTCATGGAGCTTCATGGAGATTTATGGAGATTCATGGAGATTTATGGAGATTCATAGAGATTCATGGAGGTTCATGGAGATTCATGGAGATTCATGGACATTCACAGAGATTCATGGAGGTTCATGGAGATTCATAGAGGTTCATAGAGATTCATGGAAGTTCATGGAGATTCATGGAGATTCATGGACATTCACAGAGATTCATGGAGGTTCATGGAGATACATGGAGATTCATGGAGTTCATGGAGATTCATGGAGCTTCATGGAGATTTATGGAGATTCATGGAGATTTATGGAGATTCATAGAGATTCATGGAGGTTCATGGAGATTCATGGAGATTCATGGACATTCACAGAGATTCATGGAGGTTCATGGAGATTCATGGAGGTTCATGGAGATTCATTCATGGAGATTCATGGAGATTCATTGAGATTCATAGGGATTCATGGAGGTTCATGGAGGTTCATGGAGATTCATGGAGATACATGGAGATTCATGGAGTTCATGGAGATTCATGGAGGTTCATGGAGATTGATGGAGATTCATGGAGATTCATGGAGATTCATAGAGATTCATGGAGGTTCATGGAGATTCATGGAGATTCATGGACATTCACAGAGATTCATGGAGGTTCATGGAGATTCATTCATGGAGATTCATGGAGAATCATAGAGATTCATGGAGGTTCATAGAGATTCATAGAGAAACATGGAGATTCATGGAGGTTTATGGAGATTCTTGGAGGTTCATGGACATTCATGGAGATTCATGGAGATACATTCATGGAGATACATGGAGATTCATGGAGTTCATGGACATTCATGGAGATTCATGGAGATTCATTCATGGAGATACATGGAGATTCATGGAGATTCATGGAGTTCATGGAGATTCATGGAGCTTCATGGAGATTTATGGAGATTCATGGAGATTTATGGAGATTCATAGAGATTCATGGAGGTTCATGGAAGTTCATGGAGATTCATGGAGATTCATGGACATTCACAGAGATTCATGGAGGTTCATGGAGATACATGGAGATTCATGGAGTTCATGGAGATTCATGGAGCTTCATGGAGATTTATGGAGATTCATGGAGATTTATGGAGATTCATAGAGATTCATGGAGGTTCATGGAGATTCATGGAGATTCATGGACATTCACAGAGATTCATGGAGGTTCATGGAGATTCATGGAGGTTCATGGAGATTCATTCATGGAGATTCATGGAGATTCATGGAGATTCATAGGGATTCATGGAGGTTCATGGAGGTTCATGGAGATTCATGGAGATACATGGAGATTCATGGAGTTCATGGAGATTCATGGAGGTTCATGGAGATTGATGGAGATTCATGGAGATTCCTTTGAGATTCATAGAGATTCATGGAGGTCCATGGAGATTCATGGAGATTCATGGATATTCACAGAGATTCATGGAGGTTCATGGAGATTCATGGAGGCTCATGGAGAATCATGGAGCTTCATGGAGATTCATTCATGGAGATTCATAGAGAATCATAGAGATTAATGGAGATTAATAGAGATTCATGGAGGTTCATGGAGATTCATTCATGGAGATTCATGGAGATTCATGGAGATTCATGGACATTCATGGAGATTCAAGGAGATTCACAGAGATTCATGGAGGTTCATGGAGATTCATGGAGGTTCATGGAAATTCATGGAGATTCATGGAGATTCAGTCATGGAGACTCATGGAGAATCATAGAGATTCATGGAGGTTCATGGAGATCCATGGAGATACATGGAGATTCATGGAGTTCATGGAGATTCATGGAGGTTCATGGATATTCATGGAGATTCATGGAGATTCATAGAGATTCATGGAGGTTCATGGAGATTCATGGAGGTTCATGGAGATTCATGGAGTTCATGGAGATTCACAGAGATTCATGGAGGTTCATGGAGATACATGGAGATTCATGGAGTTCATGGAGATTCATGGAGCTTCATGGAGATTTATGGAGATTCATGGAGATTTATGGAGATTCATGGAGATTCATGGAAGTTCATGGAGATTCATGGAGATTCATGGACATTCACAGAGATTCATGGAGGTTCATGGAGATACATGGAGATTCATGGAGTTCATGGAGATTCATGGAGCTTCATGGAGATTTATGGAGATTCATGGAGATTTATGGAGATTCATAGAGATTCATGGAGGTTCATGGAGATTCATGGAGATTCATGGACATTCACAGAGATTCATGGAGGTTCATGGAGATTCATGGAGGTTCATGGAGATTCATTCATGGAGATTCATGGAGATTCATGGAGATTCATAGGGATTCATGGAGGTTCATGGAGGTTCATGGAGATTCATGGAGATACATGGAGATTCATGGAGTTCATGGAGATTCATGGAGGTTCATGGAGATTGATGGAGATTCATGGAGATTCATGGAGATTCATAGAGATTCATGGAGGTTCATGGAGATTCATGGAGATTCATGGATATTCACAGAGATTCATGGAGGTTCATGGAGATTCATGGAGGCTCATGGAGAATCATGGAGCTTCATGGAGATTCATTCATGGAGATTCATAGAGAATCATAGAGATTAATGGAGATTAATAGAGATTCATGGAGGTTCATGGAGATTCATTCATGGAGATTCATGGAGATTCATGGAGATTCATGGACATTCATGGAGATTCAAGGAGATTCACAGAGATTCATGGAGGTTCATGGAGATTCATGGAGGTTCATGGAAATTCATGGAGATTCATGGAGATTCAGTCATGGAGATTCATGGAGAATCATAGAGATTCATGGAGGTTCATGGAGATTCATGGAGATACATGGAGATTCATGGAGTTCATGGAGATTCATGGAGGTTCATGGATATTCATGGAGATTCATGGAGATTCATAGAGATTCATGGAGGTTCATGGAGATTCATGGAGGTTCATGGAGATTCATGGAGTTCATGGAGATTCATGGAGGTTCATGGAGATTGATGGAGATTCATGGAGATTCATGGAGATTCATAGAGATTCATGGAGGTTCATGGAGATTCATGGAGATTCATGGATATTCACAGAGATTCATGGAGGTTCATGGAGATTCATGGAGGCTCATGGAGAATCATGGAGCTTCATGGAGATTCATTCATGGAGATTCATAGAGAATCATAGAGATTAATGGAGATTAATAGAGATTCATGGAGGTTCATGGAGATTCATTCATGGAGATTCATGGAGATTCATGGAGATTCATGGACATTCATGGAGATTCAAGGAGATTCACAGAGATTCATGGAGGTTCATGGAGATTCATGGAGGTTCATGGAAATTCATGGAGATTCATGGAGATTCAGTCATGGAGATTCATGGAGAATCATAGAGATTCATGGAGGTTCATGGAGATTCATGGAGATACATGGAGATTCATGGAGTTCATGGAGATTCATGGAGGTTCATGGATATTCATGGAGATTCATGGAGATTCATAGAGATTCATGGAGGTTCATGGAGATTCATGGAGATTCATGGACATCCACAGAGATTCATGGAGGTTCATGGAGATTCATGGAGCTTCATGGAGATTCGTGGAGGTTCATCGAGATTCACAGAGAAACATGGAGATTCATGGAGGTTCATGGAGATTCTTGGAGGTTCATGGACATTCATGGAGATTCATGGAGATACATTCATGGAGATACATGGAGATTCATGGAGTTCATGGACATTCATGGAGATTTATGGAGATTTATGGAGATTCATAGAGATTCACGGAGGTTCATGGAGATTCATGGAGATTCATGGACATTCACAGAGATTCATGGAGGTTCATGGAGATACATGGAGATTCATGGAGTTCATGGAGATTCATGGAGCTTCATGGAGATTTATGGAGATTCATGGAGATTTATGGAGATTCATTGAGATTCATGGAGGTTCATGGAGATTCATGGAGATTCATGGACATTCACAGAGATTCATGGAGGTTCATGGAGATTCATGGAGGTTCATGGAGATTCATTCATGGAGATTCATGGAGATTCATGGAGATTCATAGGGATTCATGGAGGTTCATGGAGGTTCATGGAGTTTCATGGAGATACATGGAGATTCATGGAGTTCATGGAGATTCATGGAGGTTCATGGAGATTGATGGAGATTCATGGAGATTCATGGAGATTCATAGAGATTCATGGAGGTTCATGGAGATTCATGGAGATTCATGGACATTCACAGAGATTCATGGAGGTTCATGGAGATTCATTCATGGATATTCATGGAGAATCATAGAGATTCATGGAGGTTCATAGAGATTCATAGAGAAACATGGAGATTCATGGAGGTTTATGGAGATTCTTGGAGGTTCATGGACATTCATGGAGATTCATGGAGATACATTCATGGAGATACATGGAGATTCATGGAGTTCATGGGCATTCATGGAGATTCATGGAGATTCATTCATGGAGATACATGGAGATTCATGGAGATTCATGGAGTTCATGGAGATTCATGGAGCTTCATGGCGATTTATGGAGATTCATGGAGATTCATGGAGATTTATGGAGATTCATAGAGATTCATGGAGGTTCATGGAGATTCATGGAGATTCATGGACATTCACATAGATTCATGGAGGTTCATGGAGATTCATGGAGGTTCATGGAGATTCATTCATGGAGATTCATGGAGATTCATGGAGATTCATAGGGATTCATGGAGGTTCATGGAGGTTCATGGAGATTCATGGAGATACATGGAGATTCATGGAGTTCATGGAGATTCATGGAGGTTCATGGAGATTGATGGAGATTCATGGAGATTCATGGAGATTCATAGAGATTCATGGAGGTTCATGGAGATTCATGGAGATTCATGGATATTCACAGAGATTCATGGAGGTTCATGGAGATTCATGGAGGCTCATGGAGAATCATGGAGCTTCATGGAGATTCATTCATGGAGATTCATAGAGAATCATAGAGATTAATGGAGATTAATAGAGATTCATGGAGGTTCATGGAGATTCATTCATGGAGATTCATGGAGATTCATGGAGATTCATGGACATTCATGGAGATTCAAGGAGATTCACAGAGATTCATGGAGGTTCATGGAGATTCATGGAGGTTCATGGAAATTCATGGAGATTCATGGAGATTCAGTCATGGAGATTCATGGAGAATCATAGAGATTCATGGAGGTTCATGGAGATTCATGGAGATACATGGAGATTCATGGAGTTCATGGAGATTCATGGAGGTTCATGGATATTCATGGAGATTCATGGAGATTCATAGAGATTCATGGAGGTTCATGGAGATTCATGGAGGTTCATGGAGATTCATGGAGTTCATGGAGATTCATGGAGGTTCATGGAGATTGATGGAGATTCATGGAGATTCATGGAGATTCATAGAGATTCATGGAGGTTCATGGAGATTCATGGAGATTCATGGATATTCACAGAGATTCATGGAGGTTCATGGAGATTCATGGAGGCTCATGGAGAATCATGGAGCTTCATGGAGATTCATTCATGGAGATTCATAGAGAATCATAGAGATTAATGGAGATTAATAGAGATTCATGGAGGTTCATGGAGATTCATTCATGGAGATTCATGGAGATTCATGGAGATTCATGGACATTCATGGAGATTCAAGGAGATTCACAGAGATTCATGGAGGTTCATGGAGATTCATGGAGGTTCATGGAAATTCATGGAGATTCATGGAGATTCAGTCATGGAGATTCATGGAGAATCATAGAGATTCATGGAGGTTCATGGAGATTCATGGAGATACATGGAGATTCAAGGAGATTCACAGAGATTCATGGAGGTTCATGGAGATTCATGGAGGTTCATGGAAATTCATGGAGATTCATGGAGATTCAGTCATGGAGATTCATGGAGAATCATAGAGATTCATGGAGGTTCATGGAGATTCATGGAGATTCAAGGAGATTCACAGAGATTCATGGAGGTTCATGGAGATTCATGGAGGTTCATGGAAATTCATGGAGATTCATGGAGATTCAGTCATGGAGATTCATGGAGAATCATAGAGATTCATGGAGGTTCATGGAGATTCATGGAGATACATGGAGATTCATGGAGTTCATGGAGATTCATGGAGGTTCATGGATATTCATGGAGATTCATGGAGATTCATAGAGATTCATGGAGGTTCATGGAGATTCATGGAGGTTCATGGAGATTCATGGAGTTCATGGAGATTCATGGAGGTTCATGGAGATTGATGGAGATTCATGGAGATTCATGGAGATTCATAGAGATTCATGGAGGTTCATGGAGATTCATGGAGATTCATGGATATTCACAGAGATTCATGGAGGTTCATGGAGATTCATGGAGGCTCATGGAGAATCATGGAGCTTCATGGAGATTCATTCATGGAGATTCATAGAGAATCATAGAGATTAATGGAGATTAATAGAGATTCATGGAGGTTCATGGAGATTCATTCATGGAGATTCATGGAGATTCATGGAGATTCATGGACATTCATGGAGATTCAAGGAGATTCACAGAGATTCATGGAGGTTCATGGAGATTCATTCATGGATATTCATGGAGAATCATAGAGATTCATGGAGGTTCATAGAGATTCATAGAGAAACATGGAGATTCATGGAGGTTTATGGAGATTCTTGGAGGTTCATGGACATTCATGGAGATTCATGGAGATACATTCATGGAGATACATGGAGATTCATGGAGTTCATGGGCATTCATGGAGATTCATGGAGATTCATTCATGGAGATACATGGAGATTCATGGAGATTCATGGAGTTCATGGAGATTCATGGAGCTTCATGGCGATTTATGGAGATTCATGGAGATTCATGGAGATTTATGGAGATTCATAGAGATTCATGGAGGTTCATGGAGATTCATGGAGATTCATGGACATTCACATAGATTCATGGAGGTTCATGGAGATTCATGGAGGTTCATGGAGATTCATTCATGGAGATTCATGGAGATTCATGGAGATTCATAGGGATTCATGGAGGTTCATGGAGGTTCATGGAGATTCATGGAGATACATGGAGATTCATGGAGTTCATGGAGATTCATGGAGGTTCATGGAGATTGATGGAGATTCATGGAGATTCATGGAGATTCATAGAGATTCATGGAGGTTCATGGAGATTCATGGAGATTCATGGATATTCACAGAGATTCATGGAGGTTCATGGAGATTCATGGAGGCTCATGGAGAATCATGGAGCTTCATGGAGATTCATTCATGGAGATTCATAGAGAATCATAGAGATTAATGGAGATTAATAGAGATTCATGGAGGTTCATGGAGATTCATTCATGGAGATTCATGGAGATTCATGGAGATTCATGGACATTCATGGAGATTCAAGGAGATTCACAGAGATTCATGGAGGTTCATGGAGATTCATGGAGGTTCATGGAAATTCATGGAGATTCATGGAGATTCAGTCATGGAGATTCATGGAGAATCATAGAGATTCATGGAGGTTCATGGAGATTCATGGAGATACATGGAGATTCATGGAGTTCATGGAGATTCATGGAGGTTCATGGATATTCATGGAGATTCATGGAGATTCATAGAGATTCATGGAGGTTCATGGAGATTCATGGAGGTTCATGGAGATTCATGGAGTTCATGGACATTCATGGAGATTCAAGGAGATTCACAGAGATTCATGGAGGTTCATGGAGATTCATGGAGGTTCATGGAAATTCATGGAGATTCATGGAGATTCAGTCATGGAGATTCATGGAGAATCATAGAGATTCATGGAGGTTCATGGAGATTCATGGAGATACATGGAGATTCATGGAGTTCATGGAGATTCATGGAGGTTCATGGATATTCATGGAGATTCATGGAGATTCATAGAGATTCATGGAGGTTCATGGAGATTCATGGAGATTCATGGACATCCACAGAGATTCATGGAGGTTCATGGAGATTCATGGAGCTTCATGGAGATTCGTGGAGGTTCATCGAGATTCACAGAGAAACATGGAGATTCATGGAGTTCATGGAGATTCATGGAGGTTCATGGATATTCATGGAGATTCATGGAGATTCATAGAGATTCATGGAGGTTCATGGAGATTCATGGAGGTTCATGGAGATTCATGGAGTTCATGGAGATTCATGGAGGTTCATGGAGATTGATGGAGATTCATGGAGATTCATGGAGATTCATAGAGATTCATGGAGGTTCATGGAGATTCATGGAGATTCATGGATATTCACAGAGATTCATGGAGGTTCATGGAGATTCATGGAGGCTCATGGAGAATCATGGAGCTTCATGGAGATTCATTCATGGAGATTCATAGAGAATCATAGAGATTAATGGAGATTAATAGAGATTCATGGAGGTTCATGGAGATTCATTCATGGAGATTCATGGAGATTCATGGAGATTCATGGACATTCATGGAGATTCAAGGAGATTCACAGAGATTCATGGAGGTTCATGGAGATTCATGGAGGTTCATGGAAATTCATGGAGATTCATGGAGATTCAGTCATGGAGATTCATGGAGAATCATAGAGATTCATGGAGGTTCATGGAGATTCATGGAGATACATGGAGATTCATGGAGTTCATGGAGATTCATGGAGGTTCATGGATATTCATGGAGATTCATGGAGATTCATAGAGATTCATGGAGGTTCATGGAGATTCATGGAGATTCATGGACATCCACAGAGATTCATGGAGGTTCATGGAGATTCATGGAGCTTCATGGAGATTCGTGGAGGTTCATCGAGATTCACAGAGAAACATGGAGATTCATGGAGGTTCATGGAGATTCTTGGAGGTTCATGGACATTCATGGAGATTCATGGAGATACATTCATGGAGATACATGGAGATTCATGGAGTTCATGGACATTCATGGAGATTTATGGAGATTTATGGAGATTCATAGAGATTCACGGAGGTTCATGGAGATTCATGGAGATTCATGGACATTCACAGAGATTCATGGAGGTTCATGGAGATACATGGAGATTCATGGAGTTCATGGAGATTCATGGAGCTTCATGGAGATTTATGGAGATTCATGGAGATTTATGGAGATTCATGGAGATTCATGGAAGTTCATGGAGATTCATGGAGATTCATGGACATTCACAGAGATTCATGGAGGTTCATGGAGATACATGGAGATTCATGGAGTTCATGGAGATTCATGGAGCTTTATGGAGATTTATGGAGATTCATGGAGATTTATGGAGATTCATTGAGATTCATGGAGGTTCATGGAGATTCATGGAGATTCATGGACATTCACAGAGATTCATGGAGGTTCATGGAGATTCATGGAGGTTCATGGAGATTCATTCATGGAGATTCATGGAGATTCATGGAGATTCATAGGGATTCATGGAGGTTCATGGAGGTTCATGGAGTTTCATGGAGATACATGGAGATTCATGGAGTTCATGGAGATTCATGGAGGTTCATGGAGATTGATGGAGATTCATGGAGATTCATGGAGATTCATAGAGATTCATGGAGGTTCATGGAGATTCATGGAGATTCATGGACATTCACAGAGATTCATGGAGGTTCATGGAGATTCATTCATGGATATTCATGGAGAATCATAGAGATTCATGGAGGTTCATAGAGATTCATAGAGAAACATGGAGATTCATGGAGGTTTATGGAGATTCTTGGAGGTTCATGGACATTCATGGAGATTCATGGAGATACATTCATGGAGATACATGGAGATTCATGGAGTTCATGGGCATTCATGGAGATTCATGGAGATTCATTCATGGAGATACATGGAGATTCATGGAGATTCATGGAGTTCATGGAGATTCATGGAGCTTCATGGAGATTTATGGAGATTCATGGAGATTCATGGAGATTTATGGAGATTCATAGAGATTCATGGAGGTTCATGGAGATTCATGGAGATTCATGGACATTCACATAGATTCATGGAGGTTCATGGAGATTCATGGAGGTTCATGGAGATTCATTCATGGAGATTCATGGAGATTCATGGAGATTCATAGGGATTCATGGAGGTTCATGGAGGTTCATGGAGATTCATGGAGATACATGGAGATTCATGGAGTTCATGGAGATTCATGGAGGTTCATGGAGATTGATGGAGATTCATGGAGATTCATGGAGATTCATAGAGATTCATGGAGGTTCATGGAGATTCATGGAGATTCATGGATATTCACAGAGATTCATGGAGGTTCATGGAGATTCATGGAGGCTCATGGAGAATCATGGAGCTTCATGGAGATTCATTCATGGAGATTCATAGAGAATCATAGAGATTAATGGAGATTAATAGAGATTCATGGAGGTTCATGGAGATTCATTCATGGAGATTCATGGAGATTCATGGAGATTCATGGACATTCATGGAGATTCAAGGAGATTCACAGAGATTCATGGAGGTTCATGGAGATTCATGGAGGTTCATGGAAATTCATGGAGATTCATGGAGATTCAGTCATGGAGATTCATGGAGAATCATAGAGATTCATGGAGGTTCATGGAGATTCATGGAGATACATGGAGATTCATGGAGTTCATGGAGATTCATGGAGGTTCATGGATATTCATGGAGATTCATGGAGATTCATAGAGATTCATGGAGGTTCATGGAGATTCATGGAGGTTCATGGAGATTCATGGAGTTCATGGAGATTCATGGAGGTTCATGGAGATTGATGGAGATTCATGGAGATTCATGGAGATTCATAGAGATTCATGGAGGTTCATGGAGATTCATGGAGATTCATGGATATTCACAGAGATTCATGGAGGTTCATGGAGATTCATGGAGGCTCATGGAGAATCATGGAGCTTCATGGAGATTCATTCATGGAGATTCATAGAGAATCATAGAGATTAATGGAGATTAATAGAGATTCATGGAGGTTCATGGAGATTCATTCATGGAGATTCATGGAGATTCATGGAGATTCATGGACATTCATGGAGATTCAAGGAGATTCACAGAGATTCATGGAGGTTCATGGAGATTCATGGAGGTTCATGGAAATTCATGGAGATTCATGGAGATTCAGTCATGGAGATTCATGGAGAATCATAGAGATTCATGGAGGTTCATGGAGATTCATGGAGATACATGGAGATTCATGGAGTTCATGGAGATTCATGGAGGTTCATGGATATTCATGGAGATTCATGGAGATTCATAGAGATTCATGGAGGTTCATGGAGATTCATGGAGATTCATGGACATCCACAGAGATTCATGGAGGTTCATGGAGATTCATGGAGCTTCATGGAGATTCGTGGAGGTTCATCGAGATTCACAGAGAAACATGGAGATTCATGGAGGTTCATGGAGATTCTTGGAGGTTCATGGACATTCATGGAGATTCATGGAGATACATTCATGGAGATACATGGAGATTCATGGAGTTCATGGACATTCATGGAGATTTATGGAGATTTATGGAGATTCATAGAGATTCACGGAGGTTCATGGAGATTCATGGAGATTCATGGACATTCACAGAGATTCATGGAGGTTCATGGAGATACATGGAGATTCATGGAGTTCATGGAGATTCATGGAGCTTCATGGAGATTTATGGAGATTCATGGAGATTTATGGAGATTCATGGAGATTCATGGAAGTTCATGGAGATTCATGGAGATTCATGGACATTCACAGAGATTCATGGAGGTTCATGGAGATACATGGAGATTCATGGAGTTCATGGAGATTCATGGAGCTTCATGGAGATTTATGGAGATTCATGGAGATTTATGGAGATTCATTGAGATTCATGGAGGTTCATGGAGATTCATGGAGATTCATGGACATTCACAGAGATTCATGGAGGTTCATGGAGATTCATGGAGGTTCATGGAGATTCATTCATGGAGATTCATGGAGATTCATGGAGATTCATAGGGATTCATGGAGTTTCATGGAGGTTCATGGAGTTTCATGGAGATACATGGAGATTCATGGAGTTCATGGAGATTCATGGAGGTTCATGGAGATTGATGGAGATTCATGGAGATTCATGGAGATTCATAGAGATTCATGGAGGTTCATGGAGATTCATGGAGATTCATGGACATTCACAGAGATTCATGGAGGTTCATGGAGATTCATTCATGGATATTCATGGAGAATCATAGAGATTCATGGAGGTTCATAGAGATTCATAGAGAAACATGGAGATTCATGGAGGTTTATGGAGATTCTTGGAGGTTCATGGACATTCATGGAGATTCATGGAGATACATTCATGGAGATACATGGAGATTCATGGAGTTCATGGGCATTCATGGAGATTCATGGAGATTCATTCATGGAGATACATGGAGATTCATGGAGATTCATGGAGTTCATGGAGATTCATGGAGCTTCATGGAGATTTATGGAGATTCATGGAGATTTATGGAGATTCATAGAGATTCATGGAGGTTCATGGAGATTCATGGAGATTCATGGACATTCACAGAGATTCATGGAGGTTCATGGAGATTCATAGAGGTTCATAGAGATTCATGGAAGTTCATGGAGATTCATGGAGATTCATGGACATTCACAGAGATTCATGGAGGTTCATGGAGATACATGGAGATTCATGGAGTTCATGGAGATTCATGGAGCTTCATGGAGATTTATGGAGATTCATGGAGATTTATGGAGATTCATAGAGATTCATGGAGGTTCATGGAGATTCATGGAGATTCATGGACATTCACAGAGATTCATGGAGGTTCGTGGAGATTCATGGAGGTTCATGGAGATTCATTCATGGAGATTCATGGAGATTCATTGAGATTCATAGGGATTCATGGAGGTTCATGGAGGTTCATGGAGATTCATGGAGATACATGGAGATTCATGGAGTTCATGGAGATTCATGGAGGTTCATGGAGATTGATGGAGATTCATGGAGATTCATGGAGATTCATAGAGATTCATGGAGGTTCATGGAGATTCATGGAGATTCATGGACATTCACAGAGATTCATGGAGGTTCATGGAGATTCATTCATGGAGATTCATGGAGAATCATAGAGATTCATGGAGGTTCATAGAGATTCATAGAGAAACATGGAGATTCATGGAGGTTTATGGAGATTCTTGGAGGTTCATGGACATTCATGGAGATTCATGGAGATACATTCATGGAGATACATGGAGATTCATGGAGTTCATGGACATTCATGGAGATTCATGGAGATTCATTCATGGAGATACATGGAGATTCATGGAGATTCATGGAGTTCATGGAGATTCATGGAGCTTCATGGAGATTTATGGAGATTCATGGAGATTTATGGAGATTCATAGAGATTCATGGAGGTTCATGGAGATTCATGGAGATTCATGGACATTCACAGAGATTCATGGAGGTTCATGGAGATTCATAGAGGTTCATGGAGATTCATGGAGATTAATGGAGATTCATGGACATTCATGGAGATTCAAGGAGATTCACAGAGATTCATGGAGGTTCATGGAGATTCATGGAGGTTCATGGATATTCACCGAGATTCATGGAGGTTCATGGAGATTCATGGAGGTTCATGGAGAATCATGGAGCTTCATGGAGATTCATTCATGGAGATTCATGGAGAATCATAGAGATTCATGGAGATTCATAGAGATTCATGGAGGTTCATGGAGATTCATGGAGATTCATGGAGATTCATGGACATTCATGGAGATTCAAGGAGATTCACAGAGATTCATGGAGGTTCATGGAGATTCATGGAGGTTCATGGAAATTAATGGAGATTCATGGAGATTCAGTCATGGAGATTCATGGAGAATCATAGAGATTCATGGAGGTTCATGGAGAATCATGGAGCTTCATCTAGATTCATTCATGGAGATTTATGGAGAATCATAG
Source organism: Lasioglossum villosulum (assembly GCA_963971365.1). Lineage (NCBI taxonomy): Eukaryota > Metazoa > Arthropoda > Insecta > Hymenoptera > Halictidae > Lasioglossum > Lasioglossum villosulum. Next base: position 35,064,029 of record OZ020495.1, read on the forward strand.
AGATTCATGGAGGTTCATGGAGATTCAAAGAGAAACATGGAGATTCATGGAGGTTCATGGAGATTCAGTCATGGAGATTCATGGAGAATCATAGAGATTCATGGAGGTTCATGGAGGTTCATGGAGATACATGGAGATTCATGGAGTTCATGGAGATTCATGGAGCTTCATGGAGATTTATGGAGATTCATGGAGATTTATTTAGATTCATAGAGATTCATGGAGGTTCATGGAGATTCATGGAGATTCATGGACATTCACAGAGATTCATGGAGGTTCATGGAGATTCATGGAGGTTCATGGAGATTCATTCATGGAGATTCATGGAGATTCATGGAGATTCATAGGGATTCATGGAGGTTCATGGAGGTTCATGGAGATTCATGGAGATACATGGAGATTCATGGAGTTCATGGAGATTCATGGAGATTCATGGAGATTCATGGAGATTCATAGAGATTCATGGAGGTTCATGGAGATTCATGGAGATTCATGGACATGCACAGAGATTCATGGAGGTTAATGGAGATTCATTCATGGAGGTTCATGGAGATTCATTCATGGAGATTCATGGAGGTTCATAGAGATTCACAGAGAAACATGGAGATTCATGGAGGTTCATGGAGATTCTTGGAGGTTCATGGACATTCATGGAGATTCATGGAGATACATTCATGGAGATACATGGAGATTCATGGAGTTCATGGACATTCATGGAGATTCATGGAGATTCATTCATGGAGATTCATGGAGATTCATGGAGATTCATAGGGATTCATGGAGGTTCATGGAGGTTCATGGAGATTCATGGAGATACATGGAGATTCATGGAGTTCATGGAGATTCATGGAGATTCATGGAGATTCATGGAGATTCATAGAGATTCATGGAGGTTCATGGAGATTCATGGAGATTCATGGACATGCACAGAGATTCGTGGAGGTTCATGGAGATTCATTCATGGAGATTCATGGAGAATCATAGAGATTCATGGAGGTTCATAGAGATTCGCAGAGAAACATGGAGATTCATGGAGGTTCATGGAGATTCTTGGAGGTTCATGGACATTCATGGAGATTCATGGAGATACATTCATGGAGATACATGGAGATTCATGGAGTTCATGGACATTCATGGAGATTCATGGAGATTCATTCATGGAGATACATGGAGATTCATGGAGTTCATGGAGATTCATGGAGCTTCATGGAGATTTATGGAGATTCATAGAGATTCATGGAGGTTCATGGAGATTCATGGAGATTCATGGACATTCACAGAGATTCATGGAGGTTCATGGAGATTCATGGAGGTCCATGGACATTCATGGAGATTCATGGAGATTCATTCATGGAGATACATGGATATTCATGGAGTTCATGGAGATTCATGGAGCTTCATGGAGATTTATGGAGTTTCATGGAGATTTATGGAGATTCATAGAGATTCATGGAGGTTCATGGAGATTCATGGAGATTCATGGACATTCACAGAGATTCATGGAGGTTCATGGAGATTCATGGAGGTTCATAGGGATTCATGGAGGTTCATGGAGATTCATGGAGATTCATGGACATTCACAGAGATTCATGGAGGTTCATGGAGATTCATAGAGGTTCATGGAGATTCATGGAGATTCATGGACGTTCACAGAGATTCATGGAGGTTCATGGAGATTCATGGAGGTTCATGGAGAATCATGGAGCTTCATGGAGATTCATTCATGGAGATTCATGGAGATTCATGGAGACTCATAGGGATTCATGGAAGTTCATGGAGATTCATGGAGGTTCATGGACATTCATGGAGATTCATGGATATTCATGGAGATTCATGGATATTCACCGAGATTCATGGAGGTTCATGGAGATTCATGGAGGTTCATGGAGAATCATGGAGCTTCATGGAGATTCATTCATGGAGATTCATGGAGAATCATAGAGATTCATGGAGATTCATAGAGATTCATGGAGGTTCATGGAGATTCATGGAGATTCATGGAGATTCATGGACATTCATGGAGATTCAAGGAGATTCACAGAGATTCATGGAGGTTCATGGAGATTCATGGAGGTTCATGGAAATTAATGGAGATTCATGGAGATTCAGTCATGGATATTCATGGAGAATCATAGAGATTCATGGAGGTTCATGGAGAATCATGGAGCTTCATCTAGATTCATTCATGGAGATTTATGGAGAATCATAGAGATTCATGGAGGTTCATGGAGATTCAAAGAGAAACATGGAGATTCATGGAGGTTCATGGAGATTCAGTCATGGAGATTCATGGAGAATCATAGAGATTCATGGAGGTTCATGGAGATTCATGGAGATACATGGAGATTCATGGAGTTCATGGAGATTCATGGAGCTTCATGGAGATTTATGGAGATTCATGGAGATTTATTTAGATTCATAGAGATTCATGGAGGTTCATGGAGATTCATGGAGATTCATGGACATTCACAGAGATTCATGGAGGTTCATGGAGATTCATGGAGGTTCATGGAGATTCATTCATGGAGATTCATGGAGATTCATGGAGATTCATAGGGATTCATGGAGGTTCATGGAGGTTCATGGAGATTCATGGAGATACATGGAGATTCATGGAGTTCATGGAGATTCATGGAGATTCATGGAGATTCATGGAGATTCATAGAGATTCATGGAGGTTCATGGAGATTCATGGAGATTCATGGACATGCACAGAGATTCATGGAGGTTCATGGAGATTCATTCATGGAGATTCATGGAGAATCATAGAGATTCATGGAGGTTCATAGAGATTCACAGAGAAACATGGAGATTCATGGAGGTTCATGGAGATTCTTGGAGGTTCATGGACATTCATGGAGATTCATGGAGATACATTCATGGAGATACATGGAGATTCATGGAGTTCATGGACATTCATGGAGATTCATGGAGATTCATTCATGGAGATACATGGAGATTCATGGAGTTCATGGAGATTCATGGAGCTTCATGGAGATTTATGGAGATTCATAGAGATTCATGGAGGTTCATGGAGATTCATGGAGATTCATGGACATTCACAGAGATTCATGGAGGTTCATGGAGATTCATGGAGGTCCATGGACATTCATGGAGATTCATGGAGATTCATTCATGGAGATACATGGATATTCATGGAGTTCATGAAGATTCATGGAGCTTCATGGAGATTTATGGAGTTTCATGGAGATTTATGGAGATTCATAGAGATTCATGGAGGTTCATGGAGATTCATGGAGATTCATGGACATTCACAGAGATTCATGGAGGTTCATGGAGATTCATGGAGGTTCATAGGGATTCATGGAGGTTCATGGAGATTCATGGAGATTCATGGACATTCACAGAGATTCATGGAGGTTCATGGAGATTCATAGAGGTTCATGGAGATTCATGGAGATTCATGGACGTTCACAGAGATTCATGGAGGTTCATGGAGATTCATGGAGGTTCATGGAGAATCATGGAGCTTCATGGAGATTCATTCATGGAGATTCATGGAGATTCATGGAGACTCATAGGGATTCATGGAAGTTCATGGAGATTCATGGAGGTTCATGGACATTCATGGAGATTCATGGATATTCACAGAGATTCATGGAGGTTCATGGAGATACATGGAGATTCATGGAGTTCATGGAGATTCATGGAGCTTCATGGAGATTTATGGAGATTCATGGAGATTTATGGAGATTCATGGAGATTCATGGAAGTTCATGGAGATTCATGGAGATACATGGAGATTCATGGAGTTCATGGAGATTCATGGAGCTTCATGGAGATTTATGGAGATTCATGGAGATTTATGGAGATTCATAGAGATTCATGGAGGTTCATGGAGATTGATGGAGATTCATGGAGATTCATGGAGATTCATAGAGATTCATGGAGGTTCATGGAGATTCATGGAGATTCATGGACATTCACAGAGATTCATGGAGGTTCATGGAGATTCATTCATGGAGATTCATGGAGAATCATAGAGATTCATGGAGGTTCATAGAGATTCATAGAGAAACATGGAGATTCATGGAGGTTTATGGAGATTCTTGGAGGTTCATGGACATTCATGGAGATTCATGGACATTCACAGAGATTCATGGAGGTTCATGGAGATACATGGAGATTCATGGAGTTCATGGAGATTCATGGAGTTCATGGAGATTCATGGAGCTTCATGGAGATTTATGGAGATTCATGGAGATTTATGGAGATTCATAGAGATTCATGGAGGTTCATGGAGATTCATGGAGATTCATGGACATTCACAGAGATTCATGGAGGTTCATGGAGATTCATGGAGGTTCATGGAGATTCATTCATGGAGATTCATGGAGATTCATTGAGATTCATAGGGATTCATGGAGGTTCATGGAGGTTCATGGAGATTCATGGAGATACATGGAGATTCATGGAGTTCATGGAGATTCATGGAGGTTCATGGAGATTGATGGAGATTCATGGAGATTCATGGAGATTCATAGAGATTCATGGAGGTTCATGGAGATTCATGGAGATTCATGGACATTCACAGAGATTCATGGAGGTTCATGGAGATTCATTCATGGAGATTCATGGAGAATCATAGAGATTCATGGAGGTTCATAGAGATTCATAGAGAAACATGGAGATTCATGGAGGTTTATGGAGATTCTTGGAGGTTCATGGACATTCATGGAGATTCATGGAGATACATTCATGGAGATACATGGAGATTCATGGAGTTCATGGACATTCATGGCGATTCATGGAGATTCATTCATGGAGATACATGGAGATTCATGGAGATTCATGGAGTTCATGGAGATTCATGGAGCTTCATGGAGATTTATGGAGATTCATGGAGATTTATGGAGATTCATAGAGATTCATGGAGGTTCATGGAGATTCATGGAGATTCATGGACATTCACAGAGATTCATGGAGGTTCATGGAGATTCATAGAGGTTCATGGAGATTCATGGAGATTCATGGACGTTCACAGAGATTCATGGAGGTTCATGGAGATTCATGGAGGTTCATGGAGAATCATGGAGCTTCATGGAGATTCATTCATGGAGATTCATGGAGATTCATGGAGATTCATAGGGATTCATGGAAGTTCATGGAGATTCATGGAGGTTCATGGACATTCATGGAGATTCATGGATATTCACCGAGATTCATGGAGGTTCATGGAGAGTCATGGAGGTTCATGGAGAATCATGGAGCTTCATGGAGATTCATTCATGGAGATTCATGGAGAATCATAGAGATTCATGGAGATTCATAGAGATTCATGGAGGATCATGGAGATTCATGGAGATTCATGGAGATTCATGGACATTCATGGAGATTCAAGGAGATTCACAGAGATTCATGGAGGTTCATGGATATTCATGGAGGTTCATGGAAATTAATGGAGATTCATGGAGATTCAGTCATGGAGATTCATGGAGAATCATAGAGATTCATGGAGGTTCATGGAGAATCATGGAGCTTCATCTAGATTCATTCATGGAGATTTATGGAGAATCATAGAGATTCATGGAGGTTCATGGAGATTCAAAGAGAAACATGTAGATTCATGGAGGTTCATGGAGATTCAGTCATGGAGATTCATGGAGAATCATAGAGATTCATGGAGGTTCATGGAGATTCATGGAGATACATGGAGATTCATGGAGTTCATGGAGATTCATGGAGCTTCATGGAGATTTATGGAGATTCATGGAGATTTATTTAGATTCATAGAGATTCATGGAGGTTCATGGAGATTCATGGAGATTCATGGACATTCACAGAGATTCATGGAGGTTCATGGAGATTCATGGAGGTTCATGGAGATTCATTCATGGAGATTCATGGAGATTCATGGAGATTCATAGGGATTCATGGAGGTTCATGGAGGTTCATGGAGATTCATGGAGATACATGGAGATTCATGGAGTTCATGGAGATTCATGGAGATTCATGGAGATTCATGGAGATTCATAGAGATTCATGGAGGTTCATGGAGATTCATGGAGATTCATGGACATGCACAGAGATTCATGGAGGTTCATGGAGATTCATTCATGGAGATTCATGGAGAATCATAGAGATTCATGGAGGTTCATAGAGATTCACAGAGAAACATGGAGATTCATGGAGGTTCATGGAGATTCTTGGAGGTTCATGGACATTCATGGAGATTCATGGAGGTCCATGGACATTCATGGAGATTCATGGAGATTCATTCATGGAGATACATGGATATTCATGGAGTTCATGGAGATTCATGGAGCTTCATGGAGATTTATGGAGTTTCATGGAGATTTATGGAGATTCATAGAGATTCATGGAGGTTCATGGAGATTCATGGAGATTCATGGACATTCACAGAGATTCATGGAGGTTCATGGAGATTCATGGAGGTTCATAGGGATTCATGGAGGTTCATGGAGATTCATGGAGATTCATGGACATTCACAGAGATTCGTGGAGGTTCATGGAGATTCATAGAGGTTCATGGAGATTCATGGAGATTCATGTACGTTCACAGAGATTCATGGAGGTTCATGGAGATTCATGGAGGTTCATGGAGAATCATGGAGCTTCATGGAGATTCATTCATGGAGATTCATGGAGATTCATGGAGACTCATAGGGATTCATGGAAGTTCATGGATATTCATGGAGGTTCATGGACATTCATGGAGATTCATGGATATTCACAGAGATTCATGGAGGTTCATGGAGATTCATGGAGGTTCATGGAGAATCATGGAGCTTCATGGAGATTCATTCATGGAGATTCATGGAGAATCATAGAGATTCATGGAGATTCATAGAGATTCATGGAGGTTCATGGAGATTCATGGAGATTCATGGAGATTCATGGACATTCATGGAGATTCAAGGAGATTCACAGAGATTCATGGAGGTTCATGGAGATTCATGGAGGTTCATGGAAATTAATGGAGATTCATGGAGGTTCATGGAGATACATGGAGATTCATGGAGTTCATGGAGATTCATGGAGCTTCATGGAGATTTATGGAGATTCATGGAGATTTATGGAGATTCATGGAGATTCATGGAAGTTCATGGAGATTCATGGAGATTCATGGACATTCACAGAGATTCATGGAGGTTCATGGAGATACATGGAGATTCATGGAGTTCATGGAGGTTCATGGAGATACATGGACATTCACAGAGATTCATGGAGGTTCATGGAGATTCATTCATGGAGATTCATGGAGAATCATAGAGATTCATGGAGGTTCATAGAGATTCATAGAGAAACATGGAGATTCATGGAGGTTTATGGAGATTCTTGGAGGTTCATGGACATTCATGGAGATTCATGGAGATACATTCATGGAGATACATGGAGATTCATGGAGTTCATGGACATTCATGGAGATTCATGGAGATTCATTCATGGAGATACATGGAGATTCATGGAGATTCATGGAGTTCATGGAGATTCATGGAGCTTCATGGAGATTTATGGAGATTCATGGAGATTTATGGAGATTCATAGAGATTCATGGAGGTTCATGGAGATTCATGGAGATTCATGGACATTCACAGAGATTCATGGAGGTTCATGGAGATTCATAGAGGTTCATGGAGATTCATGGAGATTCATGGACGTTCACAGAGATTCATGGAGGTTCATGGAGATTCATGGAGGTTCATGGAGAATCATGGAGCTTCATGGAGATTCATTCATGGAGATTCATGGAGATTCATGGAGATTCATAGGGATTCATGGAAGTTCATGGAGATTCATGGAGGTTCATGGACATTCATGGAGATTCATGGATATTCACAGAGATTCATGGAGGTTCATGGAGATTCATGGAGGTTCATGGATATTCATGGAGATTTATGGAGAATCATAGAGATTCATGGAGGTTCATGGAGATTCAAAGAGAAACATGGAGATTCATGGAGGTTCATGGAGATTCAGTCATGGAGATTCATGGAGAATCATAGAGATTCATGGAGGTTCATGGAGATTCATGGAGATACATGGAGATTCATGGTGTTCATGGAGATTCATGGAGCTTCATGGAGATTTATGGAGATTCATGGAGATTTATTTAGATTCATAGAGATTCATGGAGGTTCATGGAGATTCATGGAGATTCATGGACATTCACAGAGATTCATGGAGGTTCATGGAGATTCATGGAGGTTCATGGAGATTCATTCATGGAGATTCATGGAGATTCATGGAGATTCATAGGGATTCATGGAGGTTCATGGAGGTTCATGGAGATTCATGGAGATACATGGAGATTCATGGAGTTCATGGAGATTCATGGAGATTCATGGAGATTCATGGAGATTCATAGAGATTCATGGAGGTTCATGGAGATTCATGGAGATTCATGGACATGCACAGAGATTCATGGAGGTTCATGGAGATTCATTCATGGAGATTCATGGAGAATCATAGAGATTCATGGAGGTTTATAGAGATTCACAGAGAAACATGGAGATTCATGGAGGTTCATGGAGATTCTTGGAGGTTCATGGACATTCATGGAGATTCATGGAGATACATTCATGGAGATACATGGAGATTCATGGAGTTCATGGACATTCATGGAGATTCATGGAGATTCATGGAGATACATGGAGATTCATGGAGTTCATGGAGATTCATGGAGCTTCATGGAGATTTATGGAGATTCATAGAGATTCATGGAGGTTCATGGAGATTCATGGAGATTCATGGACATTCACAGAGATTCATGGAGGTTCATGGAGATTCATGGAGGTCCATGGACATTCATGGAGATTCATGGAGATTCATTCATGGAGATACATGGATATTCATGGAGTTCATGGAGATTCATGGAGCTTCATGGAGATTTATGGAGATTCATGGAGATTTATGGAGATTCATAGAGATTCATGGAGGTTCATGGAGATTCATGGAGATTCATGGAGATTCACAGAGATTCATGGAGGTTCATGGAGATTCATGGAGGTTCATAGGGATTCATGGAGGTTCATGGAGATTCATGGAGATTCATGGACATTCACAGAGATTCATGGAGGTTCATGGAGATTCATAGAGGTTCATGGAGATTCATGGAGATTCATGGACGTTCACAGAGATTCATGGAGGTTCATGGAGATTCATGGAGGTTCATGGAGAATCATGGAGCTTCATGGAGATTCATTCATGGAGATTCATGGAGATTCATGGAGACTCATAGGGATTCATGGAAGTTCGTGGAGATTCATGGAGGTTCATGGACATTCATGGAGATTCATGGATATTCACAGAGATTCATGGAGGTTCATGGAGATTCATGGAGGTTCATGGAGAATCATGGAGCTTCATGGAGATTCATTCATGGAGATTCATGGAGAATCATAGAGATTCATGGAGATTCATAGAGATTCATGGAGGTTCATGGAGATTCATGGAGATTCATGGAGATTCATGGACATTCATGGAGATTCAAGGAGATTCACAGAGATTCATGGAGGTTCATGGAGATTCATGGAGGTTCATGGAAATTAATGGAGATTCATGGAGATTCAGTCATGGAGATTCATGGAGCATCATAGAGATTCATGGAGGTTCATGGAGATTCATGGAGATACATGGAGATTCATGGAGTTCATGGAGATTCATGGAGGTTCATGGATATTCATGGAGATTTATGGAGATTCATAGAGATTCATGGAGGCTCATGGAGATTCATGGAGATTCATGGACATCCACAGAGATTCATGGAGGTTCATGGAGATTCATGGAGGTTCATGGAGAATCATGGAGCTTCATCTAGATTCATTCATGGAGATTTATGGAGAATCATAGAGATTCATGGAGGTTCATGGAGATTCAAAGAGAAACATGGAGATTCATGGAGGTTCATGGAGATTCTTGGAGGTTCATGGACATTCATGGAGATTCATGGAGATACATTCATGGAGATACATGGAGATTCATGGAGTTCATGGACATTCATGGAGATTCATGGAGATTCATGGAGATTCATTCATGGAGATACATGGAGATTCATGGAGTTCATGGAGATTCATGGAGCTTCATGGAGATTTATGGAGATTCATGGAGATTCATAGGGATTCATGGAGATTCATGGAGGTTCATGGATATTCATGGAGATTTATGGAGATTCATGGAGATTCATGGAGGTCCATGGACATTCATGGAGATTCATGGAGATTCATTCATGGAGATACATGGATATTCATGGAGTTCATGGAGATTCATGGAGCTTCATGGAGATTTATGGAGATTCATGGAGATTTATGGAGATTCATAGAGATTCATGGAGGTTCATGGAGATTCATGGAGATTCATGGACATTCACAGAGATTCATGGAGGTTCATGGAGATTCATGGAGGTTCATAGGGATTCATGGAGGTTCATGGAGATTCATGGAGATTCATGGACATTCACAGAGATTCATGGAGGTTCATGGAGATTCATAGAGGTTCATGGAGATTCATGGAGATTCATGGACGTTCACAGAGATTCATGGAGGTTCATGGAGATTCATGGAGGTTCATGGAGAATCATGGAGCTTCATGGAGATTCATTCATGGAGATTCATGGAGATTCATGGATATTCACAGAGATTCATGGAGGTTCATGGAGATTCATGGAGGTTCATGGAGAATCATGGAGCTTCATGGAGATTCATTCATGGAGATTCATGGAGAATCATAGAGATTCATGGAGATTCATGGAGAATCATAGAGATTCATGGAGATTCATAGAGATTCATGGAAGTTCATGGAGATTCATGGAGATTCATGGAGATTCATGGACATTCATGGAGATTCAAGGAGGTTCACAGAGATTCATGGAGGTTCATGGAGATTCATGGAGGTTCATGGAAATTAATGGAGATTCATGGAGATTCAGTCATGGAGATTCATGGAGAATCATAGAGATTCATGGAGGTTCATGGAGATTCATGGAGATACATGGAGATTCATGGAGTTCATGGAGATTCATGGAGGTTCATGGATATTCATGGAGATTTATGGAGATTCATAGAGATTCATGGAGGCTCATGGAGATTCATGGAGATTCATGGACATCCACAGAGATTCATGGAGGTTCATGGAGATTCATGGAGGTTCATGGAGAATCATGGAGCTTCATCTAGATTCATTCATGGAGATTTATGGAGAATCATAGAGATTCATGGAGGTTCATGGAGATTCAAAGAGAAACATGGAGATTCATGGAGGTTCATGGAGATTCAGTCATGGAGATTCATGGAGAATCATAGAGATTCATGGAGGTTCATGGAGATTCATGGAGATACATGGAGATTCATGGAGTTCATGGAGATTCATGGAGCTTCATGGAGATTTATGGAGATTCATGGAGATTTATTTAGATTCATAGAGATTCATGGAGGTTCATGGAGATTCATGGAGATTCATGGACATTCACAGAGATTCATGGAGGTTCATGGAGATTCATGGAGGTTCATGGAGATTCATTCATGGAGATTCATGGAGATTCATGGAGATTCATAGGAATTCATGGAGGTTCATGGAGGTTCATGGAGATTCATGGAGATACATGGAGATTCATGGAGTTCATGGAAATTCATGGAGATTCATGGAGATTCATGGAGATTCATAGAGATTCATGGAGGTTCATGGAGATTCATGGAGATTCATGGACATGCACAGAGATTCATGGAGGTTCATGGAGATTCATTCATGGAGATTCATGGAGAATCATAGAGATTCATGGAGGTTCATAGAGATTCACAGAGAAACATGGAGATTCATGGAGGTTCATGGAGATTCTTGGAGGTTCATGGACATTCATGGAGATTCATGGAGATACATTCATGGAGATACATGGAGATTCATGGAGTTCATGGACATTCATGGAGATTCATGGAGATTCATTCATGGAGATACATGGAGATTCATGGAGTTCATGGAGATTCATGGAGCTTCATGGAGATTTATGGAGATTCATAGAGATTCATGGAGGTTCATGGAGATTCATGGAGATTCATGGACATTCACAGAGATTCATGGAGGTTCATGGAGATTCATGGAGGTCCATGGACATTCATGGAGATTCATGGAGATTCATTCATGGAGATACATGGATATTCATGGAGTTCATGGAGATTCATGGAGCTTCATGGAGATTTATGGAGATTCATGGAGATTTATGGAGATTCATAGAGATTCATGGAGGTTCATGGAGATTCATGGAGGTTCATGGAGATTCATGGAGGTTCATGGAAATTAATGGAGATTCATGGAGATTCAGTCATGGAGATTCATGGAGAATCATAGAGATTCATGGAGGTTCATGGAGATTCATGGAGATACATGGAGATTCATGGAGTTCATGGAGATTCATGGAGGTTCATGGATATTCATGGAGATTTATGGAGATTCATAGAGATTCATGGAGGCTCATGGAGATTCATGGAGATTCATGGACATCCACAGAGATTCATGGAGGTTCATGGAGATTCATGGAGGTTCATGGAGAATCATGGAGCTTCATCTAGATTCATTCATGGAGATTTATGGAGAATCATAGAGATTCATGGAGGTTCATGGAGATTCAAAGAGAAACATGGAGATTCATGGAGGTTCATGGAGATTCAGTCATGGAGATTCATGGAGAATCATAGAGATTCATGGAGGTTCATGGAGATTCATGGAGATACATGGAGATTCATGGAGTTCATGGAGATTCATAGAGGTTCATGGAGATTCATGGAGATTCATGGACGTTCACAGAGATTCATGGAGGTTCATGGAGATTCATGGAGGTTCATGGAGAATCATGGAGCTTCATGGAGGTTCATGGAGATTCATGGAGATACATGGAGATTCATGGAGTTCATGGAGATTCATGGAGGTTCATGGATATTCATGGAGATTTATGGAGATTCATAGAGATTCATGGAGGCTCATGGAGATTCATGGAGATTCATGGACATCCACAGAGATTCATGGAGGTTCATGGAGATTCATGGAGGTTCATGGAGAATCATGGAGCTTCATCTAGATTCATTCATGGAGATTTATGGAGAATCATAGAGATTCATGGAGGTTCATGGAGATTCAAAGAGAAACATGGAGATTCATGGAGGTTCATGGAGATTCAGTCATGGAGATTCATGGAGAATCATAGAGATTCATGGAGGTTCATGGAGATTCATGGAGATACATGGAGATTCATGGAGTTCATGGAGATTCATGGAGCTTCATGGAGATTTATGGAGATTCATGGAGATTTATTTAGATTCATAGAGATTCATGGAGGTTCATGGAGATTCATGGAGATTCATGGACATTCACAGAGATTCATGGAGGTTCATGGAGATTCATGGAGGTTCATGGAGATTCATTCATGGAGATTCATGGAGATTCATGGAGATTCATAGGAATTCATGGAGGTTCATGGAGGTTCATGGAGATTCATGGAGATACATGGAGATTCATGGAGTTCATGGAAATTCATGGAGATTCATGGAGATTCATGGAGATTCATAGAGATTCATGGAGGTTCATGGAGATTCATGGAGATTCATGGACATGCACAGAGATTCATGGAGGTTCATGGAGATTCATTCATGGAGATTCATGGAGAATCATAGAGATTCATGGAGGTTCATAGAGATTCACAGAGAAACATGGAGATTCATGGAGGTTCATGGAGATTCTTGGAGGTTCATGGACATTCATGGAGATTCATGGAGATACATTCATGGAGATACATGGAGATTCATGGAGTTCATGGACATTCATGGAGATTCATGGAGATTCATTCATGGAGATACATGGAGATTCATGGAGTTCATGGAGATTCATGGAGCTTCATGGAGATTTATGGAGATTCATAGAGATTCATGGAGGTTCATGGAGATTCATGGAGATTCATGGACATTCACAGAGATTCATGGAGGTTCATGGAGATTCATGGAGGTCCATGGACATTCATGGAGATTCATGGAGATTCATTCATGGAGATACATGGATATTCATGGAGTTCATGGAGATTCATGGAGCTTCATGGAGATTTATGGAGATTCATGGAGATTTATGGAGATTCATAGAGATTCATGGAGGTTCATGGAGATTCATGGAGATTCATGGACATTCACAGAGATTCATGGAGGTTCATGGAGATTCATGGAGGTTCATAGGGATTCATGGAGGTTCATGGAGGTTCATGGAGATTCTTGGAGATACATGGAGATTCATAGAGTTCATGGAGATTCATGGAGGTTCATGGAGATTCATGGAGATTCATGGAGATTCATGGAGATTCATAGAGATTCATGGAGGTTCATGGAGATTCATGGAGATTCATGGACATTCACAGAGATTCATGGAGGTTCATGGAGATTCATTCATGGAGATTCATGGAGAATCATAGAGATTCATGGAGGTTCATAGAGATTCATAGAGAAACATGGAGATTCATGGAGGTTCATGGAGATTCTTGGAGGTTCATGGACATTCATGGAGATTCATGGAGATACATTCATGGAGATACATGGAGATTCATGGAGTTCATGGACATTCATGGAGATTCATGGAGATTCATTCATGGAGATACATGGAGATTCATGGAGTTCATGGAGATTCATGGAGCTTCATGGAGATTTATGGAGATTCATGGAGATTTATGGAGATTCATAGAGATTAATGGAGGTTCATGGAGATTCATGGAGATTCATGGACATTCACAGAGATTCATGGAGGTTCATTGAGATTCATGGAGGTTCATGGAGATTCATGGAGGTTCATGGAGATTCATGGAGATTCATGGACATTCACAGAGATTCATGGAGGTTCATGGAGATTCATGGAGGTTCATGGAGAATCAAGGAGGTTCATGGAGATTCATGGAGGTTCATGGAGAATCATGGAGCTTCATGGAGATTCATTCATGGAGATTCATGGAGATTCATGGAGATTCATTGGGATTCATGGAGATTCATGGAGGTTCATGGATATTCATGGAGATTTATGGAGATTCATAGAGATTCATGGAGGCTCATGGAGATTCATGGAGATTCATGGACATCCACAGAGATTCATGGAGATTCATGGAGATTCATGGATATTCACAGAGATTCATGGAGGTTCATGGAGATTCATGGAGGTTCATGGAGAATCATGGAGCTTCATGGAGATTCATTCATGGAGATTCATGGAGAATCATAGAGATTCATGGAGATTCATGGAGAATCATAGAGATTCATGGAGATTCATAGAGATTCATGGAGGTTCATGGAGATTCATGGAGATTCATGGAGATTCATGGACATTCATGGAGATTCAAGGAGATTCACAGAGATTCATGGAGGTTCATGGAGATTCATGGAGGTTCATGGAAATTAATGGAGATTCATGGAGATTCAGTCATGGAGATTCATGGAGAATCATAGAGATTCATGGAGGTTCATGGAGATTCATGGAGATACATGGAGATTCATGGAGTTCATGGAGATTCATGGAGGTTCATGGATATTCATGGAGATTTATGGAGATTCATAGAGATTCATGGAGGCTCATGGAGATTCATGGAGATTCATGGACATCCACAGAGATTCATGGAGGTTCATGGAGATTCATGGAGGTTCATGGAGAATCATGGAGCTTCATCTAGATTCATTCATGGAGATTTATGGAGAATCATAGAGATTCATGGAGGTTCATGGAGATTCAAAGAGAAACATGGAGATTCATGGAGGTTCATGGAGATTCAGTCATGGAGATTCATGGAGAATCATAGAGATTCATGGAGGTTCATGGAGATTCATGGAGATACATGGAGATTCATGGAGATCATGGAGATTCATGGAGCTTCATGGAGATTTATGGAGATTCATGGAGATTTATGGAGATTCATAGAGATTCATGGAGGTTCATGGAGATTCATGGAGATTCATGGACATTCACAGAGATTCATGGAGGTTCATGGAGATTAATGGAGGTTCATAGGGATTCATGGAGGTTCATGGAGGTTCATGGAGATTCTTGGAGATACATGGAGATTCATAGAGTTCATGGAGATTCATGGAGGTTCATGGAGATTCATGGAGATTCATGGAGATTCATGGAGATTCATGGAGATTCATGGATATTCACAGAGATTCATGGAGGTTCATGGAGATTCATGGAGGTTCATGGAGAATCATGGAGCTTCATGGAGATTCATTCATGGAGATTCATTCATGGAGATTCATGGAGAATCATAGAGATTCATGGAGATTCATGGAGAATCATAGAGATTCATGGAGATTCATAGAGATTCATGGAGGTTCATGGAGATTCATGGAGATTCATGGAGATTCATGGACATTCATGGAGATTCAAGGAGATTCACAGAGATTCATGGAGGTTCATGGAGATTCATGGAGGTTCATGGAAATTAATGGAGATTCATGGAGATTCAGTCATGGAGATTCATGGAGAATCATAGAGATTCATGGAGGTTCATGGAGATTCATGGAGATACATGGAGATTCATGGAGTTCATGGAGATTCATGGAGGTTCATGGATATTCATGGAGATTTATGGAGATTCATAGAGATTCATGGAGGCTCATGGAGATTCATGGAGATTCATGGACATCCACAGAGATTCATGGAGGTTCATGGAGATTCATGGAGGTTCATGGAGAATCATGGAGCTTCATCTAGATTCATTCATGGAGATTTATGGAGAATCATAGAGATTCATGGAGGTTCATGGAGATTCAAAGAGAAACATGGAGATTCATGGAGGTTCATGGAGATTCAGTCATGGAGATTCATGGAGAATCATAGAGATTCATGGAGGTTCATGGAGATTCATGGAGATACATGGAGATTCATGGAGTTCATGGAGATTCATGGAGCTTCATGGAGATTTATGGAGATTCATGGAGATTTATTTAGATTCATAGAGATTCATGGAGGTTCATGGAGATTCATGGAGATTCATGGACATTCACAGAGATTCATGGAGGTTCATGGAGATTCATGGAGGTTCATGGAGATTCATTCATGGAGATTCATGGAGATTCATGGAGATTCATAGGAATTCATGGAGGTTCATGGAGGTTCATGGAGATTCATGGAGATACATGGAGATTCATGGAGTTCATGGAAATTCATGGAGATTCATGGAGATTCATGGAGATTCATAGAGATTCATGGAGGTTCATGGAGATTCATGGAGATTCATGGACATGCACAGAGATTCATGGAGGTTCATGGAGATTCATTCATGGAGATTCATGGAGAATCATAGAGATTCATGGAGGTTCATAGAGATTCACAGAGAAACATGGAGATTCATGGAGGTTCATGGAGATTCTTGGAGGTTCATGGACATTCATGGAGATTCATGGAGATACATTCATGGAGATACATGGAGATTCATGGAGTTCATGGACATTCATGGAGATTCATGGAGATTCATTCATGGAGATACATGGAGATTCATGGAGTTCATGGAGATTCATGGAGCTTCATGGAGATTTATGGAGATTCATAGAGATTCATGGAGGTTCATGGAGATTCATGGAGATTCATGGACATTCACAGAGATTCATGGAGGTTCATGGAGATTCATGGAGGTCCATGGACATTCATGGAGATTCATGGAGATTCATTCATGGAGATACATGGATATTCATGGAGTTCATGGAGATTCATGGAGCTTCATGGAGATTTATGGAGATTCATGGAGATTTATGGAGATTCATAGAGATTCATGGAGGTTCATGGAGATTCATGGAGATTCATGGACATTCACAGAGATTCATGGAGGTTCATGGAGATTCATGGAGGTTCATAGGGATTCATGGAGGTTCATGGAGGTTCATGGAGATTCTTGGAGATACATGGAGATTCATAGAGTTCATGGAGATTCATGGAGGTTCATGGAGATTCATGGAGATTCATGGAGATTCATGGAGATTCATAGAGATTCATGGAGGTTCATGGAGATTCATGGAGATTCATGGACATTCACAGAGATTCATGGAGGTTCATGGAGATTCATTCATGGAGATTCATGGAGAATCATAGAGATTCATGGAGGTTCATAGAGATTCATAGAGAAACATGGAGATTCATGGAGGTTCATGGAGATTCTTGGAGGTTCATGGACATTCATGGAGATTCATGGAGATACATTCATGGAGATACATGGAGATTCATGGAGTTCATGGACATTCATGGAGATTCATGGAGATTCATTCATGGAGATACATGGAGATTCATGGAGTTCATGGAGATTCATGGAGCTTCATGGAGATTTATGGAGATTCATGGAGATTTATGGAGATTCATAGAGATTAATGGAGGTTCATGGAGATTCATGGAGATTCATGGACATTCACAGAGATTCATGGAGGTTCATTGAGATTCATGGAGGTTCATGGAGATTCATGGAGGTTCATGGAGATTCATGGAGATTCATGGACATTCACAGAGATTCATGGAGGTTCATGGAGATTCATGGAGGTTCATGGAGAATCAAGGAGGTTCATGGAGATTCATGGAGGTTCATGGAGAATCATGGAGCTTCATGGAGATTCATTCATGGAGATTCATGGAGATTCATGGAGATTCATAGGGATTCATGGAGATTCATGGAGGTTCATGGATATTCATGGAGATTTATGGAGATTCATAGAGATTCATGGAGGCTCATGGAGATTCATGGAGATTCATGGACATCCACAGAGATTCATGGAGGTTCATGGAGATTCATGGAGGTTCATGGAGAATCATGGAGCTTCATCTAGATTCATTCATGGAGATTTATGGAGAATCATAGAGATTCATGGAGGTTCATGGAGATTCAAAGAGAAACATGGAGATTCATGGAGGTTCATGGAGATTCAGTCATGGAGATTCATGGAGAATCATAGAGATTCATGGAGGGTCATGGAGATTCATGGAGATACATGGAGATTCATGGAGTTCATGGAGATTCATGGAGCTTCATGGAGATTTATGGAGATTCATGGAGATTTATTTAGATTCATAGAGATTCATGGAGGTTCATGGAGATTCATGGAGATTCATGGACATTCACAGAGATTCATGGAGGTTCATGGAGATTCATGGAGGTTCATGGAGATTCATTCATGGAGATTCATGGAGATTCATGGAGATTCATAGGGATTCATGGAGGTTCATGGAGGTTCATGGAGATTCATGGAGATACATGGAGATTCATGGAGTTCATGGAGATTCATGGAGATTCATGGAGATTCATGGAGATTCATAGAGATTCATGGAGGTTCATGGAGATTCATGGAGATTCATGGACATGCACAGAGATTCATGGAGGTTCATGGAGATTCATTCATGGAGATTCATGGAGAAACATAGAGATTCATGGAGGTTCATAGAGATTCACAGAGAAACATGGAGATTCATGGAGGTTCATGGAGATTCTTGGAGGTTCATGGACATTCATGGAGATTCATGGAGATACATTCATGGAGATACATGGAGATTCATGGAGTTCATGGACATTCATGGAGATTCATGGAGATTCATTCATGGAGATACATGGAGTTTCATGGAGTTCATGGAGATTCATGGAGCTTCATGGAGATTTATGGAGATTCATAGAGATTCATGGAGGTTCATGGAGATTCATGGAGATTCATGGACATTCACAGAGATTCATGGAGGTTCATGGAGATTCATGGAGGTCCATGGACATTCATGGAGATTCATGGAGATTCATTCATGGAGATACATGGATATTCATGGAGTTCATGGAGATTCATGGAGCTTCATGGAGATTTATGGAGATTCATGGAGATTTATGGAGATTCATAAAGATTCATGGAGGTTCATGGAGATTCATGGAGATTCATGGACATTCACAGAGATTCATGGAGGTTCATGGAGATTCATGGAGGTTCATAGGGATTCATGGAGGTTCATGGAGGTTCATGGAGATTCATGGACATTCACAGAGATTCATGGAGGTTCATGGAGATTAATGGAGGTTCATAGGGATTCATGGAGGTTCATGGAGGTTCATGGAGATTCTTGGAGATACATGGAGATTCATGGAGCTTCATGGAGATTTATGGAGATTCATGGAGATTTATGGAGATTCATAGAGATTCATGGAGGTTCATGGAGATTCATGGAGATTCATGGACATTCACAGAGATTCATGGAGGTTCATGGAGATTAATGGAGGTTCATAGGGATTCATGGAGGTTCATGGAGGTTCATGGAGATTCTTGGAGATACATGGAGATTCATAGAGTTCATGGAGATTCATGGAGGTTCATGGAGATTCATGGAGATTCATGGAGATTCATGGAGATTCATGGAGATTCATGGATATTCACAGAGATTCATGGAGGTTCATGGAGATTCATGGAGGTTCATGGAGAATCATGGAGCTTCATGGAGATTCATTCATGGAGATTCATGGAGAATCATAGAGATTCATGGAGATTCATGGAGAATCATAGAGATTCATGGAGATTCATAGAGATTCATGGAGGTTCATGGAGATTCATGGAGATTCATGGAGATTCATGGAGATTCATGGAGATTCATGGATATTCACAGAGATTCATGGAGGTTCATGGAGATTCATGGAGGTTCATGGAGAATCATGGAGCTTCATGGAGATTCATTCATGGAGATTCATGGAGAATCATAGAGATTCATGGAGATTCATGGAGAATCATAGAGATTCATGGAGATTCATAGAGATTCATGGAGGTTCATGGAGATTCATGGAGATTCATGGAGATTCATGGACATTCATGGAGATTCAAGGAGATTCACAGAGATTCATGGAGGTTCATGGAGATTCATGGAGGTTCATGGAAATTAATGGAGATTCATGGAGATTCAGTCATGGAGATTCATGGAGAATCATAGAGATTCATGGAGGTTCATGGAGATTCATGGAGATACATGGAGATTCATGGAGTTCATGGAGATTCATGGAGGTTCATGGATATTCATGGAGATTTATGGAGATTCATAGAGATTCATGGAGGCTCATGGAGATTCATGGAGATTCATGGACATCCACAGAGATTCATGGAGGTTCATGGAGATTCATGGAGGTTCATGGAGAATCATGGAGCTTCATCTAGATTCATTCATGGAGATTTATGGAGAATCATAGAGATTCATGGAGGTTCATGGAGATTCAAAGAGAAACATGGAGATTCATGGAGGTTCATGGAGATTCAGTCATGGAGATTCATGGAGAATCATAGAGATTCATGGAGGTTCATGGAGATTCATGGAGATACATGGAGATTCATGGAGATCATGGAGATTCATGGAGCTTCATGGAGATTTATGGAGATTCATGGAGATTTATGGAGATTCATAGAGATTCATGGAGGTTCATGGAGATTCATGGAGATTCATGGACATTCACAGAGATTCATGGAGGTTCATGGAGATTAATGGAGGTTCATAGGGATTCATGGAGGTTCATGGAGGTTCATGGAGATTCTTGGAGATACATGGAGATTCATAGAGTTCATGGAGATTCATGGAGGTTCAAGGAGATTCATGGAGATTCATGGAGATTCATGGAGATTCATGGAGATTCATGGATATTCACAGAGATTCATGGAGGTTCATGGAGATTCATGGAGGTTCATGGAGAATCATGGAGCTTCATGGAGATTCATTCATGGAGATTCATGGAGAATCATAGAGATTCATGGAGATTCATGGAGAATCATAGAGATTCATGGAGATTCATAGAGATTCATGGAGGTTCATGGAGATTCATGGAGATTCATGGAGATTCATGGACATTCATGGAGATTCAAGGAGATTCACAGAGATTCATGGAGGTTCATGGAGATTCATGGAGGTTCATGGAAATTAATGGAGATTTATGGAGATTCATGGAGATTTATTTAGATTCATAGAGATTCATGGAGGTTCATGGAGATTCATGGAGATTCATGGACATTCACAGAGATTCATGGAGGTTCATGGAGATTCATGGAGGTTCATGGAGATTCATTCATGGAGATTCATGGAGATTCATGGAGATTCATAGGAATTCATGGAGGTTCATGGAGGTTCATGGAGATTCATGGAGATACATGGAGATTCATGGAGTTCATGGAAATTCATGGAGATTCATGGAGATTCATGGAGATTCATAGAGATTCATGGAGGTTCATGGAGATTCATGGAGATTCATGGACATGCACAGAGATTCATGGAGGTTCATGGAGATTCATTCATGGAGATTCATGGAGAATCATAGAGATTCATGGAGGTTCATAGAGATTCACAGAGAAACATGGAGATTCATGGAGGTTCATGGAGATTCTTGGAGGTTCATGGACATTCATGGAGATTCATGGAGATACATTCATGGAGATACATGGAGATTCATGGAGTTCATGGACATTCATGGAGATTCATGGAGATTCATTCATGGAGATACATGGAGATTCATGGAGTTCATGGAGATTCATGGAGCTTCATGGAGATTTATGGAGATTCATAGAGATTCATGGAGGTTCATGGAGATTCATGGAGATTCATGGACATTCACAGAGATTCATGGAGGTTCATGGAGATTCATGGAGGTCCATGGACATTCACAGAGATTCATGGAGGTTCATGGAGATTCATGGAGGTCCATGGACATTCATGGAGATTCATGGAGATTCATTCATGGAGATACATGGATATTCATGGAGTTCATGGAGATTCATGGAGCTTCATGGAGATTTATGGAGATTCATGGAGATTTATGGAGATTCATAGAGATTCATGGAGGTTCATGGAGATTCATGGAGATTCATGGACATTCACAGAGATTCATGGAGGTTCATGGAGATTCATGGAGGTTCATAGGGATTCATGGAGGTTCATGGAGGTTCATGGAGATTCTTGGAGATACATGGAGATTCATAGAGTTCATGGAGATTCATGGAGGTTCATGGAGATTCATGGAGATTCATGGAGATTCATGGAGATTCATAGAGATTCATGGAGGTTCATGGAGATTCATGGAGATTCATGGACATTCACAGAGATTCATGGAGGTTCATGGAGATTCATTCATGGAGATTCATGGAGAATCATAGAGATTCATGGAGGTTCATAGAGATTCATAGAGAAACATGGAGATTCATGGACGTTCATGGAGATTCTTGGAGGTTCATGGACATTCATGGAGATTCATGGAGATACATTCATGGAGATACATGGAGATTCATGGAGTTCATGGACATTCATGGAGATTCATGGAGATTCATTCATGGAGATACATGGAGATTCATGGAGTTCATGGAGATTCATGGAGCTTCATGGAGATTTATGGAGATTCATGGAGATTTATGGAGATTCATAGAGATTAATGGAGGTTCATGGAGATTCATGGAGATTCATGGACATTCACAGAGATTCATGGAGGTTCATTGAGATTCATGGAGGTTCATGGAGATTCATGGAGGTTCATGGAGATTCATGGAGATTCATGGACATTCACAGAGATTCATGGAGGTTCATGGAGATTCATGGAGGTTCATGGAGAATCAAGGAGGTTCATGGAGATTCATGGAGGTTCATGGAGAATCATGGAGCTTCATGGAGATTCATTCATGGAGATTCATGGAGATTCATGGAGATTCATAGGGATTCATGGAGATTCATGGAGGTTCATGGATATTCATGGAGATTTATGGAGATTCATAGAGATTCATGGAGGCTCATGGAGATTCATGGAGATTCATGGACATCCACAGAGATTCATGGAGGTTCATGGAGATTCATGGAGGTTCATGGAGAATCATGGAGCTTCATGGAGATTTATTTAGATTCATAGAGATTCATGGAGGTTCATGGAGATTCATGGAGATTCATGGACATTCACAGAGATTCATGGAGGTTCATGGAGATTCATGGAGGTTCATGGAGATTCATTCA
Source organism: Lasioglossum villosulum (assembly GCA_963971365.1). NCBI lineage: Eukaryota > Metazoa > Arthropoda > Insecta > Hymenoptera > Halictidae > Lasioglossum > Lasioglossum villosulum. Next base: position 35,087,984 of record OZ020495.1, read on the forward strand.
TGGAGATTCATGGAGATTCATGGAGATTCATAGGGATTCATGGAGCTTCATGGAGATTTATGGAGATTCATGGAGATTTATGGAGATTCATAGAGATTCATGGAGGTTCATGGAGATTCATGGAGATTCATGGACATTCACAGAGATTCATGGAGGTTCATGGAGATTCATGGAGGTTCATAGGGATTCATGGAGGTTCATGGAGGTTCATGGAGATTCTTGGAGATACATGGAGATTCATAGAGTTCATGGAGATTCATGGAGGTTCATGGAGATTCATGGAGATTCATGGAGATTCATGGAGATTCATAGAGATTCATGGAGGTTCATGGAGATTCATGGAGATTCATGGACATTCACAGAGATTCATGGAGGTTCATGGAGATTCATTCATGGAGATTCATGGAGAATCATAGAGATTCATGGAGGTTCATAGAGATTCATAGAGAAACATGGAGATTCATGGAGGTTCATGGAGATTCTTGGAGGTTCATGGACATTCATGGAGATTCATGGAGATACATTCATGGAGATACATGGAGATTCATGGAGTTCATGGACATTCATGGAGATTCATGGAGATTCATTCATGGAGATACATGGAGATTCATGGAGTTCATGGAGATTCATGGAGCTTCATGGAGATTTATGGAGATTCATGGAGATTTATGGAGATTCATAGAGATTAATGGAGGTTCATGGAGATTCATGGAGATTCATGGACATTCACAGAGATTCATGGAGGTTCATTGAGATTCATGGAGGTTCATGGAGATTCATGGAGGTTCATGGAGATTCATGGAGATTCATGGACATTCACAGAGATTCATGGAGGTTCATGGAGATTCATGGAGGTTCATGGAGAATCAAGGAGGTTCATGGAGATTCATGGAGGTTCATGGAGAATCATGGAGCTTCATGGAGATTCATTCATGGAGATTCATGGAGATTCATGGAGATTCATAGGGATTCATGGAGATTCATGGAGGTTCATGGATATTCATGGAGATTTATGGAGATTCATAGAGATTCATGGAGGCTCATGGAGATTCATGGAGATTCATGGACATCCACAGAGATTCATGGAGGTTCATGGAGATTCATGGAGGTTCATGGAGAATCATGGAGCTTCATCTAGATTCATTCATGGAGATTTATGGAGAATCATAGAGATTCATGGAGGTTCATGGAGATTCAAAGAGAAACATGGAGATTCATGGAGGTTCATGGAGATTCAGTCATGGAGATTCATGGAGAATCATAGAGATTCATGGAGGGTCATGGAGATTCATGGAGATACATGGAGATTCATGGAGTTCATGGAGATTCATGGAGCTTCATGGAGATTTATGGAGATTCATGGAGATTTATTTAGATTCATAGAGATTCATGGAGGTTCATGGAGATTCATGGAGATTCATGGACATTCACAGAGATTCATGGAGGTTCATGGAGATTCATTCATGGAGATTCATGGAGATTCATGGAGATTCATAGGGATTCATGGAGGTTCATGGAGGTTCATGGAGATTCATGGAGATACATGGAGATTCATGGAGTTCATGGAGATTCATGGAGATTCATGGAGATTCATGGAGATTCATAGAGATTCATGGAGGTTCATGGAGATTCATGGAGATTCATGGACATGCACAGAGATTCATGGAGGTTCATGGAGATTCATTCATGGAGATTCATGGAGAATCATAGAGATTCATGGAGGTTCATAGAGATTCACAGAGAAACATGGAGATTCATGGAGGTTCATGGAGATTCTTGGAGGTTCATGGACATTCATGGAGATTCATGGAGATACATTCATGGAGATACATGGAGATTCATGGAGTTCATGGACATTCATGGAGATTCATGGAGATTCATTCATGGAGATACATGGAGTTTCATGGAGTTCATGGAGATTCATGGAGCTTCATGGAGATTTATGGAGATTCATAGAGATTCATGGAGGTTCATGGAGATTCATGGAGATTCATGGACATTCACAGAGATTCATGGAGGTTCATGGAGATTCATGGAGGTCCATGGACATTCATGGAGATTCATGGAGATTCATTCATGGAGATACATGGATATTCATGGAGTTCATGGAGATTCATGGAGCTTCATGGAGATTTATGGAGATTCATGGAGATTTATGGAGATTCATAAAGATTCATGGAGGTTCATGGAGATTCATGGAGATTCATGGACATTCACAGAGATTCATGGAGGTTCATGGAGATTCATGGAGGTTCATAGGGATTCATGGAGGTTCATGGAGGTTCATGGAGATTCATGGAGATACATGGAGATTCATAGAGTTCATGGAGATTCATGGAGGTTCATGGAGATTCATGGAGATTCATGGAGATTCATGGAGTTCATGGAGATTCATGGAGATTCATGGAGATTCATGGAGATTCATAGAGATTCATGGAGGTTCATGGAGATTCATGGAGATTCATGGACATGCACAGAGATTCATGGAGGTTCATGGAGATTCATTCATGGAGATTCATGGAGAATCATAGAGATTCATGGAGGTTCATAGAGATTCACAGAGAAACATGGAGATTCATGGAGGTTCATGGAGATTCTTGGAGGTTCATGGACATTCATGGAGATTCATGGAGATACATTCATGGAGATACATGGAGATTCATGGAGTTCATGGACATTCATGGAGATTCATGGAGATTCATGGAGATTTATTTAGATTCATAGAGATTCATGGAGGTTCATGGAGATTCATGGAGATTCATGGACATTCACAGAGATTCATGGAGGTTCATGGAGATTCATGGAGGTTCATGGAGATTCATTCATGGAGATTCATGGAGATTCATGGAGATTCATAGGGATTCATGGAGGTTCATGGAGGTTCATGGAGATTCATGGAGATACATGGAGATTCATGGAGTTCATGGAGATTCATGGAGATTCATGGAGATTCATGGAGATTCATGTAGATTCATGGAGATTCATGGAGATTCATAGAGATTCATGGAGGTTCATGGAGATTCATGGAGATTCATGGACATTCACAGAGATTCATGGAGGTTCATGGAGATTCATTCATGGAGATTCATGGAGAATCATAGAGATTCATGGAGGTTCATAGAGATTCATAGAGAAACATGGAGATTCATGGAGGTTCATGGAGATTCTTGGAGGTTCATGGACATTCATGGAGATTCATGGAGATACATTCATGGAGATACATGGAGATTCATGGAGTTCATGGACATTCATGGAGATTCATGGAGATTCATTCATGGAGATACATGGAGATTCATGGAGTTCATGGAGATTCATGGAGCTTCATGGAGATTTATGGAGATTCATGGAAATTTATGGAGATTCATAGAGATTAATGGAGGTTCATGGAGATTCATGGAGATTCATGGACATTCACAGAGATTCATGGAGGTTCATTGAGATTCATGGAGGTTCATAGAGATTCATGGAGGTTCATGGAGATTCATGGAGATTCATGGACATTCACAGAGATTCATGGAGGTTCATGGAGATTCATGGAGGTTCATGGAGAATCATGGAGGTTCATGGAGATTCATGGAGGTTCATGGAGAATCATGGAGCTTCATGGAGATTCATTCATGGAGATTCATGGAGATTCATGGAGATTCATAGGGATTCATGGAGATTCATAGAGGTTCATGGATATTCATGGAGATTTATGGAGATTCATAGAGATTCATGGAGGCTCATGGAGATTCATGGAGATTCATGGACATCCACAGAGATTCATGGAGGTTCATGGAGATTCATGGAGGTTCATGGATATTCATGGAGATTTATGGAGATTCATAGAGTTCATGGAGATTCATGGAGGTTCATGGAGATTCATGGAGATTCATGGAGATTCATGGAGATTCATGGAGATTCATGGATATTCACAGAGATTCATGGAGGTTCATGGAGATTCATGGAGGTTCATGGAGAATCATGGAGCTTCATGGAGATTCATTCATGGAGATTTATGGAGAATCATAGAGATTCATGGAGATTCATGGAGAATCATAGAGATTCATGGAGATTCATAGAGATTCATGGAGGTTCATGGAGATTCATGGAGATTCATGGAGATTCATGGACATTCATGGAGATTCAAGGAGATTCACAGAGATTCATGGAGGTTCATGGAGATTCATGGAGGTTCATGGAAATTAATGGAGATTCATGGAGATTCAGTCATGGAGATTCGTGGAGATTCATGGAGATTCATAGGGATTCATGGAGGTTCATGGAGATTCATGGAGATACATGGAGATTCATGGAGTTCATGGAGATTCATGGAGATTCATGGAGATTCATGGAGATTCATAGAGATTCATGGAGGTTCATGGAGATTCATGGAGATTCATGGACATGCACAGAGATTCATGGAGGTTCATGGAGCTTCATTCATGGAGATTCATGGAGAATCATAGAGATTCATGGAGGTTCATAGAGATTCACAGAGAAACATGGAGATTCATGGAGGTTCATGGAGATTCTTGGAGGTTCATGGACATTCATGGAGATTCATGGAGATACATTCATGGAGATACATGGAGATTCATGGAGTTCATGGACATTCATGGAGATTCATGGAGATTCATTCATGGAGATACATGGAGTTTCATGGAGTTCATGGAGATTCATGGAGCTTCATGGAGATTTATGGAGATTCATAGAGATTCATGGAGGTTCATGGAGATTCATGGAGATTCATGGACATTCACAGAGATTCATGGAGGTTCATGGAGATTCATGGAGGTCCATGGACATTCATGGAGATTCATGGAGATTCATTCATGGAGATACATGGATATTCATGGAGTTCATGGAGATTCATGGAGCTTCATGGAGATTTATGGAGATTCATGGAGATTTATGGAGATTCATAAAGATTCATGGAGATTCATGGAGGTTCATGGAGATTCATGGAGATTCATGGAGATTCATGGAGTTCATGGAGATTCATGGAGATTCATGGAGATTCATGGAGATTCATAGAGATTCATGGAGGTTCATGGAGATTCATGGAGATTCATGGACATGCACAGAGATTCATGGAGGTTCATGGAGATTCATTCATGGAGATTCATGGAGAATCATAGAGATTCATGGAGGTTCATAGAGATTCACAGAGAAACATGGAGATTCATGGAGGTTCATGGAGATTCTTGGAGGTTCATGGACATTCATGGAGATTCATGGAGATACATTCATGGAGATACATGGAGATTCATGGAGTTCATGGACATTCATGGAGATTCATGGAGATTCATGGAGATTTATTTAGATTCATAGAGATTCATGGAGGTTCATGGAGATTCATGGAGATTCATGGACATTCACAGAGATTCATGGAGGTTCATGGAGATTCATGGAGGTTCATGGAGATTCATTCATGGAGATTCATGGAGATTCATGGAGATTCATAGGGATTCATGGAGGTTCATGGAGGTTCATGGAGATTCATGGAGATACATGGAGATTCATGGAGTTCATGGAGATTCATGGAGATTCATGGAGATTCATGGAGATTCATGTAGATTCATGGAGATTCATGGAGATTCATAGAGATTCATGGAGGTTCATGGAGATTCATGGAGATTCATGGACATTCACAGAGATTCATGGAGGTTCATGGAGATTCATTCATGGAGATTCATGGAGAATCATAGAGATTCATGGAGGTTCATAGAGATTCATAGAGAAACATGGAGATTCATGGAGGTTCATGGAGATTCTTGGAGGTTCATGGACATTCATGGAGATTCATGGAGATACATTCATGGAGATACATGGAGATTCATGGAGTTCATGGACATTCATGGAGATTCATGGAGATTCATTCATGGAGATACATGGAGATTCATGGAGTTCATGGAGATTCATGGAACTTCATGGAGATTTATGGAGATTCATGGAAATTTATGGAGATTCATAGAGATTAATGGAGGTTCATGGAGATTCATGGAGATTCATGGACATTCACAGAGATTCATGGAGGTTCATTGAGATTCATGGAGGTTCATGGAGATTCATGGAGGTTCATGGAGATTCATGGAGATTCATGGACATTCACAGAGATTCATGGAGGTTCATGGAGATTCATGGAGGTTCATGGAGAATCATGGAGGTTCATGGAGATTCATGGAGGTTCATGGAGATTCATGGAGGTTCATGGAGATTCATTCATGGAGATTCATGGAGATTCATGGAGATTCATAGGGATTCATGGAGCTTCATGGAGATTTATGGAGATTCATGGAGATTTATGGAGATTCATAGAGATTCATGGAGGTTCATGGAGATTCATGGAGATTCATGGACATTCACAGAGATTCATGGAGGTTCATGGAGATTCATGGAGGTTCATAGGGATTCATGGAGGTTCATGGAGGTTCATGGAGATTCTTGGAGATACATGGAGATTCATAGAGTTCATGGAGATTCATGGAGGTTCATGGAGATTCATGGAGATTCATGGAGATTCATGGAGATTCATAGAGATTCATGGAGGTTCATGGAGATTCATGGAGATTCATGGACATTCACAGAGATTCATGGAGGTTCATGGAGATTCATTCATGGAGATTCATGGAGAATCATAGAGATTCATGGAGGTTCATAGAGATTCATAGAGAAACATGGAGATTCATGGAGGTTCATGGAGATTCTTGGAGGTTCATGGACATTCATGGAGATTCATGGAGATACATTCATGGAGATACATGGAGATTCATGGAGTTCATGGACATTCATGGAGATTCATGGAGATTCATTCATGGAGATACATGGAGATTCATGGAGTTCATGGAGATTCATGGAGCTTCATGGAGATTTATGGAGATTCATGGAGATTTATGGAGATTCATAGAGATTAATGGAGGTTCATGGAGATTCATGGAGATTCATGGACATTCACAGAGATTCATGGAGGTTCATTGAGATTCATGGAGGTTCATGGAGATTCATGGAGGTTCATGGAGATTCATGGAGATTCATGGACATTCACAGAGATTCATGGAGGTTCATGGAGATTCATGGAGGTTCATGGAGAATCAAGGAGGTTCATGGAGATTCATGGAGGTTCATGGAGAATCATGGAGCTTCATGGAGATTCATTCATGGAGATTCATGGAGATTCATGGAGATTCATAGGGATTCATGGAGATTCATGGAGGTTCATGGATATTCATGGAGATTTATGGAGATTCATAGAGATTCATGGAGGCTCATGGAGATTCATGGAGATTCATGGACATCCACAGAGATTCATGGAGGTTCATGGAGATTCATGGAGGTTCATGGAGAATCATGGAGCTTCATCTAGATTCATTCATGGAGATTTATGGAGAATCATAGAGATTCATGGAGGTTCATGGAGATTCAAAGAGAAACATGGAGATTCATGGAGGTTCATGGAGATTCAGTCATGGAGATTCATGGAGAATCATAGAGATTCATGGAGGGTCATGGAGATTCATGGAGATACATGGAGATTCATGGAGTTCATGGAGATTCATGGAGCTTCATGGAGATTTATGGAGATTCATGGAGATTTATTTAGATTCATAGAGATTCATGGAGGTTCATGGAGATTCATGGAGATTCATGGACATTCACAGAGATTCATGGAGGTTCATGGAGATTCATGGAGGTTCATGGAGATTCATTCATGGAGATTCATGGAGATTCATGGAGATTCATAGGGATTCATGGAGGTTCATGGAGGTTCATGGAGATTCATGGAGATACATGGAGATTCATGGAGTTCATGGAGATTCATGGAGATTCATGGAGATTCATGGAGATTCATAGAGATTCATGGAGGTTCATGGAGATTCATGGAGATTCATGGACATGCACAGAGATTCATGGAGGTTCATGGAGATTCATTCATGGAGATTCATGGAGAATCATAGAGATTCATGGAGGTTCATAGAGATTCACAGAGAAACATGGAGATTCATGGAGGTTCATGGAGATTCTTGGAGGTTCATGGACATTCATGGAGATTCATGGAGATACATTCATGGAGATACATGGAGATTCATGGAGTTCATGGACATTCATGGAGATTCATGGAGATTCATTCATGGAGATACATGGAGTTTCATGGAGTTCATGGAGATTCATGGAGCTTCATGGAGATTTATGGAGATTCATAGAGATTCATGGAGGTTCATGGAGATTCATGGAGATTCATGGACATTCACAGAGATTCATGGAGGTTCATGGAGATTCATGGAGGTCCATGGACATTCATGGAGATTCATGGAGATTCATTCATGGAGATACATGGATATTCATGGAGTTCATGGAGATTCATGGAGCTTCATGGAGATTTATGGAGATTCATGGAGATTTATGGAGATTCATAAAGATTCATGGAGGTTCATGGAGATTCATGGAGATTCATGGACATTCACAGAGATTCATGGAGGTTCATGGAGATTCATGGAGGTTCATAGGGATTCATGGAGGTTCATGGAGGTTCATGGAGATTCATGGAGATACATGGAGATTCATAGAGTTCATGGAGATTCATGGAGGTTCATGGAGATTCATGGAGATTCATGGAGATTCATGGAGTTCATGGAGATTCATGGAGATTCATGGAGATTCATGGAGATTCATAGAGATTCATGGAGGTTCATGGAGATTCATGGAGATTCATGGACATGCACAGAGATTCATGGAGGTTCATGGAGATTCATTCATGGAGATTCATGGAGAATCATAGAGATTCATGGAGGTTCATAGAGATTCACAGAGAAACATGGAGATTCATGGAGGTTCATGGAGATTCTTGGAGGTTCATGGACATTCATGGAGATTCATGGAGATACATTCATGGAGATACATGGAGATTCATGGAGTTCATGGACATTCATGGAGATTCATGGAGATTCATGGAGATTTATTTAGATTCATAGAGATTCATGGAGGTTCATGGAGATTCATGGAGATTCATGGACATTCACAGAGATTCATGGAGGTTCATGGAGATTCATGGAGGTTCATGGAGATTCATTCATGGAGATTCATGGAGATTCATGGAGATTCATAGGGATTCATGGAGGTTCATGGAGGTTCATGGAGATTCATGGAGATACATGGAGATTCATGGAGTTCATGGAGATTCATGGAGATTCATGGAGATTCATGGAGATTCATGTAGATTCATGGAGATTCATGGAGATTCATAGAGATTCATGGAGGTTCATGGAGATTCATGGAGATTCATGGACATTCACAGAGATTCATGGAGGTTCATGGAGATTCATTCATGGAGATTCATGGAGAATCATAGAGATTCATGGAGGTTCATAGAGATTCATAGAGAAACATGGAGATTCATGGAGGTTCATGGAGATTCTTGGAGGTTCATGGACATTCATGGAGATTCATGGAGATACATTCATGGAGATACATGGAGATTCATGGAGTTCATGGACATTCATGGAGATTCATGGAGATTCATTCATGGAGATACATGGAGATTCATGGAGTTCATGGAGATTCATGGAGCTTCATGGAGATTTATGGAGATTCATGGAAATTTATGGAGATTCATAGAGATTAATGGAGGTTCATGGAGATTCATGGAGATTCATGGACATTCACAGAGATTCATGGAGGTTCATTGAGATTCATGGAGGTTCATGGAGATTCATGGAGGTTCATGGAGATTCATGGAGATTCATGGACATTCACAGAGATTCATGGAGGTTCATGGAGATTCATGGAGGTTCATGGAGAATCATGGAGGTTCATGGAGATTCATGGAGGTTCATGGAGAATCATGGAGCTTCATGGAGATTCATTCATGGAGATTCATGGAGATTCATGGAGATTCATAGGGATTCATGGAGATTCATAGAGGTTCATGGATATTCATGGAGATTTATGGAGATTCATAGAGATTCATGGAGGCTCATGGAGATTCATGGAGATTCATGGACATCCACAGAGATTCATGGAGGTTCATGGAGATTCATGGAGGTTCATGGATATTCATGGAGATTTATGGAGATTCATAGAGTTCATGGAGATTCATGGAGGTTCATGGAGATTCATGGAGATTCATGGAGATTCATGGAGATTCATGGAGATTCATGGATATTCACAGAGATTCATGGAGGTTCATGGAGATTCATGGAGGTTCATGGAGAATCATGGAGCTTCATGGAGATTCATTCATGGAGATTCATGGAGAATCATAGAGATTCATGGAGATTCATGGAGAATCATAGAGATTCATGGAGATTCATAGAGATTCATGGAGGTTCATGGAGATTCATGGAGATTCATGGAGATTCATGGACATTCATGGAGATTCAAGGAGATTCACAGAGATTCATGGAGGTTCATGGAGATTCATGGAGGTTCATGGAAATTAATGGAGATTCATGGAGATTCAGTCATGGAGATTCATGGAGAATCATAGAGATTCATGGAGGTTCATGGAGATTCATGGAGATACATGGAGATTCATGGAGTTCATGGAGATTCATGGAGGTTCATGGATATTCATGGAGATTTATGGAGATTCATAGAGATTCATGGAGGCTCATGGAGATTCATGGAGATTCATGGACATCCACAGAGATTCATGGAGGTTCATGGAGATTCATGGAGGTTCATGGAGAATCATGGAGCTTCATCTAGATTCATTCATGGAGATTTATGGAGAATCATAGAGATTCATGGAGGTTCATGGAGATTCAAAGAGAAACATGGAGATTCATGGAGGTTCATGGAGATTCAGTCATGGAGATTCATGGAGAATCATAGAGATTCATGGAGGTTCATGGAGATTCATGGAGATACATGGAGATTCATGGAGTTCATGGAGATTCATGGAGCTTCATGGAGATTTATGGAGATTCATGGAGATTTATTTAGATTCATAGAGATTCATGGAGGTTCATGGAGATTCATGGAGATTCATGGACATTCACAGAGATTCATGGAGGTTCATGGAGATTCATGGAGGTTCATGGAGATTCATTCATGGAGATTCATGGAGATTCATGGAGATTCATAGGAATTCATGGAGGTTCATGGAGGTTCATGGAGATTCATGGAGATACATGGAGATTCATGGAGTTCATGGAAATTCATGGAGATTCATGGAGATTCATGGAGATTCATAGAGATTCATGGAGGTTCATGGAGATTCATGGAGATTCATGGACATGCACAGAGATTCATGGAGGTTCATGGAGATTCATTCATGGAGATTCATGGAGAATCATAGAGATTCATGGAGGTTCATAGAGATTCACAGAGAAACATGGAGATTCATGGAGGTTCATGGAGATTCTTGGAGGTTCATGGACATTCATGGAGATTCATGGAGATACATTCATGGAGATACATGGAGATTCATGGAGTTCATGGACATTCATGGAGATTCATGGAGATTCATTCATGGAGATACATGGAGATTCATGGAGTTCATGGAGATTCATGGAGCTTCATGGAGATTTATGGAGATTCATAGAGATTCATGGAGGTTCATGGAGATTCATGGAGATTCATGGACATTCACAGAGATTCATGGAGGTTCATGGAGATTCATGGAGGTCCATGGACATTCATGGAGATTCATGGAGATTCATTCATGGAGATACATGGATATTCATGGAGTTCATGGAGATTCATGGAGCTTCATGGAGATTTATGGAGATTCATGGAGATTTATGGAGATTCATAGAGATTCATGGAGGTTCATGGAGATTCATGGAGATTCATGGACATTCACAGAGATTCATGGAGGTTCATGGAGATTCATGGAGGTTCATAGGGATTCATGGAGGTTCATGGAGGTTCATGGAGATTCTTGGAGATACATGGAGATTCATAGAGTTCATGGAGATTCATGGAGGTTCATGGAGATTCATGGAGATTCATGGAGATTCATGGAGATTCATAGAGATTCATGGAGGTTCATGGAGATTCATGGAGATTCATGGACATTCACAGAGATTCATGGAGGTTCATGGAGATTCATTCATGGAGATTCATGGAGAATCATAGAGATTCATGGAGGTTCATAGAGATTCATAGAGAAACATGGAGATTCATGGAGGTTCATGGAGATTCTTGGAGGTTCATGGACATTCATGGAGATTCATGGAGATACATTCATGGAGATACATGGAGATTCATGGAGTTCATGGACATTCATGGAGATTCATGGAGATTCATTCATGGAGATACATGGAGATTCATGGAGTTCATGGAGATTCATGGAGCTTCATGGAGATTTATGGAGATTCATGGAGATTTATGGAGATTCATAGAGATTAATGGAGGTTCATGGAGATTCATGGAGATTCATGGACATTCACAGAGATTCATGGAGGTTCATTGAGATTCATGGAGGTTCATGGAGATTCATGGAGGTTCATGGAGATTCATGGAGATTCATGGCCATTCACAGAGATTCATGGAGGTTCATGGAGATTCATGGAGGTTCATGGAGAATCAAGGAGGTTCATGGAGATTCATGGAGGTTTATGGAGAATCATGGAGCTTCATGGAGATTCATTCATGGAGATTCATGGAGATTCATGGAGATTCATAGGGATTCATGGAGATTCATGGAGGTTCATGGATATTCATGGAGATTTATGGAGATTCATAGAGATTCATGGAGGCTCATGGAGATTCATGGAGATTCATGGACATCCACAGAGATTCATGGAGGTTCATGGAGATTCATGGAGGTTCATGGAGAATCATGGAGCTTCATCTAGATTCATTCATGGAGATTTATGGAGAATCATAGAGATTCATGGAGGTTCATGGAGATTCAAAGAGAAACATGGAGATTCATGGAGGTTCATGGAGATTCAGTCATGGAGATTCATGGAGAATCATAGAGATTCATGGAGGGTCATGGAGATTCATGGAGATACATGGAGATTCATGGAGTTCATGGAGATTCATGGAGCTTCATGGAGATTTATGGAGATTCATGGAGATTTATTTAGATTCATAGAGATTCATGGAGGTTCATGGAGATTCATGGAGATTCATGGACATTCACAGAGATTCATGGAGGTTCATGGAGATTCATGGAGGTTCATGGAGATTCATTCATGGAGATTCATGGAGATTCATGGAGATTCATAGGGATTCATGGAGGTTCATGGAGGTTCATGGAGATTCATGGAGATACATGGAGATTCATGGAGTTCATGGAGATTCATGGAGATTCATGGAGATTCATGGAGATTCATAGAGATTCATGGAGGTTCATGGAGATTCATGGAGATTCATGGACATGCACAGAGATTCATGGAGGTTCATGGAGCTTCATTCATGGAGATTCATGGAGAATCATAGAGATTCATGGAGGTTCATAGAGATTCACAGAGAAACATGGAGATTCATGGAGGTTCATGGAGATTCTTGGAGGTTCATGGACATTCATGGAGATTCATGGAGATACATTCATGGAGATACATGGAGATTCATGGAGTTCATGGACATTCATGGAGATTCATGGAGATTCATTCATGGAGATACATGGAGTTTCATGGAGTTCATGGAGATTCATGGAGCTTCATGGAGATTTATGGAGATTCATAGAGATTCATGGAGGTTCATGGAGATTCATGGAGATTCATGGACATTCACAGAGATTCATGGAGGTTCATGGAGATTCATGGAGGTCCATGGACATTCATGGAGATTCATGGAGATTCATTCATGGAGATACATGGATATTCATGGAGTTCATGGAGATTCATGGAGCTTCATGGAGATTTATGGAGATTCATGGAGATTTATGGAGATTCATAAAGATTCATGGAGGTTCATGGAGATTCATGGAGATTCATGGACATTCACAGAGATTCATGGAGGTTCATGGAGATTCATGGAGGTTCATAGGGATTCATGGAGGTTCATGGAGGTTCATGGAGATTCATGGAGATACATGGAGATTCATAGAGTTCATGGAGATTCATGGAGGTTCATGGAGATTCATGGAGATTCATGGAGATTCATGGAGTTCATGGAGATTCATGGAGATTCATGGAGATTCATGGAGATTCATAGAGATTCATGGAGGTTCATGGAGATTCATGGAGATTCATGGACATGCACAGAGATTCATGGAGGTTCATGGAGATTCATTCATGGAGATTCATGGAGAATCATAGAGATTCATGGAGGTTCATAGAGATTCACAGAGAAACATGGAGATTCATGGAGGTTCATGGAGATTCTTGGAGGTTCATGGACATTCATGGAGATTCATGGAGATACATTCATGGAGATACATGGAGATTCATGGAGTTCATGGACATTCATGGAGATTCATGGAGATTCATGGAGATTTATTTAGATTCATAGAGATTCATGGAGGTTCATGGAGATTCATGGAGATTCATGGACATTCACAGAGATTCATGGAGGTTCATGGAGATTCATGGAGGTTCATGGAGATTCATTCATGGAGATTCATGGAGATTCATGGAGATTCATAGGGATTCATGGAGGTTCATGGAGATTTTTGGAGGTTCATGGACATTCATGGAGATTCATGGAGATACATTCATGGAGATACATGGAGATTCATGGAGTTCATGGACATTCATGGAGATTCATGGAGATTCATTCATGGAGATACATGGAGATTCATGGAGTTCATGGAGATTCATGGAGCTTCATGGAGATTTATGGAGATTCATGGAAATTTATGGAGATTCATAGAGATTAATGGAGGTTCATGGAGATTCATGGAGATTCATGGACATTCACAGAGATTCATGGAGGTTCATTGAGATTCATGGAGGTTCATGGAGATTCATGGAGGTTCATGGAGATTCATGGAGATTCATGGACATTCACAGAGATTCATGGAGGTTCATGGAGATTCATGGAGGTTCATGGAGAATCATGGAGGTTCATGGAGATTCATGGAGGTTCATGGAGAATCATGGAGCTTCATGGAGATTCATTCATGGAGATTCATGGAGATTCATGGAGATTCATAGGGATTCATGGAGATTCATAGAGGTTCATGGATATTCATGGAGATTTATGGAGATTCATAGAGATTCATGGAGGCTCATAGAGATTCATGGAGATTCATGGACATCCACAGAGATTCATGGAGGTTCATGGAGATTCATGGAGGTTCATGGATATTCATGGAGATTTATGGAGATTCATAGAGATTCATGGAGGCTCATGGAGATTCATGGAGATTCATGGACATCCACAGAGATTCATGGAGGTTCATGGAGATTCATGGAGGTTCATGGAGAATCATGGAGCTTCATCTAGATTCATTCATGGAGATTTATGGAGAATCATAGAGATTCATGGAGGTTCATGGAGATTCAAAGAGAAACATGGAGATTCATGGAGGTTCATGGAGATTCAGTCATGGAGATTCATGGAGAATCATAGAGATTCATGGAGGGTCATGGAGATTCATGGAGATACATGGAGATTCATGGAGTTCATGGAGATTCATGGAGCTTCATGGAGATTTATGGAGATTCATGGAGATTTATTTAGATTCATAGAGATTCATGGAGGTTCATGGAGATTCATGGAGATTCATGGACATTCACAGAGATTCATGGAGGTTCATGGAGATTCATGGAGCTTCATGGAGATTTATGGAGATTCATGGAGATTTATGGAGATTCATAGAGATTCATGGAGGTTCATGGAGATTCATGGAGATTCATGGACACTCACAGAGATTCATGGAGGTTCATGGAGATTCATGGAGGTTCATGGAGATTCATGGAGATTCATGGATATTCACAGAGATTCATGGAGATTCATGGAGATTCATAGGGATTCATGGAGATTCATGGAGATTCATGGAGATTCATAGGGATTCATGGAGATTCATGGAGGTTCATGGAGATTTATGGAGATTCATGGAGATTTATGGAGATTCATGGAGATTCATTCATGGAGATTCATGGAGATTCATGGAGATTCATAGGGATTCATGGAGATTCATAGAGGTTCATGGATATTCATGGAGATTTATGGAGATTCATAGAGATTCATGGAGGCTCATGGAGATTCATGGAGATTCATGGACATCCACAGAGATTCATGGAGGTTCATGGAGATTCATGGAGGTTCATGGATATTCATGGAGATTTATGGAGATTCATAGAGTTCATGGAGATTCATGGAGGTTCATGGAGATTCATGGAGATTCATGGAGATTCATGGAGATTCATGGAGATTCATGGATATTCACAGAGATTCATGGAGGTTCATGGAGATTCATGGAGGTTCATGGAGAATCATGGAGCTTCATGGAGATTCATTCATGGAGATTCATGGAGAATCATAGAGATTCATGGAGATTCATGGAGAATCATAGATATTCATGGAGATTCATAGAGATTCATGGAGGTTCATGGAGATTCATGGAGATTCATGGAGATTCATGGACATTCATGGAGATTCAAGGAGATTCACAGAGATTCATGGAGGTTCATGGAGATTCATGGAGGTTCATGGAAATTAATGGAGATTCATGGAGATTCAGTCATGGAGATTCATGGAGAATCATAGAGATTCATGGAGGTTCATGGAGATTCATGGAGATACATGGAGATTCATGGAGTTCATGGAGATTCATGGAGGTTCATGGATATTCATGGAGATTTATGGAGATTCATAGAGATTCATGGAGGCTCATGGAGATTCATGGAGATTCATGGACATCCACAGAGATTCATGGAGGTTCATGGAGATTCATGGAGGTTCATGGAGAATCATGGAGCTTCATCTAGATTCATTCATGGAGATTTATGGAGAATCATAGAGATTCATGGAGGTTCATGGAGATTCAAAGAGAAACATGGAGATTCATGGAGGTTCATGGAGATTCAGTCATGGAGATTCATGGAGAATCATAGAGATTCATGGAGGTTCATGGAGATTCATGGAGATACATGGAGATTCATGGAGTTCATGGAGATTCATGGAGCTTCATGGAGATTTATGGAGATTCATGGAGATTTATTTAGATTCATAGAGATTCATGGAGGTTCATGGAGATTCATGGAGATTCATGGACATTCACAGAGATTCATGGAGGTTCATGGAGATTCATGGAGGTTCATGGAGATTCATTCATGGAGATTCATGGAGATTCATGGAGATTCATAGGAATTCATGGAGGTTCATGGAGGTTCATGGAGATTCATGGAGATACATGGAGATTCATGGAGTTCATGGAAATTCATGGAGATTCATGGAGATTCATGGAGATTCATAGAGATTCATGGAGGTTCATGGAGATTCATGGAGATTCATGGACATGCACAGAGATTCATGGAGGTTCATGGAGATTCATTCATGGAGATTCATGGAGAATCATAGAGATTCATGGAGGTTCATAGAGATTCACAGAGAAACATGGAGATTCATGGAGGTTCATGGAGATTCTTGGAGGTTCATGGACATTCATGGAGATTCATGGAGATACATTCATGGAGATACATGGAGATTCATGGAGTTCATGGACATTCATGGAGATTCATGGAGATTCATTCATGGAGATACATGGAGATTCATGGAGTTCATGGAGATTCATGGAGCTTCATGGAGATTTATGGAGATTCATAGAGATTCATGGAGGTTCATGGAGATTCATGGAGATTCATGGACATTCACAGAGATTCATGGAGGTTCATGGAGATTCATGGAGGTCCATGGACATTCATGGAGATTCATGGAGATTCATTCATGGAGATACATGGATATTCATGGAGTTCATGGAGATTCATGGAGCTTCATGGAGATTTATGGAGATTCATGGAGATTTATGGAGATTCATAGAGATTCATGGAGGTTCATGGAGATTCATGGAGATTCATGGACATTCACAGAGATTCATGGAGGTTCATGGAGATTCATGGAGGTTCATAGGGATTCATGGAGGTTCATGGAGGTTCATGGAGATTCTTGGAGATACATGGAGATTCATAGAGTTCATGGAGATTCATGGAGGTTCATGGAGATTCATGGAGATTCATGGAGATTCATGGAGATTCATAGAGATTCATGGAGGTTCATGGAGATTCATGGAGATTCATGGACATTCACAGAGATTCATGGAGGTTCATGGAGATTCATTCATGGAGATTCATGGAGAATCATAGAGATTCATGGAGGTTCATAGAGATTCATAGAGAAACATGGAGATTCATGGAGGTTCATGGAGATTCTTGGAGGTTCATGGACATTCATGGAGATTCATGGAGATACATTCATGGAGATACATGGAGATTCATGGAGTTCATGGACATTCATGGAGATTCATGGAGATTCATTCATGGAGATACATGGAGATTCATGGAGTTCATGGAGATTCATGGAGCTTCATGGAGATTTATGGAGATTCATGGAGATTTATGGAGATTCATAGAGATTAATGGAGGTTCATGGAGATTCATGGAGATTCATGGACATTCACAGAGATTCATGGAGGTTCATTGAGATTCATGGAGGTTCATGGAGATTCATGGAGGTTCATGGAGATTCATGGAGATTCATGGCCATTCACAGAGATTCATGGAGGTTCATGGAGATTCATGGAGGTTCATGGAGAATCAAGGAGGTTCATGGAGATTCATGGAGGTTCATGGAGAATCATGGAGCTTCATGGAGATTCATTCATGGAGATTCATGGAGATTCATGGAGATTCATAGGGATTCATGGAGATTCATGGAGGTTCATGGATATTCATGGAGATTTATGGAGATTCATAGAGATTCATGGAGGCTCATGGAGATTCATGGAGATTCATGGACATCCACAGAGATTCATGGAGGTTCATGGAGATTCATAGAGAAACATGGAGATTCATGGAGGTTCATGGAGATTCTTGGAGGTTCATGGACATTCATGGAGATTCATGGAGATACATTCATGGAGATACATGGAGATTCATGGAGTTCATGGACATTCATGGAGATTCATGGAGATTCATTCATGGAGATACATGGAGATTCATGGAGTTCATGGAGATTCATGGAGCTTCATGGAGATTTATGGAGATTCATGGAGATTTATGGAGATTCATAGAGATTAATGGAGGTTCATGGAGATTCATGGAGATTCATGGACATTCACAGAGATTCATGGAGGTTCATTGAGATTCATGGAGGTTCATGGAGATTCATGGAGGTTCATGGAGATTCATGGAGATTCATGGCCATTCACAGAGATTCATGGAGGTTCATGGAGATTCATGGAGGTTCATGGAGAATCAAGGAGGTTCATGGAGATTCATGGAGGTTCATGGAGAATCATGGAGCTTCATGGAGATTCATTCATGGAGATTCATGGAGATTCATGGAGATTCATAGGGATTCATGGAGATTCATGGAGGTTCATGGATATTCATGGAGATTTATGGAGATTCATAGAGATTCATGGAGGCTCATGGAGATTCATGGAGATTCATGGACATCCACAGAGATTCATGGAGGTTCATGGAGATTCATGGAGGTTCATGGAGAATCATGGAGCTTCATCTAGATTCATTCATGGAGATTTATGGAGAATCATAGAGATTCATGGAGGTTCATGGAGATTCAAAGAGAAACATGGAGATTCATGGAGGTTCATGGAGATTCAGTCATGGAGATTCATGGAGAATCATAGAGATTCATGGAGGGTCATGGAGATTCATGGAGATACATGGAGATTCATGGAGTTCATGGAGATTCATGGAGCTTCATGGAGATTTATGGAGATTCATGGAGATTTATTTAGATTCATAGAGATTCATGGAGGTTCATGGAGATTCATGGAGATTCATGGACATTCACAGAGATTCATGGAGGTTCATGGAGATTCATGGAGGTTCATGGAGATTCATTCATGGAGATTCATGGAGATTCATGGAGATTCATAGGGATTCATGGAGGTTCATGGAGGTTCATGGAGATTCATGGAGATACATGGAGATTCATGGAGTTCATGGAGATTCATGGAGATTCATGGAGATTCATGGAGATTCATAGAGATTCATGGAGGTTCATGGAGATTCATGGAGATTCATGGACATGCACAGAGATTCATGGAGGTTCATGGAGCTTCATTCATGGAGATTCATGGAGAATCATAGAGATTCATGGAGGTTCATAGAGATTCACAGAGAAACATGGAGATTCATGGAGGTTCATGGAGATTCTTGGAGGTTCATGGACATTCATGGAGATTCATGGAGATACATTCATGGAGATACATGGAGATTCATGGAGTTCATGGACATTCATGGAGATTCATGGAGATTCATTCATGGAGATACATGGAGTTTCATGGAGTTCATGGAGATTCATGGAGCTTCATGGAGATTTATGGAGATTCATAGAGATTCATGGAGGTTCATGGAGATTCATGGAGATTCATGGACATTCACAGAGATTCATGGAGGTTCATGGAGATTCATGGAGGTCCATGGACATTCATGGAGATTCATGGAGATTCATTCATGGAGATACATGGATATTCATGGAGTTCATGGAGATTCATGGAGCTTCATGGAGATTTATGGAGATTCATGGAGATTTATGGAGATTCATAAAGATTCATGGAGGTTCATGGAGATTCATGGAGATTCATGGACATTCACAGAGATTCATGGAGGTTCATGGAGATTCATGGAGGTTCATAGGGATTCATGGAGGTTCATGGAGGTTCATGGAGATTCATGGAGATACATGGAGATTCATAGAGTTCATGGAGATTCATGGAGGTTCATGGAGATTCATGGAGATTCATGGAGATTCATGGAGTTCATGGAGATTCATGGAGATTCATGGAGATTCATGGAGATTCATAGAGATTCATGGAGGTTCATGGAGATTCATGGAGATTCATGGACATGCACAGAGATTCATGGAGGTTCATGGAGATTCATTCATGGAGATTCATGGAGAATCATAGAGATTCATGGAGGTTCATAGAGATTCACAGAGAAACATGGAGATTCATGGAGGTTCATGGAGATTCTTGGAGGTTCATGGACATTCATGGAGATTCATGGAGATACATTCATGGAGATACATGGAGATTCATGGAGTTCATGGACATTCATGGAGATTCATGGAGATTCATGGAGATTTATTTAGATTCATAGAGATTCATGGAGGTTCATGGAGATTCATGGAGATTCATGGACATTCACAGAGATTCATGGAGGTTCATGGAGATTCATGGAGGTTCATGGAGATTCATTCATGGAGATTCATGGAGATTCATGGAGATTCATAGGGATTCATGGAGGTTCATGGAGGTTCATGGAGATTCATGGAGATACATGGAGATTCATGGAGTTCATGGAGATTCATGGAGATTCATGGAGATTCATGGAGATTCATGTAGATTCATGGAGATTCATGGAGATTCATAGAGATTCATGGAGGTTCATGGAGATTCATGGAGATTCATGGACATTCACAGAGATTCATGGAGGTTCATGGAGATTCATTCATGGAGATTCATGGAGAATCATAGAGATTCATGGAGGTTCATAGAGATTCATAGAGAAACATGGAGATTCATGGAGGTTCATGGAGATTCTTGGAGGTTCATGGACATTCATGGAGATTCATTGAGATACATTCATGGAGATACATGGAGATTCATGGAGTTCATGGACATTCATGGAGATTCATGGAGATTCATTCATGGAGATACATGGAGATTCATGGAGTTCATGGAGATTCATGGAGCTTCATGGAGATTTATGGAGATTCATGGAAATTTATGGAGATTCATAGAGATTAATGGAGGTTCATGGAGATTCATGGAGATTCATGGACATTCACAGAGATTCATGGAGGTTCATTGAGATTCATGGAGGTTCATGGAGATTCATGGAGGTTCATGGAGATTCATGGAGATTCATGGACATTCACAGAGATTCATGGAGGTTCATGGAGATTCATGGAGGTTCATGGAGAATCATGGAGGTTCATGGAGATTCATGGAGGTTCATGGAGAATCATGGAGCTTCATGGAGATTCATTCATGGAGATTCATGGAGATTCATGGAGATTCATAGGGATTCATGGAGATTCATAGAGGTTCATGGATATTCATGGAGATTTATGGAGATTCATAGAGATTCATGGAGGCTCATGGAGATTCATGGAGATTCATGGACATCCACAGAGATTCATGGAGGTTCATGGAGATTCATGGAGGTTCATGGATATTCATGGAGATTTATGGAGATTCATAGAGATTCATGGAGGCTCATGGAGATTCATGGAGATTCATGGACATCCACAGAGATTCATGGAGGTTCATGGAGATTCATGGAGGTTCATGGAGAATCATGGAGCTTCATCTAGATTCATTCATGGAGATTTATGGAGAATCATAGAGATTCATGGAGGTTCATGGAGATTCAAAGAGAAACATGGAGATTCATGGAGGTTCATGGAGATTCAGTCATGGAGATTCATGGAGAATCATAGAGATTCATGGAGGGTCATGGAGATTCATGGAGATACATGGAGATTCATGGAGTTCATGGAGATTCATGGAGCTTCATGGAGATTTATGGAGATTCATGGAGATTTATTTAGATTCATAGAGATTCATGGAGGTTCATGGAGATTCATGGAGATTCATGGACATTCACAGAGATTCATGGAGGTTCATGGAGATTCATGGAGCTTCATGGAGATTTATGGAGATTCATGGAGATTTATGGAGATTCATAGAGATTCATGGAGGTTCATGGAGATTCATGGAGATTCATGGACACTCACAGAGATTCATGGAGGTTCATGGAGATTCATGGAGGTTCATGGAGATTCATGGAGATTCATGGATATTCACAGAGATTCATGGAGATTCATGGAGATTCATAGGGATTCATGGAGATTCATGGAGATTCATGGAGATTCATAGGGATTCATGGAGATTCATGGAGGTTCATGGAGATTTATGGAGATTCATGGAGATTTATGGAGATTCATGGACATTCACAGAGATTCATGAAGGTTCATGGAGATTCATTCATGGAGATTCATGGAGAATCATAGAGATTCATGGAGGTTCATAGAGATTCATAGAGAAACATGGAGATTCATGGAGGTTCTTTGAGAATCATGGAGTTTCATGGAGATTCATTCATGGAGATTCATGGAGAATCATAGAGATTCATGGAGGTTCATGGAGCTTCATGGAGATTTATGGAGATTCATGGAGATTTATGGAGATTCATAGAGATTCATGGAGGTTCATGGAGATTCATGGAGATTCATGGACATTCACAGAGATTCATGGAGGTTCATGGAGTTTATGGAGATTCATGGAGCTTCATGGAGATTTATGGAGATTCATGGAGATTTATGGAGATTCATAGAGATTCATGGAGGTTCATGGAGATTCATTCATGGAGATTCATGGAGAATCATAGAGATTCATGGAGATTCATAGAGATTCATGGAGGTTCATGGAGATTCATGGAGATTCATGGACATTCACAGAGATTCATGGAGGTTCATGGAGATTCATGGAGGTTCATGGAAATTCATGGAGATTCATGGAGATTCAGTCATGGAGATTCATGGAGAATCATAGAGATTCATGGAGGTTCATGGAGATTCATGGAGATACATGGAGATTCATGGAGTTCATGGAGATTCATGGAGATTCATGGAGATTCATGGAGGTTCATGGAGATTCATGGAGGTTCACGGAGAATCATGGAGCTTCATGGAGATTCATTCATGGAGATTTATGGAGAATCATAGAGATTCATGGAGGTTCATGGAGATTCATGGAGATTCATGGGCATTCACAGAGATTCATGGAGGTTCATGGAGATTCATTCATGGAGATTCATGGAGATTCATGGAGATTCATAGGGATTCATGGAGGTTCATGGAGGTTCATGGAGATTCATGGAGATACATGGAGATTCATGGAGTTCATGGAGATTCATGGAGATTCATGGAGATTCATGGACATTCACAGAGATTCATGGAGGTTCATGGAGATTCATTCATGGAGATTCATGGAGAATCATAGAGATTCATTGAGGTTCATAGAGATTCATAGAGAAACATGGAGATTCATGGAGGTTCATGGAGATTCTTGGAGGTTCATGGACATTCATGGAGATTCATGGAGGTACATTCATGGAGATAAATGGAGATTCATGGAGTTCATGGACATTCATGGAGATTCATGGAGATTCATTCATGGAGATACATGGAGATTCATGGAGTTCATGGAGATTCATGGAGCTTCATGGAGATTTATGGAGATTCATGGAGATTTATGGAGATTCATAGAGATTCATGGAAGTTCATGGAGATTCATGGAGATTCATGGACATTCACAGAGATTCATGGAGGTTCATGGAGATTCATGGAGGTTAATGGAGATTCATGGAGGTTCATGGAGATTCATGGAGCTTCATGGAGATTTATGGAGATTCATGGAGATTCATGGAGATTCATAGGGATTCATGGAAGTTCATGGAGATTCATGGAGGTTCATGGACATTCATGGAGATTCATGGATATTCACAGAGATTCATGGAGGTTCATGGAGATTCATGGAGGTTCATGGAGAATCATGGAGCTTCATGGAGATTCATTCATGGAGATTCATGGAGAATCATAGAGATTCGTGGAGATTCATACAGATTCATGGAGGTTCATGGAGATTCATGGAGATTCATGGACATTCACAGAGATTCATGGAGGTTCATGGAGATTCATGGAGGTTCATGGAGAATCATGGAGCTTCATGGAGATTCATTCATGGAGATTCATGGAGATTCATGGAGATTCATAGGGATTCATGGAGATTCATGCAGATTCATAGGGATTCATGGAGGTTCATGGAGATTCATGGAGATTCATGGACATTCACAGAGATTCATGGAGGTTCATGGAGATTCATGGAGGTTCATGGAGAATCATGGAGCTTCATGGAGATTCATTCATGGAGATTCATGGAGATTCATGGAGATTCATAGGGATTCATGGAGGTTCATGGAGATTCATGGACATTCATGGAGATTCAAGGAGATTCACAGAGATTCATGGAGGTTCATGGAGATTCATGGAGGTTCATGGAAATTGATGGAGATTCATGGAGATTCAGTCATGGAGATTCATGGAGAATCATAGAGATTCATGGAGGTTCATGGAGATTCATGGAGATACATGCAGATTCATGGAGATCATGGAGATTCATGGAGGTTCATGGAGGTTCATGGAGATTCAGTCATGGATATTCATGGAGAATCATAGAGATTCATGGAGGTTCATGGAGATTCATGGAGATACATGGAGATTCATGGAGTTTATGGAGATTCATGGAGCTTCATGGAGATTTATGGAGATTCATGGAGATTTATGGAGATTCATAGAGATTCATGGAGGTTCATGCAGATTCATGGAGATTCATGGACATTCACAGAGATTCATGGAGGTTCGTGGAGATTCATGGAGGTTCATGGAGATTCATGGAGGTTCATGGAGATTCATGGAGATTCATGGACATTCACAGAGATTCATGGAGGCTCATGGAGATTCATGGAGGTTCATTTAGAATCATGGAGCTTCATGGAGATTCATTCATGGAGATTCATGGAGATTCATGGAGATTCATAGGGATTCATGGAGATTCATGGAGGTTCATGGAGATTTATGGAGATTCCTGGACATTCACAGAGATTCATGGAGGTTCATGGAGATTCATTCATGGAGATTCATGGAGAATCATAGAGATTCATGGAGGTTCATAGGGATTCATAGAGAAACATGGAGATTCATGGAGGTTCATGGACATTCACAGAGATTCATGGAGGTTCATGGAGATTCATGGAGATTCATGGACATTCACAGAGATTCATGGAGGTTCATGGAGATTCATGGAGGTTCATGGAGATTCATGGAGATTCATGGACATTCACAAAGATTCATGGAGGTTCATGGAGATTCATGGAGGTTCATGGACATTCACAGAGATTCATGGAGGTTCATGGAGGTTCATGGAGGTTCATCGAGAATCATGGAGCTTCATGGAGATTCATTCATGGAGATTCATGGAGAATCATAGAGATTCATGGAGATTCATAGAGATTCATGGAGATTCTTGGAGGTTCATGGACATTCATGGAGATTCATGGAGATACATTCATGGAGATACATGGAGATTCATGGAGTTCATGGACATTCATGGAGATTCATGGAGATTCATTCATGGAGATACATGGAGATTCATGGAGTCCATGGAGATTCATGGAGCTTCATGGAGATTTATGGAGATTCATGGAGATTTATGGAGATTCATAGAGATTCATGGAAGTTCATGGAGATTCATGGAGATTCATGGACATTCACAGAGATTCATAGAGATTCATGGAGGTTCATGGAAATTCATGGAGATTCATGGACATTCACAGAGATTCATGGAGGTTCATGGAGATTCATGGAGGTTCATGGAGATTCATGGAGGTTCATGGAGATTCATGGAGATTCATGGACATTCACAGAGATTCATGGAGGTTCATGGAGAATCATGGAGCTTCATGGAGATTCATTCATGGAGATTCATGGAGATTCGTAGGGATTCATGGAGATTCATGGAGGTTCATGGTGATTTATGGAGATTCATGGAGATTTATGGAGATTCATGGACATTCACAGAGATTCATGGAGGTTCATGGAGATTCATTCATGGAGATTCATGGAGAATCATAGAGATTCATGGAGGTTCATAGAGATTCATAGAGAAACATGGAGATTCATGGATGTTCATGGAGAATCATGGAGTTTCATGGAGATTCATTCATGGAGATTCATGGAGAATCATAGAGATTCATGGAGGTTCATGGAGATTTATAGAGAAACATGGAGATCTATGGAGGTTCATGGACATTCATGGAGATTCATGGAGATTCATTCATGGAGATACATGGATATTCATGGAGTTCATGGAGATTCATGGAGCTTCATGGAGATTTATGGAGATTCCTGGACATTCACAGAGATTCATGGAGGTTCATGGAGATTCATTCATGGAGATTCATGGAGAATCATAGAGATTCATGGAGGTTCATAGAGATTCATAGAGAAACATGGAGATTCATGGAGGTTCATGGAGAATCATGGAGTTTCATGGAGATTCATTCATGGAGATTCATGGAGAATCATAGAGATTCATGGAGGTTCATGGAGATTTATAGAGACACATGGAGATTCATGGAGGTTCATGGACATTCATGGAGATTCATGGAGATTCATTCATGGAGATACATGGATATTCATGGAGTTCATGGAGATTCATGGAGCTTCATGGAGATTTATGGAGATTCATGGAGATTCATGGACATTCACAGAGATTCATGGAGGTTCATGGAGATTCATGGAGATTCATGGACATTCACAGAGATTCATGGAGGTTCATGGAGATTCATGGAGGTTCATGGACATTCATGGAGGTTCTTGGAGATTCATGGAGATTCATGGACATTCACCAAGATTCATGGAGGTTCATGGAGATTCATGGAGGTTCATGGAGAATCATGGAGCTTCATGGAGATTCATTCATGGTGATTCATGGAGATTCATGGAGATTCATAGGGATTCATGGAGATTCATGGAGGTTCATGGAGATTTATGGAGATTCCTGGACATTCACAGAGATTCATGGAGGTTCATGGAGATTCATTCATGGAGATTCATGGAGAATCATAGAGATTCATGGAGATTCATAGAGATTCATGGAGGTTCATGGAGATTCATGGAGATTCATGGACATTCACAGAGATTCATGGAGGTTCATGGAGATTCATGGAGGTTCATGGAGATTCATTCATGGAGATTCATGGAGATTCATGGAGAATCATTCATGGAGATACATGGATATTCATGGAGTTCATGGAGATTCATGGAGCTTCATGGAGATTTATGGAGATTCATGGAGATTCATGGACATTCACAGAGATTGATGGAGGTTCATGGAGATTCATGGAGATTCATGGACATTCACAGAGATTCATGGAGGTTCATGGAGATTCATGGAGGTTCATGGACATTCATGGAGGTTCTTGGAGATTCATGGAGATTCATGGACATTCACCAAGATTCATGGAGGTTCATGGAGATTCATGGAGGTTCATGGAGAATCATGGAGCTTCATGGAGATTCATACATGGTGATTCATGGAGATTCATGGAGATTCATAGGGATTCATGGAGATTCATGGAGGTTCATGGAGATTTATGGAGATTCCTGGACATTCACAGAGATTCATGGAGGTTCATGGAGATTCATTCATGGAGATTCATGGAGAATCATAGAGATTCATGGAGATTCATAGAGATTCATGGAGGTTCATGGAGATTCATGGAGATTCATGGACATTCACAGAGATTCATGGAGGTTCATGGAGATTCATGGAGGTTCATGGAGAATCATGGAGCTTCATGGAGATTCATTCATGGAGATTCATGGAGATTCATGGAGATTCATAGGGATTCATGGAGGTTCATGGAGATTCATGGACATTCATGGAGATTCAAGGAGATTCACAGAGATTCATGGAGGTTCATGGAGATTCATGGAGGTTCATGGAAATTCATGGAGATTCATGGAGATTCAGTCATGGAGATTCATGGAGAATCATAGAGATTCATGGAGGTTCATGGAGATTCATGGAGATACATGGAGATTCATGGAGTTCATGGAGATTCATGGAGATTCATGGAGATTCATGGAGGTTCATGGAGATTCATGGAGGTTCATGGAGATTCATGGAGCTTCATGGAGATTCATTCATGGAGATTTATGGAGAATCATAGAGATTCATGGAGGTTCATGGAGATTCATGGAGATTCATGGGCATTCACAGAGATTCATGGAGGTTCATGGAGATTCATTCATGGAGATTCATGGAGATTCATGGAGATTCATAGGGATTCATGGAGGTTCATGGAGGTTCATGGAGATTCATGGAGATACATGGAGATTCATGGAGTTCATGGAGATTCATGGAGATTCATGGAGATTCATGGACATTCACAGAGATTCATGGAGGTTCATGGAGATTCATTCATGGAGATTCATGGAGAATCATAGAGATTCATTGAGGTTCATAGAGATTCATAGAGAAACATGGAGATTCATGGAGGTTCATGGAGATTCTTGGAGGTTCATGGACATTCATGGAGATTCATGGAGGTACATTCATGGAGATAAATGGAGATTCATGGAGTTCATGGACATTCATGGAGATTCATGGAGATTCATTCATGGAGATACATGGAGATTCATGGAGTTCATGGAGATTCATGGAGCTTCATGGAGATTTATGGAGATTCATGGAGATTTATGGAGATTCATAGAGATTCATGGAAGTTCATGGAGATTCATGGAGATTCATGGACATTCACAGAGATTCATGGAGGTTCATGGAGATTCATGGAGGTTAATGGAGATTCATGGAGGTTCATGGAGATTCATGGAGCTTCATGGAGATTTATGGAGATTCATGGAGATTCATGGAGATTCATAGGGATTCATGGAAGTTCATGGAGATTCATGGAGGTTCATGGACATTCATGGAGATTCATGGATATTCACAGAGATTCATGGAGGTTCATGGAGATTCATGGAGGTTCATGGAGAATCATGGAGCTTCATGGAGATTCATTCATGGAGATTCATGGAGAATCATAGAGATTCATGGAGATTCATACAGATTCATGGAGGTTCATGGAGATTCATGGAGATTCATGGACATTCACAGAGATTCATGGAGGTTCATGGAGATTCATGGAGGTTCATGTAGAATCATGGAGCTTCATGGAGATTCATTCATGGAGATTCATGGAGATTCATGGAGATTCATAGGGATTCATGGAGATTCATGGAGATTCATGGAGATTCATAGGGATTCATGGAGATTCATGGAGGTTCATGGAGATTTATGGAGATTCATGGAGATTTATGGAGATTCATGGACATTCACAGAGATTCATGAAGGTTCATGGAGATTCAGTCATGGAGATTCATGGAGAATCATAGAGATTCATGGAGGTTCATGGAGATTCATGGAGATACATGGAGATTCATGGAAGTTCATGGAGATTCATGGAGGTTCATGGACATTCATGGAGATTCATGGATATTCACAGAGATTCATGGAGGTTCATGGAGATTCATGGAGGTTCATGGAGAATCATGGAGCTTCATGGAGATTCATTCATGGAGATTCATGGAGAATCATAGAGATTCATGGAGATTCATACAGATTCATGGAGGTTCATGGAGATTCATGGAGATTCATGGACATTCACAGAGATTCATGGAGGTTCATGGAGATTCATGGAGGTTCATGGAGAATCATGGAGCTTCATGGAGATTCATTCATGGAGATTCATGGAGATTCATGGAGATTCATAGGGATTCATGGAGATTCATGGAGATTCATGGAGATTCATAGGGATTCATGGAGATTCATGGAGGTTCATGGAGATTTATGGAGATTCATGGAGATTTATGGAGATTCATGGACATTCACAGAGATTCATGAAGGTTCATGGAGATTCATTCATGGAGATTCATGGAGAATCATAGAGATTCATGGAGGTTCATAGAGATTCATAGAGAAACATGGAGATTCATGGAGGTTCTTTGAGAATCATGGAGTTTCATGGAGATTCATTCATGGAGATTCATGGAGAATCATAGAGATTCATGGAGGTTCATGGAGCTTCATGGAGATTTATGGAGATTCATGGAGATTTATGGAGATTCATAGAGATTCATGGAGGTTCATGGAGATTCATGGAGATTCATGGACATTCACAGAGATTCATGGAGGTTCATGGAGAATCATGGAGCTTTATGGAGATTCATTCATGGAGATTCATGGAGATTCATGCAGATTCATAGGGATTCATAGAAGTTCATGGAGATTCATGGAGGTTCATGGACATTCATAGAGATTCATGGAGGTTCATGGAGATTCATGGAGATTCATGGACATTCACAGAGATTCATGGAGGTTCATGGAGATTCATGGAGATACATGGAGATTCATGGAGTTCATGGAGATTCATGGAGGTTCATGGAGATTCATGGAGATTCATAGAGATTCATGGAGGTTCATGGAGATTCATGGAGGTTCATGGAGATTCATTCATAGAGATTCATGGAGATTCATGGAGATTCATAGGGATTCATGGAGGTTCATGGAGGTTCATGGAGATTCATGGAGATACATGGAGATTCATGGAGTTCATGGAGATTCATGGAGGTTCATGGAGATTCATGGAGATTCATGGAGATTCATGGATATTCATAGAGATTCATGGAGGTTCATGGAGATTCATGGAGATTCATGGACATTCACAGAGATTCATGGAGGTTCATGGAGCTTCATTCATGGAGATTCATGGAGAATCATAGAGATTCATGGAGGTTCATAGAGATTCATAGAGAAACATGGAGATTCATGGAGGTTCATGGAGATTCATGGAGGTTCATGGAGATTCATGGAGATTCATGGACATTCACAGAGATTCATGGAGGTTCATGGAGATTCATGGAGGTTCATGGAGAATCATGGAGCTTCATGGAGATTCATTCATGGAGATTCATGGAGATTCATGGAGATTCATAGCGATTCATGGAGATTCATGTAGGTTCATGGAGATTTATGGAGATTCATGGAGATTTATGGAGATTCCTGGACATTCACAGAGATTCATGAAGGTTCATGGAGATTCATTCATGGAGATTCATGGAGAATCATAGAGATTCATGGAGGTTCATAGAGATTCATAGAGAAACATGGAGATTCATGGAGATTCATGGAGATTCATGGAGATTCATAGAGATTCATGGAGGTTCATGGAGATTCATGGAGGTTCATGGAGATTCATGTAGGTTCATGGACATTCATGGAGATTCATAGAGATTCATTCATGGAGATACATGGAGATTCATGGAGTTCATGGAGATTCATGGAGCTTCATGGAGATTTATGGAGATTCATGGAGATTTATGGAGTTCATGGAGATTCATGGAGGTTCATGGAGATTCATGGAGATTCATGGAGATTCATGGAGATACATAGAGATTCATGGAGGTTCATGGAGATTCATGGAGGTTCATGGAGATTCATGTAGGTTCATGGACATTCATGGAGATTCATAGAGATTCATTCATGGAGATTCATGGAGTTCATGGAGATTCATGGAGCTTCATGGAGATTTATGGAGATTCATGGAGATTTATGGAGATTCATAGAGATTCATGGAAGTTCATGGAGATTCATGGAGATTCATGGACATTCACAGAGATTCATGGAGGTTCATGGAGATTCATGGAGGTTCATGGAGATTCATGGAGGTTCATGGAGATTCATGGAGCTTCATGGAGATTTATGGAGATTCATGGAGATTTATGGAGATTCATAGAGATTCATGGAGGTTCATGGAGATTCATGGAGATTCATGGACATTCACAGAGATTCATGGAGGTTCATGGAGATTCATGGAGGTTCATGGAGATTCATGGAGGTTCATGGAGATTCATGGAGATTCATGGACATTCACAGAGATTCATGGAGGTTCATGGAGATTCATGGAGGTTCATGGAGAATCATGGAGCTTCATGGAGATTCATTCATGGAGATTCATGGAGATTCATGGAGATTCATAGGGATTCATGGAGATTCATGGAGGTTCATGGAGATTTATGGAGATTCATGGAGATTTATGGAGATTCATGGACATTCACAGAGATTCATGAAGGTTCATGGAGATTCATTCATGGAGATTCATGGAGAATCATAGAGATTCATGGAGGTTCATAGAGATTCATAGAGAAACATGGAGATTCATGGAGGTTCATGGAGAATCATGGAGTTTCATGGAGATTCATTCATGGAGATTCATGGACATTCACAGAGATTCATGGAGGTTCATGGACATTCATGAAGGTTCATGGAGATTCATTCATGGAGATTCATGGAGATTCATAGAGATTCATAGGGATTCATGGAGGTTCATGGAGGTTCATGGAGATTCATTCATGGAGATTCATGGAGATTCATGGAGATTCATAGGGATTCATGGAGGTTCATGGAGGTTCATGGAGATTCATGGAGATACATGGAGATTCATGGAGTTCATGGAGATTCATGGAGATTCATGGAGATTCATGGACATTCACAGAGATTCATGGAGGTTCATGGAGATTCATTCATGGAGATTCATGGAGAATCATAGAGATTCATTGAGGTTCATAGAGATTCATAGAGAAACATGGAGATTCATGGAGGTTCATGGAGAATCTTGGAGGTTCATGGACATTCATGGAGATTCATGGAGGTACATTCATGGAGATAAATGGAGATTCATGGAGTTCATGGACATTCATGGAGATTCATGGAGATTCATTCATGGAGATACATGGAGATTCATGGAGTTCATGGAGATTCATGGAGCTTCATGGAGATTTATGGAGATTCATGGAGATTTATGGAGATTCATAGAGATTCATGGAAGTTCATGGAGATTCATGGAGATTCATGGACATTCACAGAGATTCATGGAGGTTCATGGAGATTCATGGAGGTTAATGGAGATTCATGGAGGTTCATGGAGATTCATGGAGCTTCATGGAGATTTATGGAGATTCATGGAGATTCATGGAGATTCATAGGGATTCATGGAAGTTCATGGAGATTCATGGAGGTTCATGGACATTCATGGAGATTCATGGATATTCACAGAGATTCATGGAGGTTCATGGAGATTCATGGAGGTTCATGGAGAATCATGGAGCTTCATGGAGATTCATTCATGGAGATTCATGGAGAATCATAGAGATTCATGGAGATTCATACAGATTCATGGAGGTTCATGGAGATTCATGGAGATTCATGGACATTCACAGAGATTCATGGAGGTTCATGGAGATTCATGGAGGTTCATGGAGAATCATGGAGCTTCATGGAGATTCATTCATGGAGATTCATGGAGATTCATGGAGATTCATAGGGATTCATGGAGATTCATGGAGATTCATGGAGATTCATAGGGATTCATGGAGATTCATGGAGGTTCATGGAGATTTATGGAGATTCATGGAGATTTATGGAGATTCATGGACATTCACAGAGATTCATGAAGGTTCATGGAGATTCATTCATGGAGATTCATGGAGAATCATAGAGATTCATGGAGGTTCATAGAGATTCATAGAGAAACATGGAGATTCATGGAGGTTCTTTGAGAATCATGGAGTTTCATGGAGATTCATTCATGGAGATTCATGGAGAATCATAGAGATTCATGGAGGTTCATGGAGCTTCATGGAGATTTATGGAGATTCATGGAGATTTATGGAGATTCATAGAGATTCATGGAGGTTCATGGAGATTCATGGAGATTCATGGACATTCACAGAGATTCATGGAGGTTCATGGAGAATCATGGAGCTTTATGGAGATTCATTCATGGAGACTCATGGAGATTCATGCAGATTCATAGGGATTCATAGAAGTTCATGGAGATTCATGGAGGTTCATGGACATTCATAGAGATTCATGGAGGTTCATGGAGATTCATGGAGATTCATGGACATTCACAGAGATTCATGGAGGTTCATGGAGATTCATGGAGATACATGGAGATTCATGGAGTTCATGGAGATTCATGGAGGTTCATGGAGATTCATGGAGATTCATAGAGATTCATGGAGGTTCATGGAGATTCATGGAGGTTCATGGAGATTCATTCATAGAGATTCATGGAGATTCATGGAGATTCATAGGGATTCATGGAGGTTCATGGAGGTTCATGGAGATTCATGGAGATACATGGAGATTCATGGAGTTCATGGAGATTCATGGAGGTTCATGGAGATTCATGGAGATTCATGGAGATTCATGGATATTCATAGAGATTCATGGAGGTTCATGGAGATTCATGGAGATTCATGGACATTCACAGAGATTCATGGAGGTTCATGGAGCTTCATTCATGGAGATTCATGGAGAATCATAGAGATTCATGGAGGTTCATAGAGATTCATAGAGAAACATGGAGATTCATGGAGGTTCATGGAGATTCATGGAGGTTCATGGAGATTCATGGAGATTCATGGACATTCACAGAGATTCATGGAGGTTCATGGAGATTCATGGAGGTTCATGGAGAATCATGGAGCTTCATGGAGATTCATTCATGGAGATTCATGGAGATTCATGGAGATTCATAGCGATTCATGGAGATTCATGTAGGTTCATGGAGATTTATGGAGATTCATGGAGATTTATGGAGATTCCTGGACATTCACAGAGATTCATGAAGGTTCATGGAGATTCATTCATGGAGATTCATGGAGAATCATAGAGATTCATGGAGGTTCATAGAGATTCATAGAGAAACATGGAGATTCATGGAGATTCATGGAGATTCATGGAGATTCATAGAGATTCATGGAGGTTCATGGAGATTCATGGAGGTTCATGGAGATTCATGTAGGTTCATGGACATTCATGGAGATTCATAGAGATTCATTCATGGAGATACATGGAGATTCATGGAGTTCATGGAGATTCATGGAGCTTCATGGAGATTTATGGAGATTCATGGAGATTTATGGAGTTCATGGAGATTCATGGAGGTTCATGGAGATTCATGGAGATTCATGGAGATTCATGGAGATACATAGAGATTCATGGAGGTTCATGGAGATTCATGGAGGTTCATGGAGATTCATGTAGGTTCATGGACATTCATGGAGATTCATAGAGATTCATTCATGGAGATTCATGGAGTTCATGGAGATTCATGGAGCTTCATGGAGATTTATGGAGATTCATGGAGATTTATGGAGATTCATAGAGATTCATGGAAGTTCATGGAGATTCATGGAGATTCATGGACATTCACAGAGATTCATGGAGGTTCATGGAGATTCATGGAGGTTCATGGAGATTCATGGAGGTTCATGGAGATTCATGGAGCTTCATTGAGATTTATGGAGATTCATGGAGATTTATGGAGATTCATAGAGATTCATGGAGGTTCATGGAGATTCATGGAGATTCATGGACATTCACAGAGATTCATGGAGGTTCATGGAGATACATGGAGATTCATGGAGTTCATGGAGATTCATGGAGCTTCATGGAGATTTATGGAGATTCATGGAGATTTATGGAGATTCATAGAGATTCATGGAGGTTCATGGAGATTCATGGAGATTCATGGACATTCACAGAGATTCATGGAGGTTCATGGAGATTCATGGAGGTTCATGGAGATTCATTCATGGAGATTCATGGAGATTCATGGAGATTCATAGGGATTCATGGAGGTTCATGGAGGTTCATGGAGATTCATGGAGATACATGGAGATTCATGGAGTTCATGGAGATTCATGGAGGTTCATGGAGATTGATGGAGATTCATGGAGATTCCTTTGAGATTCATAGATATTCATGGAGGTCCATGGATATTCATGGAGATTCATGGATATTCACAGAGATTCATGGAGGTTCATGGAGATTCATGGAGGCTCATGGAGAATCATGGAGCTTCATGGAGATTCATTCATGGAGATTCATAGAGAATCATAGAGATTAATGGAGATTAATAGAGATTCATGGAGGTTCATGGAGATTCATTCATGGAGATTCATGGAGATTCATGGAGATTCATGGACATTCATGGAGATTCAAGGAGATTCACAGAGATTCATGGAGGTTCATGGAGATTCATGGAGGTTCATGGAAATTCATGGAGATTCATGGAGATTCAGTCATGGAGATTCATGGAGAATCATAGAGATTCATGGAGGTTCATGGAGATTCATGGAGATACATGGAGATTCATGGAGTTCATGGAGATTCATGGAGGTTCATGGATATTCATGGAGATTCATGGAGATTCATAGAGATTCATGGAGGTTCATGGAGATTCATGGAGGTTCATGGAGATTCATGGAGTTCATGGAGATTCACAGAGATTCATGGAGGTTCATGGAGATACATGGAGATTCATGGAGTTCATGGAGATTCATGGAGCTTCATGGAGATTTATGGAGATTCATGGAGATTTATGGAGATTCATGGAGATTCATGGAAGTTCATGGAGATTCATGGAGATTCATGGACATTCACAGAGATTCATGGAGGTTCATGGAGATACATGGAGATTCATGGAGTTCATGGAGATTCATGGAGCTTCATGGAGATTTATGGAGATTCATGGAGATTTATGGAGATTCATAGAGATTCATGGAGGTTCATGGAGATTCATGGAGATTCATGGACATTCACAGAGATTCATGGAGGTTCATGGAGATTCATGGAGGTTCATGGAGATTCATTCATGGAGATTCATGGAGATTCATGGAGATTCATAGGGATTCATGGAGGTTCATGGAGGTTCATGGAGATTCATGGAGATACATGGAGATTCATGGAGTTCATGGAGATTCATGGAGGTTCATGGAGATTGATGGAGATTCATGGAGATTCATGGAGATTCATAGAGATTCATGGAGGTTCATGGAGATTCATGGAGATTCATGGATATTCACAGAGATTCATGGAGGTTCATGGAGATTCATGGAGGCTCATGGAGAATCATGGAGCTTCATGGAGATTCATTCATGGAGATTCATAGAGAATCATAGAGATTAATGGAGATTAATAGAGATTCATGGAGGTTCATGGAGATTCATTCATGGAGATTCATGGAGATTCATGGAGATTCATGGACATTCATGGAGATTCAAGGAGATTCACAGAGATTCATGGAGGTTCATGGAGATTCATGGAGGTTCATGGAAATTCATGGAGATTCATGGAGATTCAGTCATGGAGATTCATGGAGAATCATAGAGATTCATGGAGGTTCATGGAGATTCATGGAGATACATGGAGATTCATGGAGTTCATGGAGATTCATGGAGGTTCATGGATATTCATGGAGATTCATGGAGATTCATAGAGATTCATGGAGGTTCATGGAGATTCATGGAGGTTCATGGAGATTCATGGAGTTCATGGAGATTCATGGAGGTTCATGGAGATTGATGGAGATTCATGGAGATTCATGGAGATTCATAGAGATTCATTCATGGAGATTCATGGAGATTCATGGAGATTCATGGAGGTTCATGGAGATTCATGGAGATTCATGGATATTCACAGAGATTCATTGAGGTTCATGGAGATTCATGGAGGCTCATGGAGAATCATGGAGCTTCATGGAGATTCATTCATGGAGATTCATAGAGAATCATAGAGATTAATGGAGATTAATAGAGATTCATGGAGGTTCATGGAGATTCATTCATGGAGATTCATGGAGATTCATGGAGATTCATGGACATTCATGGAGATTCAAGGAGATTCACAGAGATTCATGGAGGTTCATGGAGATTCATGGAGGTTCATGGAAATTCATGGAGATTCATGGAGATTCAGTCATGGAGATTCATGGAGAATCATAGAGATTCATGGAGGTTCATGGAGATTCATGGAGATACATGGAGATTCATGGAGTTCATGGAGATTCATGGAGGTTCATGGATATTCATGGAGATTCATGGAGATTCATAGAGATTCATGGAGGTTCATGGAGATTCATGGAGATTCATGGACATCCACAGAGATTCATGGAGGTTCATGGAGATTCATGGAGCTTCATGGAGATTCGTGGAGGTTCATCGAGATTCACAGAGAAACATGGAGATTCATGGAGGTTCATGGAGATTCTTGGAGGTTCATGGACATTCATGGAGATTCATGGAGATACATTCATGGAGATACATGGAGATTCATGGAGTTCATGGACATTCATGGAGATTTATGGAGATTTATGGAGATTCATAGAGATTCACGGAGGTTCATGGAGATTCATGGAGATTCATGGACATTCACAGAGATTCATGGAGGTTCATGGAGATACATGGAGATTCATGGAGTTCATGGAGATTCATGGAGCTTCATGGAGATTTATGGAGATTCATGGAGATTTATGGAGATTCATGGAGATTCATGGAAGTTCATGGAGATTCATGGAGATTCATGGACATTCACAGAGATTCATGGAGGTTCATGGAGATACATGGAGATTCATGGAGTTCATGGAGATTCATGGAGCTTCATGGAGATTTATGGAGATTCATGGAGATTTATGGAGATTCATTGAGATTCATGGAGGTTCATGGAGATTCATGGAGATTCATGGACATTCACAGAGATTCATGGAGGTTCATGGAGATTCATGGAGGTTCATGGAGATTCATTCATGGAGATTCATGGAGATTCATGGAGATTCATAGGGATTCATGGAGGTTCATGGAGGTTCATGGAGTTTCATGGAGATACATGGAGATTCATGGAGTTCATGGAGATTCATGGAGGTTCATGGAGATTGATGGAGATTCATGGAGATTCATGGAGATTCATAGAGATTCATGGAGGTTCATGGAGATTCATGGAGATTCATGGACATTCACAGAGATTCATGGAGGTTCATGGAGATTCATTCATGGATATTCATGGAGAATCATAGAGATTCATGGAGGTTCATAGAGATTCATAGAGAAACATGGAGATTCATGGAGGTTTATGGAGATTCTTGGAGGTTCATGGACATTCATGGAGATTCATGGAGATACATTCATGGAGATACATGGAGATTCATGGAGTTCATGGGCATTCATGGAGATTCATGGAGATTCATTCATGGAGATACATGGAGATTCATGGAGATTCATGGAGTTCATGGAGATTCATGGAGCTTCATGGAGATTTATGGAGATTCATGGAGATTTATGGAGATTCATAGAGATTCATGGAGGTTCATGGAGATTCATGGAGATTCATGGACATTCACAGAGATTCATGGAGGTTCATGGAGATTCATAGAGGTTCATAGAGATTCATGGAAGTTCATGGAGATTCATGGAGATTCATGGACATTCACAGAGATTCATGGAGGTTCATGGAGATACATGGAGATTCATGGAGTTCATGGAGATTCATGGAGCTTCATGGAGATTTATGGAGATTCATGGAGATTTATGGAGATTCATAGAGATTCATGGAGGTTCATGGAGATTCATGGAGATTCATGGACATTCACAGAGATTCATGGAGGTTCATGGAGATTCATGGAGGTTCATGGAGATTCATTCATGGAGATTCATGGAGATTCATTGAGATTCATAGGGATTCATGGAGGTTCATGGAGGTTCATGGAGATTCATGGAGATACATGGAGATTCATGGAGTTCATGGAGATTCTTGGAGGTTCATGGAGATTGATGGAGATTCATGGAGATTCATGGAGATTCATAGAGATTCATGGAGGTTCATGGAGATTCATGGAGATTCATGGACATTCACAGAGATTCATGGAGGTTCATGGAGATTCATTCATGGAGATTCATGGAGAATCATAGAGATTCATGGAGGTTCATAGAGATTCATAGAGAAACATGGAGATTCATGGAGGTTTATGGAGATTCTTGGAGGTTCATGGACATTCATGGAGATTCATGGAGATACATTCATGGAGATACATGGAGATTCATGGAGTTCATGGACATTCATGGAGATTCATGGAGATTCATTCATGGAGATACATGGAGATTCATGGAGATTCATGGAGTTCATGGAGATTCATGGAGCTTCATGGAGATTTATGGAGATTCATGGAGATTTATGGAGATTCATAGAGATTCATGGAGGTTCATGGAGATTCATGGAGATTCATGGACATT
Organism: Lasioglossum villosulum; assembly: GCA_963971365.1. Lineage (NCBI taxonomy): Eukaryota > Metazoa > Arthropoda > Insecta > Hymenoptera > Halictidae > Lasioglossum > Lasioglossum villosulum. The sequence continues at coordinate 35,128,823 of OZ020495.1, forward strand.
CACAGAGATTCATGGAGGTTCATGGAGATTCATAGAGGTTCATGGAGATTCATGGAGATTAATGGAGATTCATGGACATTCATGGAGATTCAAGGAGATTCACAGAGATTCATGGAGGTTCATGGAGATTCATGGAGGTTCATGGATATTCACCGAGATTCATGGAGGTTCATGGAGATTCATGGAGGTTCATGGAGAATCATGGAGCTTCATGGAGATTCATTCATGGAGATTCATGGAGAATCATAGAGATTCATGGAGATTCATAGAGATTCATGGAGGTTCATGGAGATTCATGGAGATTCATGGAGATTCATGGACATTCATGGAGATTCAAGGAGATTCACAGAGATTCATGGAGGTTCATGGAGATTCATGGAGGTTCATGGAAATTAATGGAGATTCATGGAGATTCAGTCATGGAGATTCATGGAGAATCATAGAGATTCATGGAGGTTCATGGAGAATCATGGAGCTTCATCTAGATTCATTCATGGAGATTTATGGAGAATCATAGAGATTCATGGAGGTTCATGGAGATTCAAAGAGAAACATGGAGATTCATGGAGGTTCATGGAGATTCAGTCATGGAGATTCATGGAGAATCATAGAGATTCATGGAGGTTCATGGAGGTTCATGGAGATACATGGAGATTCATGGAGTTCATGGAGATTCATGGAGCTTCATGGAGATTTATGGAGATTCATGGAGATTTATTTAGATTCATAGAGATTCATGGAGGTTCATGGAGATTCATGGAGATTCATGGACATTCACAGAGATTCATGGAGGTTCATGGAGATTCATGGAGGTTCATGGAGATTCATTCATGGAGATTCATGGAGATTCATGGAGATTCATAGGGATTCATGGAGGTTCATGGAGGTTCATGGAGATTCATGGAGATACATGGAGATTCATGGAGTTCATGGAGATTCATGGAGATTCATGGAGATTCATGGAGATTCATAGAGATTCATGGAGGTTCATGGAGATTCATGGAGATTCATGGACATGCACAGAGATTCATGGAGGTTCATGGAGATTCATTCATGGAGGTTCATGGAGATTCATTCATGGAGATTCATGGAGGTTCATAGAGATTCACAGAGAAACATGGAGATTCATGGAGGTTCATGGAGATTCTTGGAGGTTCATGGACATTCATGGAGATTCATGGAGATACATTCATGGAGATACATGGAGATTCATGGAGTTCATGGACATTCATGGAGATTCATGGAGATTCATTCATGGAGATTCATGGAGATTCATGGAGATTCATAGGGATTCATGGAGGTTCATGGAGGTTCATGGAGATTCATGGAGATACATGGAGATTCATGGAGTTCATGGAGATTCATGGAGATTCATGGAGATTCATGGAGATTCATAGAGATTCATGGAGGTTCATGGAGATTCATGGAGATTCATGGACATGCACAGAGATTCGTGGAGGTTCATGGAGATTCATTCATGGAGATTCATGGAGAATCATAGAGATTCATGGAGGTTCATAGAGATTCACAGAGAAACATGGAGATTCATGGAGGTTCATGGAGATTCTTGGAGGTTCATGGACATTCATGGAGATTCATGGAGATACATTCATGGAGATACATGGAGATTCATGGAGTTCATGGACATTCATGGAGATTCATGGAGATTCATTCATGGAGATACATGGAGATTCATGGAGTTCATGGAGATTCATGGAGCTTCATGGAGATTTATGGAGATTCATAGAGATTCATGGAGGTTCATGGAGATTCATGGAGATTCATGGACATTCACAGAGATTCATGGAGGTTCATGGAGATTCATGGAGGTCCATGGACATTCATGGAGATTCATGGAGATTCATTCATGGAGATACATGGATATTCATGGAGTTCATGGAGATTCATGGAGCTTCATGGAGATTTATGGAGTTTCATGGAGATTTATGGAGATTCATAGAGATTCATGGAGGTTCATGGAGATTCATGGAGATTCATGGACATTCACAGAGATTCATGGAGGTTCATGGAGATTCATGGAGGTTCATAGGGATTCATGGAGGTTCATGGAGATTCATGGAGATTCATGGACATTCACAGAGATTCATGGAGGTTCATGGAGATTCATAGAGGTTCATGGAGATTCATGGAGATTCATGGACGTTCACAGAGATTCATGGAGGTTCATGGAGATTCATGGAGGTTCATGGAGAATCATGGAGCTTCATGGAGATTCATTCATGGAGATTCATGGAGATTCATGGAGACTCATAGGGATTCATGGAAGTTCATGGAGATTCATGGAGGTTCATGGACATTCATGGAGATTCATGGATATTCATGGAGATTCATGGATATTCACCGAGATTCATGGAGGTTCATGGAGATTCATGGAGGTTCATGGAGAATCATGGAGCTTCATGGAGATTCATTCATGGAGATTCATGGAGAATCATAGAGATTCATGGAGATTCATAGAGATTCATGGAGGTTCATGGAGATTCATGGAGATTCATGGAGATTCATGGACATTCATGGAGATTCAAGGAGATTCACAGAGATTCATGGAGGGTCATGGAGATTCATGGAGGTTCATGGAAATTAATGGAGATTCATGGAGATTCAGTCATGGATATTCATGGAGAATCATAGAGATTCATGGAGGTTCATGGAGAATCATGGAGCTTCATCTAGATTCATTCATGGAGATTTATGGAGAATCATAGAGATTCATGGAGGTTCATGGAGATTCAAAGAGAAACATGGAGATTCATGGAGGTTCATGGAGATTCAGTCATGGAGATTCATGGAGAATCATAGAGATTCATGGAGGTTCATGGAGATTCATGGAGATACATGGAGATTCATGGAGTTCATGGAGATTCATGGAGCTTCATGGAGATTTATGGAGATTCATGGAGATTTATTTAGATTCATAGAGATTCATGGAGGTTCATGGAGATTCATGGAGATTCATGGACATTCACAGAGATTCATGGAGGTTCATGGAGATTCATGGAGGTTCATGGAGATTCATTCATGGAGATTCATGGAGATTCATGGAGATTCATAGGGATTCATGGAGGTTCATGGAGGTTCATGGAGATTCATGGAGATACATGGAGATTCATGGAGTTCATGGAGATTCATGGAGATTCATGGAGATTCATGGAGATTCATAGAGATTCATGGAGGTTCATGGAGATTCATGGAGATTCATGGACATGCACAGAGATTCATGGAGGTTCATGGAGATTCATTCATGGAGATTCATGGAGAATCATAGAGATTCATGGAGGTTCATAGAGATTCACAGAGAAACATGGAGATTCATGGAGGTTCATGGAGATTCTTGGAGGTTCATGGAGATTCTTGGAGGTTCATGGACATTCATGGAGATTCATGGAGATACATTCATGGAGATACATGGAGATTCATGGAGTTCATGGACATTCATGGAGATTCATGGAGATTCATTCATGGAGATACATGGAGATTCATGGAGTTCATGGAGATTCATGGAGCTTCATGGAGATTTATGGAGATTCATAGAGATTCATGGAGGTTCATGGAGATTCATGGAGATTCATGGACATTCACAGAGATTCATGGAGGTTCATGGAGATTCATGGAGGTCCATGGACATTCATGGAGATTCATGGAGATTCATTCATGGAGATACATGGATATTCATGGAGTTCATGAAGATTCATGGAGCTTCATGGAGATTTATGGAGTTTCATGGAGATTTATGGAGATTCATAGAGATTCATGGAGGTTCATGGAGATTCATGGAGATTCATGGACATTCACAGAGATTCATGGAGGTTCATGGAGATTCATGGAGGTTCATAGGGATTCATGGAGGTTCATGGAGATTCATGGAGATTCATGGACATTCACAGAGATTCATGGAGGTTCATGGAGATTCATAGAGGTTCATGGAGATTCATGGAGATTCATGGACGTTCACAGAGATTCATGGAGGTTCATGGAGATTCATGAAGGTTCATGGAGAATCATGGAGCTTCATGGAGATTCATTCATGGAGATTCATGGAGATTCATGGAGACTCATAGGGATTCATGGAAGTTCATGGAGATTCATGGAGGTTCATGGACATTCATGGAGATTCATGGATATTCACAGAGATTCATGGAGGTTCATGGAGATACATGGAGATTCATGGAGTTCATGGAGATTCATGGAGCTTCATGGAGATTTATGGAGATTCATGGAGATTTATGGAGATTCATGGAGATTCATGGAAGTTCATGGAGATTCATGGAGATACATGGAGATTCATGGAGTTCATGGAGATTCATGGAGCTTCATGGAGATTTATGGAGATTCATGGAGATTTATGGAGATTCATAGAGATTCATGGAGGTTCATGGAGATTGATGGAGATTCATGGAGATTCATGGAGATTCATAGAGATTCATGGAGGTTCATGGAGATTCATGGAGATTCATGGACATTCACAGAGATTCATGGAGGTTCATGGAGATTCATTCATGGAGATTCATGGAGAATCATAGAGATTCATGGAGGTTCATAGAGATTCATAGAGAAACATGGAGATTCATGGAGGTTTATGGAGATTCTTGGAGGTTCATGGACATTCATGGAGATTCATGGACATTCACAGAGATTCATGGAGGTTCATGGAGATACATGGAGATTCATGGAGTTCATGGAGATTCATGGAGTTCATGGAGATTCATGGAGCTTCATGGAGATTTATGGAGATTCATGGAGATTTATGGAGATTCATAGAGATTCATGGAGGTTCATGGAGATTCATGGAGATTCATGGACATTCACAGAGATTCATGGAGGTTCATGGAGATTCATGGAGGTTCATGGAGATTCATTCATGGAGATTCATGGAGATTCATTGAGATTCATAGGGATTCATGGAGGTTCATGGAGGTTCATGGAGATTCATGGAGATACATGGAGATTCATGGAGTTCATGGAGATTCATGGAGGTTCATGGAGATTGATGGAGATTCATGGAGATTCATGGAGATTCATAGAGATTCATGGAGGTTCATGGAGATTCATGGAGATTCATGGACATTCACAGAGATTCATGGAGGTTCATGGAGATTTATTCATGGAGATTCATGGAGAATCATAGAGATTCATGGAGGTTCATAGAGATTCATAGAGAAACATGGAGATTCATGGAGGTTTATGGAGATTCTTGGAGGTTCATGGACATTCATGGAGATTCATGGAGATACATTCATGGAGATACATGGAGATTCATGGAGTTCATGGACATTCATGGCGATTCATGGAGATTCATTCATGGAGATACATGGAGATTCATGGAGATTCATGGAGTTCATGGAGATTCATGGAGCTTCATGGAGATTTATGGAGATTCATGGAGATTTATGGAGATTCATAGAGATTCATGGAGGTTCATGGAGATTCATGGAGATTCATGGACATTCACAGAGATTCATGGAGGTTCATGGAGATTCATAGAGGTTCATGGAGATTCATGGAGATTCATGGACGTTCACAGAGATTCATGGAGGTTCATGGAGATTCATGGAGGTTCATGGAGAATCATGGAGCTTCATGGAGATTCATTCATGGAGATTCATGGAGATTCATGGAGATTCATAGGGATTCATGGAAGTTCATGGAGATTCATGGAGGTTCATGGACATTCATGGAGATTCATGGATATTCACCGAGATTCATGGAGGTTCATGGAGAGTCATGGAGGTTCATGGAGAATCATGGAGCTTCATGGAGATTCATTCATGGAGATTCATGGAGAATCATAGAGATTCATGGAGATTCATAGAGATTCATGGAGGATCATGGAGATTCATGGAGATTCATGGAGATTCATGGACATTCATGGAGATTCAAGGAGATTCACAGAGATTCATGGAGGTTCATGGATATTCATGGAGGTCCATGGACATTCATGGAGATTCATGGAGATTCATTCATGGAGATACATGGATATTCATGGAGTTCATGAAGATTCATGGAGCTTCATGGAGATTTATGGAGTTTCATGGAGATTTATGGAGATTCATAGAGATTCATGGAGGTTCATGGAGATTCATGGAGATTCATGGACATTCACAGAGATTCATGGAGGTTCATGGAGATTCATGGAGGTTCATAGGGATTCATGGAGGTTCATGGAGATTCATGGAGATTCATGGACATTCACAGAGATTCATGGAGGTTCATGGAGATTCATAGAGGTTCATGGAGATTCATGGAGATTCATGGACGTTCACAGAGATTCATGGAGGTTCATGGAGATTCATGAAGGTTCATGGAGAATCATGGAGCTTCATGGAGATTCATTCATGGAGATTCATGGAGATTCATGGAGACTCATAGGGATTCATGGAAGTTCATGGAGATTCATGGAGGTTCATGGACATTCATGGAGATTCATGGATATTCACAGAGATTCATGGAGGTTCATGGAGATACATGGAGATTCATGGAGTTCATGGAGATTCATGGAGCTTCATGGAGATTTATGGAGATTCATGGAGATTTATGGAGATTCATGGAGATTCATGGAAGTTCATGGAGATTCATGGAGATACATGGAGATTCATGGAGTTCATGGAGATTCATGGAGCTTCATGGAGATTTATGGAGATTCATGGAGATTTATGGAGATTCATAGAGATTCATGGAGGTTCATGGAGATCGATGGAGATTCATGGAGATTCATGGAGATTCATAGAGATTCATGGAGGTTCATGGAGATTCATGGAGATTCATGGACATTCACAGAGATTCATGGAGGTTCATGGAGATTCATTCATGGAGATTCATGGAGAATCATAGAGATTCATGGAGGTTCATAGAGATTCATAGAGAAACATGGAGATTCATGGAGGTTTATGGAGATTCTTGGAGGTTCATGGACATTCATGGAGATTCATGGACATTCACAGAGATTCATGGAGGTTCATGGAGATACATGGAGATTCATGGAGTTCATGGAGATTCATGGAGTTCATGGAGATTCATGGAGCTTCATGGAGATTTATGGAGATTCATGGAGATTTATGGAGATTCATAGAGATTCATGGAGGTTCATGGAGATTCATGGAGATTCATGGACATTCACAGAGATTCATGGAGGTTCATGGAGATTCATGGAGGTTCATGGAGATTCATTCATGGAGATTCATGGAGATTCATTGAGATTCATAGGGATTCATGGAGGTTCATGGAGGTTCATGGAGATTCATGGAGATACATGGAGATTCATGGAGTTCATGGAGATTCATGGAGGTTCATGGAGATTGATGGAGATTCATGGAGATTCATGGAGATTCATAGAGATTCATGGAGGTTCATGGAGATTCATGGAGATTCATGGACATTCACAGAGATTCATGGAGGTTCATGGAGATTCATTCATGGAGATTCATGGAGAATCATAGAGATTCATGGAGGTTCATAGAGATTCATAGAGAAACATGGAGATTCATGGAGGTTTATGGAGATTCTTGGAGGTTCATGGACATTCATGGAGATTCATGGAGATACATTCATGGAGATACATGGAGATTCATGGAGTTCATGGACATTCATGGCGATTCATGGAGATTCATTCATGGAGATACATGGAGATTCATGGAGATTCATGGAGTTCATGGAGATTCATGGAGCTTCATGGAGATTTATGGAGATTCATGGAGATTTATGGAGATTCATAGAGATTCATGGAGGTTCATGGAGATTCATGGAGATTCATGGACATTCACAGAGATTCATGGAGGTTCATGGAGATTCATAGAGGTTCATGGAGATTCATGGAGATTCATGGACGTTCACAGAGATTCATGGAGGTTCATGGAGATTCATGGAGGTTCATGGAGAATCATGGAGCTTCATGGAGATTCATTCATGGAGATTCATGGAGATTCATGGAGATTCATAGGGATTCATGGAAGTTCATGGAGATTCATGGAGGTTCATGGACATTCATGGAGATTCATGGATATTCACCGAGATTCATGGAGGTTCATGGAGAGTCATGGAGGTTCATGGAGAATCATGGAGCTTCATGGAGATTCATTCATGGAGATTCATGGAGAATCATAGAGATTCATGGAGATTCATAGAGATTCATGGAGGATCATGGAGATTCATGGAGATTCATGGAGATTCATGGACATTCATGGAGATTCAAGGAGATTCACAGAGATTCATGGAGGTTCATGGATATTCATGGAGGTTCATGGAAATTAATGGAGATTCATGGAGATTCAGTCATGGAGATTCATGGAGAATCATAGAGATTCATGGAGGTTCATGGAGAATCATGGAGCTTCATCTAGATTCATTCATGGAGATTTATGGAGAATCATAGAGATTCATGGAGGTTCATGGAGATTCAAAGAGAAACATGTAGATTCATGGAGGTTCATGGAGATTCAGTCATGGAGATTCATGGAGAATCATAGAGATTCATGGAGGTTCATGGAGATTCATGGAGATACATGGAGATTCATGGAGTTCATGGAGATTCATGGAGCTTCATGGAGATTTATGGAGATTCATGGAGATTTATTTAGATTCATAGAGATTCATGGAGGTTCATGGAGATTCATGGAGATTCATGGACATTCACAGAGATTCATGGAGGTTCATGGAGATTCATGGAGGTTCATGGAGATTCATTCATGGAGATTCATGGAGATTCATGGAGATTCATAGGGATTCATGGAGGTTCATGGAGGTTCATGGAGATTCATGGAGATACATGGAGATTCATGGAGTTCATGGAGATTCATGGACATGCACAGAGATTCATGGAGGTTCATGGAGATTCATTCATGGAGATTCATGGAGAATCATAGAGATTCATGGAGGTTCATAGAGATTCACAGAGAAACATGGAGATTCATGGAGGTTCATGGAGATTCTTGGAGGTTCATGGACATTCATGGAGATTCATAGAGATACATTCATGGAGATACATGGAGATTCATGGAGTTCATGGACATTCATGGAGATTCATGGAGATTCATTCATGGAGATACATGGAGATTCATGGAGTTCATGGAGATTCATGGAGCTTCATGGAGATTTATGGAGATTCATAGAGATTCATGGAGGTTCATGGAGATTCATGGAGATTCATGGACATTCACAGAGATTCATGGAGGTTCATGGAGATTCATGGAGGTCCATGGACATTCATGGAGATTCATGGAGATTCATTCATGGAGATACATGGATATTCATGGAGTTCATGGAGATTCATGGAGCTTCATGGAGATTTATGGAGTTTCATGGAGATTTATGGAGATTCATAGAGATTCATGGAGGTTCATGGAGATTCATGGAGATTCATGGACATTCACAGAGATTCATGGAGGTTCATGGAGATTCATGGAGGTTCATAGGGATTCATGGAGGTTCATGGAGATTCATGGAGATTCATGGACATTCACAGAGATTCGTGGGGGTTCATGGAGATTCATAGAGGTTCATGGAGATTCATGGAGATTCATGTACGTTCACAGAGATTCATGGAGGTTCATGGAGATTCATGGAGGTTCATGGAGAATCATGGAGCTTCATGGAGATTCATTCATGGAGATTCATGGAGATTCATGGAGACTCATAGGGATTCATGGAAGTTCATGGATATTCATGGAGGTTCATGGACATTCATGGAGATTCATGGATATTCACAGAGATTCATGGAGGTTCATGGAGATTCATGGAGGTTCATGGAGAATCATGGAGCTTCATGGAGATTCATTCATGGAGATTCATGGAGAATCATAGAGATTCATGGAGATTCATAGAGATTCATGGAGGTTCATGGAGATTCATGGAGATTCATGGAGATTCATGGACATTCATGGAGATTCAAGGAGATTCACAGAGATTCATGGAGGTTCATGGAGATTCATGGAGGTTCATGGAAATTAATGGAGATTCATGGAGGTTCATGGAGATACATGGAGATTCATGGAGTTCATGGAGATTCATGGAGCTTCATGGAGATTTATGGAGATTCATGGAGATTTATGGAGATTCATGGAGATTCATGGAAGTTCATGGAGATTCATGGAGATTCATGGACATTCACAGAGATTCATGGAGGTTCATGGAGATACATGGAGATTCATGGAGTTCATGGAGGTTCATGGAGATACATGGACATTCACAGAGATTCATGGAGGTTCATGGAGATTCATTCATGGAGATTCATGGAGAATCATAGAGATTCATGGAGGTTCATAGAGATTCATAGAGAAACATGGAGATTCATGGAGGTTTATGGAGATTCTTGGAGGTTCATGGACATTCATGGAGATTCATGGAGATACATTCATGGAGATACATGGAGATTCATGGAGTTCATGGACATTCATGGAGATTCATGGAGATTCATTCATGGAGATACATGGAGATTCATGGAGATTCATGGAGTTCATGGAGATTCATGGAGCTTCATGGAGATTTATGGAGATTCATGGAGATTTATGGAGATTCATAGAGATTCATGGAGGTTCATGGAGATTCATGGAGATTCATGGACATTCACAGAGATTCATGGAGGTTCATGGAGATTCATAGAGGTTCATGGAGATTCATGGAGATTCATGGACGTTCACAGAGATTCATGGAGGTTCATGGAGATTCATGGAGGTTCATGGAGAATCATGGAGCTTCATGGAGATTCATTCATGGAGATTCATGGAGATTCATGGAGATTCATAGGGATTCATGGAAGTTCATGGAGATTCATGGAGGTTCATGGACATTCATGGAGATTCATGGATATTCACAGAGATTCATGGAGGTTCATGGAGATTCATGGAGGTTCATGGATATTCATGGAGATTTATGGAGAATCATAGAGATTCATGGAGGTTCATGGAGATTCAAAGAGAAACATGGAGATTCATGGAGGTTCATGGAGATTCAGTCATGGAGATTCATGGAGAATCATAGAGATTCATGGAGGTTCATGGAGATTCATGGAGATACATGGAGATTCATGGTGTTCATGGAGATTCATGGAGCTTCATGGAGATTTATGGAGATTCATGGAGATTTATTTAGATTCATAGAGATTCATGGAGGTTCATGGAGATTCATGGAGATTCATGGACATTCACAGAGATTCATGGAGGTTCATGGAGATTCATGGAGGTTCATGGAGATTCATTCATGGAGATTCATGGAGATTCATGGAGATTCATAGGGATTCATGGAGGTTCATGGAGGTTCATGGAGATTCATGGAGATACATGGAGATTCATGGAGTTCATGGAGATTCATGGAGATTCATGGAGATTCATGGAGATTCATAGAGATTCATGGAGGTTCATGGAGATTCATGGAGATTCATGGACATGCACAGAGATTCATGGAGGTTCATGGAGATTCATTCATGGAGATTCATGGAGAATCATAGAGATTCATGGAGGTTTATAGAGATTCACAGAGAAACATGGAGATTCATGGAGGTTCATGGAGATTCTTGGAGGTTCATGGACATTCATGGAGATTCATGGAGATACATTCATGGAGATACATGGACATTCATGGAGTTCATGGACATTCATGGAGATTCATGGAGATTCATGGAGATACATGGAGATTCATGGAGTTCATGGAGATTCATGGAGCTTCATGGAGATTTATGGAGATTCATAGAGATTCATGGAGGTTCATGGAGATTCATGGAGATTCATGGACATTCACAGAGATTCATGGAGGTTCATGGAGATTCATGGAGGTCCATGGACATTCATGGAGATTCATGGAGATTCATTCATGGAGATACATGGATATTCATGGAGTTCATGGAGATTCATGGAGCTTCATGGAGATTTATGGAGATTCATGGAGATTTATGGAGATTCATAGAGATTCATGGAGGTTCATGGAGATTCATGGAGATTCATGGAGATTCACAGAGATTCATGGAGGTTCATGGAGATTCATGGAGGTTCATAGGGATTCATGGAGGTTCATGGAGATTCATGGAGATTCATGGACATTCACAGAGATTCATGGAGGTTCATGGAGATTCATAGAGGTTCATGGAGATTCATGGAGATTCATGGACGTTCACAGAGATTCATGGAGGTTCATGGAGATTCATGGAGGTTCATGGAGAATCATGGAGCTTCATGGAGATTCATTCATGGAGATTCATGGAGATTCATGGAGACTCATAGGGATTCATGGAAGTTCGTGGAGATTCATGGAGGTTCATGGACATTCATGGAGATTCATGGATATTCACAGAGATTCATGGAGGTTCATGGAGATTCATGGAGGTTCATGGAGAATCATGGAGCTTCATGGAGATTCATTCATGGAGATTCATGGAGAATCATAGAGATTCATGGAGATTCATAGAGATTCATGGAGGTTCATGGAGATTCATGGAGATTCATGGAGATTCATGGACATTCATGGAGATTCAAGGAGATTCACAGAGATTCATGGAGGTTCATGGAGATTCATGGAGGTTCATGGAAATTAATGGAGATTCATGGAGATTCAGTCATGGAGATTCATGGAGCATCATAGAGATTCATGGAGGTTCATGGAGATTCATGGAGATACATGGAGATTCATGGAGTTCATGGAGATTCATGGAGGTTCATGGATATTCATGGAGATTTATGGAGATTCATAGAGATTCATGGAGGCTCATGGAGATTCATGGAGATTCATGGACATCCACAGAGATTCATGGAGGTTCATGGAGATTCATGGAGGTTCATGGAGAATCATGGAGCTTCATCTAGATTCATTCATGGAGATTTATGGAGAATCATAGAGATTCATGGAGGTTCATGGAGATTCAAAGAGAAACATGGAGATTCATGGAGGTTCATGGAGATTCTTGGAGGTTCATGGACATTCATGGAGATTCATGGAGATACATTCATGGAGATACATGGAGATTCATGGAGTTCATGGACATTCATGGAGATTCATGGAGATTCATGGAGATTCATTCATGGAGATACATGGAGATTCATGGAGTTCATGGAGATTCATGGAGCTTCATGGAGATTTATGGAGATTCATGGAGATTCATAGGGATTCATGGAGATTCATGGAGGTTCATGGATATTCATGGAGATTTATGGAGATTCATGGAGATTCATGGAGGTCCATGGACATTCATGGAGATTCATGGAGATTCATTCATGGAGATACATGGATATTCATGGAGTTCATGGAGATTCATGGAGCTTCATGGAGATTTATGGAGATTCATGGAGATTTATGGAGATTCATAGAGATTCATGGAGGTTCATGGAGATTCATGGAGATTCATGGACATTCACAGAGATTCATGGAGGTTCATGGAGATTCATGGAGGTTCATAGGGATTCATGGAGGTTCATGGAGATTCATGGAGATTCATGGACATTCACAGAGATTCATGGAGGTTCATGGAGATTCATAGAGGTTCATGGAGATTCATGGAGATTCATGGACGTTCACAGAGATTCATGGAGGTTCATGGAGATTCATGGAGGTTCATGGAGAATCATGGAGCTTCATGGAGATTCATTCATGGAGATTCATGGAGATTCATGGATATTCACAGAGATTCATGGAGGTTCATGGAGATTCATGGAGGTTCATGGAGAATCATGGAGCTTCATGGAGATTCATTCATGGAGATTCATGGAGAATCATAGAGATTCATGGAGATTCATGGAGAATCATAGAGATTCATGGAGATTCATAGAGATTCATGGAGGTTCATGGAGATTCATGGAGATTCATGGAGATTCATGGACATTCATGGAGATTCAAGGAGATTCACAGAGATTCATGGAGGTTCATGGAGATTCATGGAGGTTCATGGAAATTAATGGAGATTCATGGAGATTCAGTCATGGAGATTCATGGAGAATCATAGAGATTCATGGAGGTTCATGGAGATTCATGGAGATACATGGAGATTCATGGAGTTCATGGAGATTCATGGAGGTTCATGGATATTCATGGAGATTTATGGAGATTCATAGAGATTCATGGAGGCTCATGGAGATTCATGGAGATTCATGGACATCCACAGAGATTCATGGAGGTTCATGGAGATTCATGGAGGTTCATGGAGAATCATGGAGCTTCATCTAGATTCATTCATGGAGATTTATGGAGAATCATAGAGATTCATGGAGGTTCATGGAGATTCAAAGAGAAACATGGAGATTCATGGAGGTTCATGGAGATTCAGTCATGGAGATTCATGGAGAATCATAGAGATTCATGGAGGTTCATGGAGATTCATGGAGATACATGGCGATTCATGGAGTTCATGGAGATTCATAGAGGTTCATGGAGATTCATGGAGATTCATGGACGTTCACAGAGATTCATGGAGGTTCATGGAGATTCATGGAGGTTCATGGAGAATCATGGAGCTTCATGGAGGTTCATGGAGATTCATGGAGATACATGGAGATTCATGGAGTTCATGGAGATTCATGGAGGTTCATGGATATTCATGGAGATTTATGGAGATTCATAGAGATTCATGGAGGCTCATGGAGATTCATGGAGATTCATGGACATCCACAGAGATTCATGGAGGTTCATGGAGATTCATGGAGGTTCATGGAGAATCATGGAGCTTCATCTAGATTCATTCATGGAGATTTATGGAGAATCATAGAGATTCATGGATGTTCATGGAGATTCAAAGAGAAACATGGAGATTCATGGAGGTTCATGGAGATTCAGTCATGGAGATTCATGGAGAATCATAGAGATTCATGGAGGTTCATGGAGATTCATGGAGAATCATAGAGATTCATGGAGGTTCATGGAGATTCATGGAGATACATGGAGATTCATGGAGTTCATGGAGATTCATGGAGCTTCATGGAGATTTATGGAGATTCATGGAGATTTATTTAGATTCATAGAGATTCATGGAGGTTCATGGAGATTCATGGAGATTCATGGACATTCACAGAGATTCATGGAGGTTCATGGAGATTCATGGAGGTTCATGGAGATTCATTCATGGAGATTCATGGAGATTCATGGAGATTCATAGGAATTCATGGAGGTTCATGGAGGTTCATGGAGATTCATGGAGATACATGGAGATTCATGGAGTTCATGGAAATTCATGGAGATTCATGGAGATTCATGGAGATTCATAGAGATTCATGGAGGTTCATGGAGATTCATGGAGATTCATGGACATGCACAGAGATTCATGGAGGTTCATGGAGATTCATTCATGGAGATTCATGGAGAATCATAGAGATTCATGGAGGTTCATAGAGATTCACAGAGAAACATGGAGATTCATGGAGGTTCATGGAGATTCTTGGAGGTTCATGGACATTCATGGAGATTCATGGAGATACATTCATGGAGATACATGGAGATTCATGGAGTTCATGGACATTCATGGAGATTCATGGAGATTCATTCATGGAGATACATGGAGATTCATGGAGTTCATGGAGATTCATGGAGCTTCATGGAGATTTATGGAGATTCATAGAGATTCATGGAGGTTCATGGAGATTCATGGAGATTCATGGACATTCACAGAGATTCATGGAGGTTCATGGAGATTCATGGAGGTCCATGGACATTCATGGAGATTCATGGAGATTCATTCATGGAGATACATGGATATTCATGGAGTTCATGGAGATTCATGGAGCTTCATGGAGATTTATGGAGATTCATGGAGATTTATGGAGATTCATAGAGATTCATGGAGGTTCATGGAGATTCATGGAGGTTCATGGAGATTCATGGAGGTTCATGGAAATTAATGGAGGTTCATGGAAATTAATGGAGATTCATGGAGAATCATAGAGATTCATGGAGGTTCATGGAGATTCATGGAGATACATGGAGATTCATGGAGTTCATGGAGATTCATGGAGGTTCATGGATATTCATGGAGATTTATGGAGATTCATAGAGATTCATGGAGGCTCATGGAGATTCATGGAGATTCATGGACATCCACAGAGATTCATGGAGGTTCATGGAGATTCATGGAGGTTCATGGAGAATCATGGAGCTTCATCTAGATTCATTCATGGAGATTTATGGAGAATCATAGAGATTCATGGAGGTTCATGGAGATTCAAAGAGAAACATGGAGATTCATGGAGGTTCATGGAGATTCAGTCATGGAGATTCATGGAGAATCATAGAGATTCATGGAGGTTCATGGAGATTCATGGAGATACATGGAGATTCATGGAGTTCATGGAGATTCATAGAGGTTCATGGAGATTCATGGAGATTCATGGACGTTCACAGAGATTCATGGAGGTTCATGGAGATTCATGGAGATTCATGGACATCCACAGAGATTCATGGAGGTTCATGGAGATTCATGGAGGTTCATGGAGAATCATGGAGCTTCATCTAGATTCATTCATGGAGATTTATGGAGAATCATAGAGATTCATGGAGGTTCATGGAGATTCAAAGAGAAACATGGAGATTCATGGAGGTTCATGGAGATTCAGTCATGGAGATTCATGGAGAATCATAGAGATTCATGGAGGTTCATGGAGATTCATGGAGATACATGGAGATTCATGGAGTTCATGGAGATTCATGGAGCTTCATGGAGATTTATGGAGATTCATGGAGATTTATTTAGATTCATAGAGATTCATGGAGGTTCATGGAGATTCATGGAGATTCATGGACATTCACAGAGATTCATGGAGGTTCATGGAGATTCATGGAGGTTCATGGAGATTCATTCATGGAGATTCATGGAGATTCATGGAGATTCATAGGAATTCATGGAGGTTCATGGAGGTTCATGGAGATTCATGGAGATACATGGAGATTCATGGAGTTCATGGAAATTCATGGAGATTCATGGAGATTCATGGAGATTCATAGAGATTCATGGAGGTTCATGGAGATTCATGGAGATTCATGGACATGCACAGAGATTCATGGAGGTTCATGGAGATTCATTCATGGAGATTCATGGAGAATCATAGAGATTCATGGAGGTTCATAGAGATTCACAGAGAAACATGGAGATTCATGGAGGTTCATGGAGATTCTTGGAGGTTCATGGACATTCATGGAGATTCATGGAGATACATTCATGGAGATACATGGAGATTCATGGAGTTCATGGACATTCATGGAGATTCATGGAGATTCATTCATGGAGATACATGGAGATTCATGGAGTTCATGGAGATTCATGGAGCTTCATGGAGATTTATGGAGATTCATAGAGATTCATGGAGGTTCATGGAGATTCATGGAGATTCATGGACATTCACAGAGATTCATGGAGGTTCATGGAGATTCATGGAGGTCCATGGACATTCATGGAGATTCATGGAGATTCATTCATGGAGATACATGGATATTCATGGAGTTCATGGAGATTCATGGAGCTTCATGGAGATTTATGGAGATTCATGGAGATTTATGGAGATTCATAGAGATTCATGGAGGTTCATGGAGATTCATGGAGATTCATGGACATTCACAGAGATTCATGGAGGTTCATGGAGATTCATGGAGGTTCATAGGGATTCATGGAGGTTCATGGAGGTTCATGGAGATTCTTGGAGATACATGGAGATTCATAGAGTTCATGGAGATTCATGGAGGTTCATGGAGATTCATGGAGATTCATGGAGATTCATGGAGATTCATAGAGATTCATGGAGGTTCATGGAGATTCATGGAGATTCATGGACATTCACAGAGATTCATGGAGGTTCATGGAGATTCATTCATGGAGATTCATGGAGAATCATAGAGATTCATGGAGGTTCATAGAGATTCATAGAGAAACATGGAGATTCATGGAGGTTCATGGAGATTCTTGGAGGTTCATGGACATTCATGGAGATTCATGGAGATACATTCATGGAGATACATGGAGATTCATGGAGTTCATGGACATTCATGGAGATTCATGGAGATTCATTCATGGAGATACATGGAGATTCATGGAGTTCATGGAGATTCATGGAGCTTCATGGAGATTTATGGAGATTCATGGAGATTTATGGAGATTCATAGAGATTAATGGAGGTTCATGGAGATTCATGGAGATTCATGGAGGTTCATGGAGAATCAAGGAGGTTCATGGAGATTCATGGAGGTTCATGGAGAATCATGGAGCTTCATGGAGATTCATTCATGGAGATTCATGGAGATTCATGGAGATTCATTGGGATTCATGGAGATTCATGGAGGTTCATGGATATTCATGGAGATTTATGGAGATTCATAGAGATTCATGGAGGCTCATGGAGATTCATGGAGATTCATGGACATCCACAGAGATTCATGGAGATTCATGGAGATTCATGGATATTCACAGAGATTCATGGAGGTTCATGGAGATTCATGGAGGTTCATGGAGAATCATGGAGCTTCATGGAGATTCATTCATGGAGATTCATGGAGAATCATAGAGATTCATGGAGATTCATGGAGAATCATAGAGATTCATGGAGATTCATAGAGATTCATGGAGGTTCATGGAGATTCATGGAGATTCATGGAGATTCATGGACATTCATGGAGATTCAAGGAGATTCACAGAGATTCATGGAGGTTCATGGAGATTCATGGAGGTTCATGGAAATTAATGGAGATTCATGGAGATTCAGTCATGGAGATTCATGGAGAATCATAGAGATTCATGGAGGTTCATGGAGATTCATGGAGATACATGGAGATTCATGGAGTTCATGGAGATTCATGGAGGTTCATGGATATTCATGGAGATTTATGGAGATTCATAGAGATTCATGGAGGCTCATGGAGATTCATGGAGATTCATGGACATCCACAGAGATTCATGGAGGTTCATGGAGATTCATGGAGGTTCATGGAGAATCATGGAGCTTCATCTAGATTCATTCATGGAGATTTATGGAGAATCATAGAGATTCATGGAGGTTCATGGAGATTCAAAGAGAAACATGGAGATTCATGGAGGTTCATGGAGATTCAGTCATGGAGATTCATGGAGAATCATAGAGATTCATGGAGGTTCATGGAGATTCATGGAGATACATGGAGATTCATGGAGATCATGGAGATTCATGGAGCTTCATGGAGATTTATGGAGATTCATGGAGATTTATGGAGATTCATAGAGATTCATGGAGGTTCATGGAGATTCATGGAGATTCATGGACATTCACAGAGATTCATGGAGGTTCATGGAGATTAATGGAGGTTCATAGGGATTCATGGAGGTTCATGGAGGTTCATGGAGATTCTTGGAGATTCATGGAGGTTCATGGAGAATCATGGAGCTTCATCTAGATTCATTCATGGAGATTTATGGAGAATCATAGAGATTCATGGAGGTTCATGGAGATTCAAAGAGAAACATGGAGATTCATGGAGGTTCATGGAGATTCAGTCATGGAGATTCATGGAGAATCATAGAGATTCATGGAGGTTCATGGAGATTCATGGAGATACATGGAGATTCATGGAGTTCATGGAGATTCATGGAGCTTCATGGAGATTTATGGAGATTCATGGAGATTTATTTAGATTCATAGAGATTCATGGAGGTTCATGGAGATTCATGGAGATTCATGGACATTCACAGAGATTCATGGAGGTTCATGGAGATTCATGGAGGTTCATGGAGATTCATTCATGGAGATTCATGGAGATTCATGGAGATTCATAGGAATTCATGGAGGTTCATGGAGGTTCATGGAGATTCATGGAGATACATGGAGATTCATGGAGTTCATGGAAATTCATGGAGATTCATGGAGATTCATGGAGATTCATAGAGATTCATGGAGGTTCATGGAGATTCATGGAGATTCATGGACATGCACAGAGATTCATGGAGGTTCATGGAGATTCATTCATGGAGATTCATGGAGAATCATAGAGATTCATGGAGGTTCATAGAGATTCACAGAGAAACATGGAGATTCATGGAGGTTCATGGAGATTCTTGGAGGTTCATGGACATTCATGGAGATTCATGGAGATACATTCATGGAGATACATGGAGATTCATGGAGTTCATGGACATTCATGGAGATTCATGGAGATTCATTCATGGAGATACATGGAGATTCATGGAGTTCATGGAGATTCATGGAGCTTCATGGAGATTTATGGAGATTCATAGAGATTCATGGAGGTTCATGGAGATTCATGGAGATTCATGGACATTCACAGAGATTCATGGAGGTTCATGGAGATTCATGGAGGTCCATGGACATTCATGGAGATTCATGGAGATTCATTCATGGAGATACATGGATATTCATGGAGTTCATGGAGATTCATGGAGCTTCATGGAGATTTATGGAGATTCATGGAGATTTATGGAGATTCATAGAGATTCATGGAGGTTCATGGAGATTCATGGAGATTCATGGACATTCACAGAGATTCATGGAGGTTCATGGAGATTCATGGAGGTTCATAGGGATTCATGGAGGTTCATGGAGGTTCATGGAGATTCTTGGAGATACATGGAGATTCATAGAGTTCATGGAGATTCATGGAGGTTCATGGAGATTCATGGAGATTCATGGAGATTCATGGAGATTCATAGAGATTCATGGAGGTTCATGGAGATTCATGGAGATTCATGGACATTCACAGAGATTCATGGAGGTTCATGGAGATTCATTCATGGAGATTCATGGAGAATCATAGAGATTCATGGAGGTTCATAGAGATTCATAGAGAAACATGGAGATTCATGGAGGTTCATGGAGATTCTTGGAGGTTCATGGACATTCATGGAGATTCATGGAGATACATTCATGGAGATACATGGAGATTCATGGAGTTCATGGACATTCATGGAGATTCATGGAGATTCATTCATGGAGATACATGGAGATTCATGGAGTTCATGGAGATTCATGGAGCTTCATGGAGATTTATGGAGATTCATGGAGATTTATGGAGATTCATAGAGATTAATGGAGGTTCATGGAGATTCATGGAGATTCATGGAGGTTCATGGAGAATCAAGGAGGTTCATGGAGATTCATGGAGGTTCATGGAGAATCATGGAGCTTCATGGAGATTCATTCATGGAGATTCATGGAGATTCATGGAGATTCATTGGGATTCATGGAGATTCATGGAGGTTCATGGATATTCATGGAGATTTATGGAGATTCATAGAGATTCATGGAGGCTCATGGAGATTCATGGAGATTCATGGACATCCACAGAGATTCATGGAGATTCATGGAGATTCATGGATATTCACAGAGATTCATGGAGGTTCATGGAGATTCATGGAGGTTCATGGAGAATCATGGAGCTTCATGGAGATTCATTCATGGAGATTCATGGAGAATCATAGAGATTCATGGAGATTCATGGAGAATCATAGAGATTCATGGAGATTCATAGAGATTCATGGAGGTTCATGGAGATTCATGGAGATTCATGGAGATTCATGGACATTCATGGAGATTCAAGGAGATTCACAGAGATTCATGGAGGTTCATGGAGATTCATGGAGGTTCATGGAAATTAATGGAGATTCATGGAGATTCAGTCATGGAGATTCATGGAGAATCATAGAGATTCATGGAGGTTCATGGAGATTCATGGAGATACATGGAGATTCATGGAGTTCATGGAGATTCATGGAGGTTCATGGATATTCATGGAGATTTATGGAGATTCATAGAGATTCATGGAGGCTCATGGAGATTCATGGAGATTCATGGACATCCACAGAGATTCATGGAGGTTCATGGAGATTCATGGAGGTTCATGGAGAATCATGGAGCTTCATCTAGATTCATTCATGGAGATTTATGGAGAATCATAGAGATTCATGGAGGTTCATGGAGATTCAAAGAGAAACATGGAGATTCATGGAGGTTCATGGAGATTCAGTCATGGAGATTCATGGAGAATCATAGAGATTCATGGAGGTTCATGGAGATTCATGGAGATACATGGAGATTCATGGAGATCATGGAGATTCATGGAGCTTCATGGAGATTTATGGAGATTCATGGAGATTTATGGAGATTCATAGAGATTCATGGAGGTTCATGGAGATTCATGGAGATTCATGGACATTCACAGAGATTCATGGAGGTTCATGGAGATTAATGGAGGTTCATAGGGATTCATGGAGGTTCATGGAGGTTCATGGAGATTCTTGGAGATACATGGAGATTCATAGAGTTCATGGAGATTCATGGAGGTTCATGGAGATTCATGGAGATTCATGGAGATTCATGGAGATTCATGGAGATTCATGGATATTCACAGAGATTCATGGAGGTTCATGGAGATTCATGGAGGTTCATGGAGAATCATGGAGCTTCATGGAGATTCATTCATGGAGATTCATGGAGAATCATAGAGATTCATGGAGATTCATGGAGAATCATAGAGATTCATGGAGATTCATAGAGATTCATGGAGGTTCATGGAGATTCATGGAGATTCATGGAGATTCATGGACATTCATGGAGATTCAAGGAGATTCACAGAGATTCATGGAGGTTCATGGAGATTCATGGAGGTTCATGGAAATTAATGGAGATTCATGGAGATTCAGTCATGGAGATTCATGGAGAATCATAGAGATTCATGGAGGTTCATGGAGATTCATGGAGATACATGGAGATTCATGGAGTTCATGGAGATTCATGGAGGTTCATGGATATTCATGGAGATTTATGGAGATTCATAGAGATTCATGGAGGCTCATGGAGATTCATGGAGATTCATGGACATCCACAGAGATTCATGGAGGTTCATGGAGATTCATGGAGGTTCATGGAGAATCATGGAGCTTCATCTAGATTCATTCATGGAGATTTATGGAGAATCATAGAGATTCATGGAGGTTCATGGAGATTCAAAGAGAAACATGGAGATTCATGGAGGTTCATGGAGATTCAGTCATGGAGATTCATGGAGAATCATAGAGATTCATGGAGGTTCATGGAGATTCATGGAGATACATGGAGATTCATGGAGTTCATGGAGATTCATGGAGCTTCATGGAGATTTATGGAGATTCATGGAGATTTATTTAGATTCATAGAGATTCATGGAGGTTCATGGAGATTCATGGAGATTCATGGACATTCACAGAGATTCATGGAGGTTCATGGAGATTCATGGAGGTTCATGGAGATTCATTCATGGAGATTCATGGAGATTCATGGAGATTCATAGGAATTCATGGAGGTTCATGGAGGTTCATGGAGATTCATGGAGATACATGGAGATTCATGGAGTTCATGGAAATTCATGGAGATTCATGGAGATTCATGGAGATTCATAGAGATTCATGGAGGTTCATGGAGATTCATGGAGATTCATGGACATGCACAGAGATTCATGGAGGTTCATGGAGATTCATTCATGGAGATTCATGGAGAATCATAGAGATTCATGGAGGTTCATAGAGATTCACAGAGAAACATGGAGATTCATGGAGGTTCATGGAGATTCTTGGAGGTTCATGGACATTCATGGAGATTCATGGAGATACATTCATGGAGATACATGGAGATTCATGGAGTTCATGGACATTCATGGAGATTCATGGAGATTCATTCATGGAGATACATGGAGATTCATGGAGTTCATGGAGATTCATGGAGCTTCATGGAGATTTATGGAGATTCATAGAGATTCATGGAGGTTCATGGAGATTCATGGAGATTCATGGACATTCACAGAGATTCATGGAGGTTCATGGAGATTCATGGAGGTCCATGGACATTCATGGAGATTCATGGAGATTCATTCATGGAGATACATGGATATTCATGGAGTTCATGGAGATTCATGGAGCTTCATGGAGATTTATGGAGATTCATGGAGATTTATGGAGATTCATAGAGATTCATGGAGGTTCATGGAGATTCATGGAGATTCATGGACATTCACAGAGATTCATGGAGGTTCATGGAGATTCATGGAGGTTCATAGGGATTCATGGAGGTTCATGGAGGTTCATGGAGATTCTTGGAGATACATGGAGATTCATAGAGTTCATGGAGATTCATGGAGGTTCATGGAGATTCATGGAGATTCATGGAGATTCATGGAGATTCATAGAGATTCATGGAGGTTCATGGAGATTCATGGAGATTCATGGACATTCACAGAGATTCATGGAGGTTCATGGAGATTCATTCATGGAGATTCATGGAGAATCATAGAGATTCATGGAGGTTCATAGAGATTCATAGAGAAACATGGAGATTCATGGAGGTTCATGGAGATTCTTGGAGGTTCATGGACATTCATGGAGATTCATGGAGATACATTCATGGAGATACATGGAGATTCATGGAGTTCATGGACATTCATGGAGATTCATGGAGATTCATTCATGGAGATACATGGAGATTCATGGAGTTCATGGAGATTCATGGAGCTTCATGGAGATTTATGGAGATTCATGGAGATTTATGGAGATTCATAGAGATTAATGGAGGTTCATGGAGATTCATGGAGATTCATGGACATTCACAGAGATTCATGGAGGTTCATTGAGATTCATGGAGGTTCATGGAGATTCATGGAGGTTCATGGAGATTCATGGAGATTCATGGAGATTCATGGAGATTCATTCATGGAGATACATGGAGATTCATGGAGTTCATGGAGATTCATGGAGCTTCATGGAGATTTATGGAGATTCATGGAGATTTATGGAGATTCATAGAGATTAATGGAGGTTCATGGAGATTCATGGAGATTCATGGACATTCACAGAGATTCATGGAGGTTCATTGAGATTCATGGAGGTTCATGGAGATTCATGGAGGTTCATGGAGATTCATGGAGATTCATGGACATTCACAGAGATTCATGGAGGTTCATGGAGATTCATGGAGGTTCATGGAGAATCAAGGAGGTTCATGGAGATTCATGGAGGTTCATGGAGAATCATGGAGCTTCATGGAGATTCATTCATGGAGATTCATGGAGATTCATGGAGATTCATAGGGATTCATGGAGATTCATGGAGGTTCATGGATATTCATGGAGATTTATGGAGATTCATAGAGATTCATGGAGGCTCATGGAGATTCATGGAGATTCATGGACATCCACAGAGATTCATGGAGGTTCATGGAGATTCATGGAGGTTCATGGAGAATCATGGAGCTTCATCTAGATTCATTCATGGAGATTTATGGAGAATCATAGAGATTCATGGAGGTTCATGGAGATTCATGGAGCTTCATGGAGATTTATGGAGATTCATGGAGATTTATTTAGATTCATAGAGATTCATGGAGGTTCATGGAGATTCATGGAGATTCATGGACATTCACAGAGATTCATGGAGGTTCATGGAGATTCATGGAGGTTCATGGAGATTCATTCATGGAGATTCATGGAGATTCATGGAGATTCATAGGGATTCATGGAGGTTCATGGAGGTTCATGGAGATTCATGGAGATTCATGGAGATACATGGAGATTCATGGAGTTCATGGAGATTCATGGAGCTTCATGGAGATTTATGGAGATTCATGGAGATTTATTTAGATTCATAGAGATTCATGGAGGTTCATGGAGATTCATGGAGATTCATGGACATTCACAGAGATTCATGGAGGTTCATGGAGATTCATGGAGGTTCATGGAGATTCATTCATGGAGATTCATGGAGATTCATGGAGATTCATAGGGATTCATGGAGGTTCATGGAGGTTCATGGAGATTCATGGAGATACATGGAGATTCATGGAGTTCATGGAGATTCATGGAGATTCATGGAGATTCATGGAGATTCATAGAGATTCATGGAGGTTCATGGAGATTCATGGAGATTCATGGACATGCACAGAGATTCATGGAGGTTCATGGAGATTCATTCATGGAGATTCATGGAGAAACATAGAGATTCATGGAGGTTCATAGAGATTCACAGAGAAACATGGAGATTCATGGAGGTTCATGGAGATTCTTGGAGGTTCATGGACATTCATGGAGATTCATGGAGATACATTCATGGAGATACATGGAGATTCATGGAGTTCATGGACATTCATGGAGATTCATGGAGATTCATTCATGGAGATACATGGAGTTTCATGGAGTTCATGGAGATTCATGGAGCTTCATGGAGATTTATGGAGATTCATAGAGATTCATGGAGGTTCATGGAGATTCATGGAGATTCATGGACATTCACAGAGATTCATGGAGGTTCATGGAGATTCATGGAGGTCCATGGACATTCATGGAGATTCATGGAGATTCATTCATGGAGATACATGGATATTCATGGAGTTCATGGAGATTCATGGAGCTTCATGGAGATTTATGGAGATTCATGGAGATTTATGGAGATTCATAAAGATTCATGGAGGTTCATGGAGATTCATGGAGATTCATGGACATTCACAGAGATTCATGGAGGTTCATGGAGATTCATGGAGGTTCATAGGGATTCATGGAGGTTCATGGAGGTTCATGGAGATTCATGGACATTCACAGAGATTCATGGAGGTTCATGGAGATTAATGGAGGTTCATAGGGATTCATGGAGGTTCATGGAGGTTCATGGAGATTCTTGGAGATACATGGAGATTCATGGAGCTTCATGGAGATTTATGGAGATTCATGGAGATTTATGGAGATTCATAGAGATTCATGGAGGTTCATGGAGATTCATGGAGATTCATGGACATTCACAGAGATTCATGGAGGTTCATGGAGATTAATGGAGGTTCATAGGGATTCATGGAGGTTCATGGAGGTTCATGGAGATTCTTGGAGATACATGGAGATTCATAGAGTTCATGGAGATTCATGGAGGTTCATGGAGATTCATGGAGATTCATGGAGATTCATGGAGATTCATGGAGATTCATGGATATTCACAGAGATTCATGGAGGTTCATGGAGATTCATGGAGGTTCATGGAGAATCATGGAGCTTCATGGAGATTCATTCATGGAGATTCATGGAGAATCATAGAGATTCATGGAGATTCATGGAGAATCATAGAGATTCATGGAGATTCATAGAGATTCATGGAGGTTCATGGAGATTCATGGAGATTCATGGAGATTCATGGAGATTCATGGAGATTCATGGATATTCACAGAGATTCATGGAGGTTCATGGAGATTCATGGAGGTTCATGGAGAATCATGGAGCTTCATGGAGATTCATTCATGGAGATTCATGGAGAATCATAGAGATTCATGGAGATTCATGGAGATTCATGGACATGCACAGAGATTCATGGAGGTTCATGGAGATTCATTCATGGAGATTCATGGAGAATCATAGAGATTCATGGAGGTTCATAGAGATTCACAGAGAAACATGGAGATTCATGGAGGTTCATGGAGATTCTTGGAGGTTCATGGACATTCATGGAGATTCATGGAGATACATTCATGGAGATACATGGAGATTCATGGAGTTCATGGACATTCATGGAGATTCATGGAGATTCATTCATGGAGATACATGGAGATTCATGGAGTTCATGGAGATTCATGGAGCTTCATGGAGATTTATGGAGATTCATAGAGATTCATGGAGGTTCATGGAGATTCATGGAGATTCATGGACATTCACAGAGATTCATGGAGGTTCATGGAGATTCATGGAGGTCCATGGACATTCATGGAGATTCATGGAGATTCATTCATGGAGATACATGGATATTCATGGAGTTCATGGAGATTCATGGAGCTTCATGGAGATTTATGGAGATTCATGGAGATTTATGGAGATTCATAGAGATTCATGGAGGTTCATGGAGATTCATGGAGATTCATGGACATTCACAGAGATTCATGGAGGTTCATGGAGATTCATGGAGGTTCATAGGGATTCATGGAGGTTCATGGAGGTTCATGGAGATTCTTGGAGATACATGGAGATTCATAGAGTTCATGGAGATTCATGGAGGTTCATGGAGATTCATGGAGATTCATGGAGATTCATGGAGATTCATAGAGATTCATGGAGGTTCATGGAGATTCATGGAGATTCATGGACATTCACAGAGATTCATGGAGGTTCATGGAGATTCATTCATGGAGATTCATGGAGAATCATAGAGATTCATGGAGGTTCATAGAGATTCATAGAGAAACATGGAGATTCATGGAGGTTCATGGAGATTCTTGGAGGTTCATGGACATTCATGGAGATTCATGGAGATACATTCATGGAGATACATGGAGATTCATGGAGTTCATGGACATTCATGGAGATTCATGGAGATTCATTCATGGAGATACATGGAGATTCATGGAGATTCATGGACATTCACAGAGATTCATGGAGGTTCATTGAGATTCATGGAGGTTCATGGAGATTCATGGAGGTTCATGGAGATTCATGGAGATTCATGGAGATTCATGGAGATTCATTCATGGAGATACATGGAGATTCATGGAGTTCATGGAGATTCATGGAGCTTCATGGAGATTTATGGAGATTCATGGAGATTTATGGAGATTCATAGAGATTAATGGAGGTTCATGGAGATTCATGGAGATTCATGGACATTCACAGAGATTCATGGAGGTTCATTGAGATTCATGGAGGTTCATGGAGATTCATGGAGGTTCATGGAGATTCATGGAGATTCATGGACATTCACAGAGATTCATGGAGGTTCATGGAGATTCATGGAGGTTCATGGAGAATCAAGGAGGTTCATGGAGATTCATGGAGGTTCATGGAGAATCATGGAGCTTCATGGAGATTCATTCATGGAGATTCATGGAGATTCATGGAGATTCATAGGGATTCATGGAGATTCATGGAGGTTCATGGATATTCATGGAGATTTATGGAGATTCATAGAGATTCATGGAGGCTCATGGAGATTCATGGAGATTCATGGACATCCACAGAGATTCATGGAGGTTCATGGAGATTCATGGAGGTTCATGGAGAATCATGGAGCTTCATCTAGATTCATTCATGGAGATTTATGGAGAATCATAGAGATTCATGGAGGTTCATGGAGATTCAAAGAGAAACATGGAGATTCATGGAGGTTCATGGAGATTCAGTCATGGAGATTCATGGAGAATCATAGAGATTCATGGAGGGTCATGGAGATTCATGGAGATACATGGAGATTCATGGAGTTCATGGAGATTCATGGAGCTTCATGGAGATTTATGGAGATTCATGGAGATTTATTTAGATTCATAGAGATTCATGGAGGTTCATGGAGATTCATGGAGATTCATGGACATTCACAGAGATTCATGGAGGTTCATGGAGATTCATGGAGGTTCATGGAGATTCATTCATGGAGATTCATGGAGATTCATGGAGATTCATAGGGATTCATGGAGGTTCATGGAGGTTCATGGAGATTCATGGAGATACATGGAGATTCATGGAGTTCATGGAGATTCATGGAGATTCATGGAGATTCATGGAGATTCATAGAGATTCATGGAGGTTCATGGAGATTCATGGAGATTCATGGACATGCACAGAGATTCATGGAGGTTCATGGAGATTCATTCATGGAGATTCATGGAGAAACATAGAGATTCATGGAGGTTCATAGAGATTCACAGAGAAACATGGAGATTCATGGAGGTTCATGGAGATTCTTGGAGGTTCATGGACATTCATGGAGATTCATGGAGATACATTCATGGAGATACATGGAGATTCATGGAGTTCATGGACATTCATGGAGATTCATGGAGATTCATTCATGGAGATACATGGAGTTTCATGGAGTTCATGGAGATTCATGGAGCTTCATGGAGATTTATGGAGATTCATAGAGATTCATGGAGGTTCATGGAGATTCATGGAGATTCATGGACATTCACAGAGATTCATGGAGGTTCATGGAGATTCATGGAGGTCCATGGACATTCATGGAGATTCATGGAGATTCATTCATGGAGATACATGGATATTCATGGAGTTCATGGAGATTCATGGAGCTTCATGGAGATTTATGGAGATTCATGGAGATTTATGGAGATTCATAAAGATTCATGGAGGTTCATGGAGATTCATGGAGATTCATGGACATTCACAGAGATTCATGGAGGTTCATGGAGATTCATGGAGGTTCATAGGGATTCATGGAGGTTCATGGAGGTTCATGGAGATTCATGGACATTCACAGAGATTCATGGAGGTTCATGGAGATTAATGGAGGTTCATAGGGATTCATGGAGGTTCATGGAGGTTCATGGAGATTCTTGGAGATACATGGAGATTCATGGAGCTTCATGGAGATTTATGGAGATTCATGGAGATTTATGGAGATTCATAGAGATTCATGGAGGTTCATGGAGATTCATGGAGATTCATGGACATTCACAGAGATTCATGGAGGTTCATGGAGATTAATGGAGGTTCATAGGGATTCATGGAGGTTCATGGAGGTTCATGGAGATTCTTTAAGATACATGGAGATTCATAGAGTTCATGGAGATTCATGGAGGTTCATGGAGATTCATGGAGATTCATGGAGATTCATGGAGATTCATGGAGATTCATGGATATTCACAGAGATTCATGGAGGTTCATGGAGATTCATGGAGGTTCATGGAGAATCATGGAGCTTCATGGAGATTCATTCATGGAGATTCATGGAGAATCATAGAGATTCATGGAGATTCATGGAGAATCATAGAGATTCATGGAGATTCATAGAGATTCATGGAGGTTCATGGAGATTCATGGAGATTCATGGAGATTCATGGAGATTCATGGAGATTCATGGATATTCACAGAGATTCATGGAGGTTCATGGAGATTCATGGAGGTTCATGGAGAATCATGGAGCTTCATGGAGATTCATTCATGGAGATTCATGGAGAATCATAGAGATTCATGGAGATTCATGGAGAATCATAGAGATTCATGGAGATTCATAGAGATTCATGGAGGTTCATGGAGATTCATGGAGATTCATGGAGATTCATGGACATTCATGGAGATTCAAGGAGATTCACAGAGATTCATGGAGGTTCATGGAGATTCATGGAGGTTCATGGAAATTAATGGAGATTCATGGAGATTCAGTCATGGAGATTCATGGAGAATCATAGAGATTCATGGAGATTCATGGAGCTTCATGGAGATTTATGGAGATTCATGGAGATTTATGGAGATTCATAGAGATTCATGGAGGTTCATGGAGATTCATGGAGATTCATGGACATTCACAGAGATTCATGGAGGTTCATGGAGATTAATGGAGGTTCATAGGGATTCATGGAGGTTCATGGAGGTTCATGGAGATTCTTGGAGATACATGGAGATTCATAGAGTTCATGGAGATTCATGGAGGTTCAAGGAGATTCATGGAGATTCATGGAGATTCATGGAGATTCATGGAGATTCATGGATATTCACAGAGATTCATGGAGGTTCATGGAGATTCATGGAGGTTCATGGAGAATCATGGAGCTTCATGGAGATTCATTCATGGAGATTCATGGAGAATCATAGAGATTCATGGAGATTCATGGAGAATCATAGAGATTCATGGAGATTCATAGAGATTCATGGAGGTTCATGGAGATTCATGGAGATTCATGGAGATTCATGGACATTCATGGAGATTCAAGGAGATTCACAGAGATTCATGGAGGTTCATGGAGATTCATGGAGGTTCATGGAAATTAATGGAGATTCATGGAGATTCAGTCATGGAGATTCATGGAGAATCATAGAGATTCATGGAGGTTCATGGAGATTCATGGAGATACATGGAGATTCATGGAGTTCATGGAGATTCATGGAGGTTCATGGATATTCATGGAGATTTATGGAGATTCATAGAGATTCATGGAGGCTCATGGAGATTCATGGAGATTCATGGACATCCACAGAGATTCATGGAGGTTCATGGAGATTCATGGAGGTTCATGGAGAATCATGGAGCTTCATCTAGATTCATTCATGGAGATTTATGGAGAATCATAGAGATTCATGGAGGTTCATGGAGATTCAAAGAGAAACATGGAGATTCATGGAGGTTCATGGAGATTCAGTCATGGAGATTCATGGAGAATCATAGAGATTCATGGAGGTTCATGGAGATTCATGGAGATACATGGAGATTCATGGAGTTCATGGAGATTCATGGAGCTTCATGGAGATTTATGGAGATTCATGGAGATTTATTTAGATTCATAGAGATTCATGGAGGTTCATGGAGATTCATGGAGATTCATGGACATTCACAGAGATTCATGGAGGTTCATGGAGATTCATGGAGGTTCATGGAGATTCATTCATGGAGATTCATGGAGATTCATGGAGATTCATAGGAATTCATGGAGGTTCATGGAGGTTCATGGAGATTCATGGAGATACATGGAGATTCATGGAGTTCATGGAAATTCATGGAGATTCATGGAGATTCATGGAGATTCATAGAGATTCATGGAGGTTCATGGAGATTCATGGAGATTCATGGACATGCACAGAGATTCATGGAGGTTCATGGAGATTCATTCATGGAGATTCATGGAGAATCATAGAGATTCATGGAGGTTCATAGAGATTCACAGAGAAACATGGAGATTCATGGAGGTTCATGGAGATTCTTGGAGGTTCATGGACATTCATGGAGATTCATGGAGATACATTCATGGAGATACATGGAGATTCATGGAGTTCATGGACATTCATGGAGATTCATGGAGATTCATTCATGGAGATACATGGAGATTCATGGAGTTCATGGAGATTCATGGAGCTTCATGGAGATTTATGGAGATTCATAGAGATTCATGGAGGTTCATGGAGATTCATGGAGATTCATGGACATTCACAGAGATTCATGGAGGTTCATGGAGATTCATGGAGGTCCATGGACATTCATGGAGATTCATGGAGATTCATTCATGGGAGATACATGGATATTCATGGAGTTCATGGAGATTCATGGAGCTTCATGGAGATTTATGGAGATTCATGGAGATTTATGGAGATTCATAGAGATTCATGGAGGTTCATGGAGATTCATGGAGATTCATGGACATTCACAGAGATTCATGGAGGTTCATGGAGATTCATGGAGGTTCATAGGGATTCATGGAGGTTCATGGAGGTTCATGGAGATTCTTGGAGATACATGGAGATTCATAGAGTTCATGGAGATTCATGGAGGTTCATGGAGATTCATGGAGATTCATGGAGATTCATGGAGATTCATAGAGATTCATGGAGGTTCATGGAGATTCATGGAGATTCATGGACATTCACAGAGATTCATGGAGGTTCATGGAGATTCATTCATGGAGATTCATGGAGAATCATAGAGATTCATGGAGGTTCATAGAGATTCATAGAGAAACATGGAGATTCATGGACGTTCATGGAGATTCTTGGAGGTTCATGGACATTCATGGAGATTCATGGAGATACATTCATGGAGATACATGGAGATTCATGGAGTTCATGGACATTCATGGAGATTCATGGAGATTCATTCATGGAGATACATGGAGATTCATGGAGTTCATGGAGATTCATGGAGCTTCATGGAGATTTATGGAGATTCATGGAGATTTATGGAGATTCATAGAGATAATGGAGGTTCATGGAGATTCATGGAGATTCATGGACATTCACAGAGATTCATGGAGGTTCATTGAGATTCATGGAGGTTCATGGAGATTCATGGAGGTTCATGGAGATTCATGGAGATTCATGGACATTCACAGAGATTCATGGAGGTTCATGGAGATTCATGGAGGTTCATGGAGAATCAAGGAGGTTCATGGAGATTCATGGAGGTTCATGGAGAATCATGGAGCTTCATGGAGATTCATTCATGGAGATTCATGGAGATTCATGGAGATTCATAGGGATTCATGGAGATTCATGGAGGTTCATGGATATTCATGGAGATTTATGGAGATTCATAGAGATTCATGGAGGCTCATGAGATTCATGGAGATTCATGGACATCCACAGAGATTCATGGAGGTTCATGGAGATTCATGGAGGTTCATGGAGAATCATGGAGCTTCATGGAGATTTATTTAGATTCATAGAGATTCATGGAGGTTCATGGAGATTCATGGAGATTCATGGACATTCACAGAGATTCATGGAGGTTCATGGAGATTCATGGAGGTTCATGGAGATTCATTCATGGAGATTCATGGAGATTCATGGAGATTCATAGGGATTCATGGAGCTTCATGGAGATTTATGGAGATTCATGGAGATTTATGGAGATTCATAGGGATTCATGGAGGTTCATGGAGATTCATGGAGATTCATGGACATTCACAGAGATTCATGGAGGTTCATGGAGATTCATGGAGGTTCATAGGGATTCATGGAGGTTCATGGAGGTTCATGGAGATTCTTGGAGATACATGGAGATTCATAGAGTTCATGGAGATTCATGGAGGTTCATGGAGATTCATGGAGATTCATGGAGATTCATGGAGATTCATAGAGATTCATGGAGGTTCATGGAGATTCATGGAGATTCATGGACATTCACAGAGATTCATGGAGGTTCATGGAGATTCATTCATGGAGATTCATGGAGAATCATAGAGATTCATGGAGGTTCATAGAGATTCATAGAGAAACATGGAGATTCATGGAGGTTCATGGAGATTCTTGGAGGTTCATGGACATTCATGGAGATTCATGGAGATACATTCATGGAGATACATGGAGATTCATGGAGTTCATGGACATTCATGGAGATTCATGGAGATTCATTCATGGAGATACATGGAGATTCATGGAGTTCATGGAGATTCATGGAGCTTCATGGAGATTTATGGAGATTCATGGAGATTTATGGAGATTCATAGAGATTAATGGAGGTTCATGGAGATTCATGGAGATTCATGGACATTCACAGAGATTCATGGAGGTTCATTGAGATTCATGGAGGTTCATGGAGATTCATGGAGGTTCATGGAGATTCATGGAGATTCATGGACATTCACAGAGATTCATGGAGGTTCATGGAGATTCATGGAGGTTCATGGAGAATCAAGGAGGTTCATGGAGATTCATGGAGGTTCATGGAGAATCATGGAGCTTCATGGAGATTCATTCATGGAGATTCATGGAGATTCATGGAGATTCATAGGGATTCATGGAGATTCATGGAGGTTCATGGATATTCATGGAGATTTATGGAGATTCATAGAGATTCATGGAGGCTCATGGAGATTCATGGAGATTCATGGACATCCACAGAGATTCATGGAGGTTCATGGAGATTCATGGAGGTTCATGGAGAATCATGGAGCTTCATCTAGATTCATTCATGGAGATTTATGGAGAATCATAGAGATTCATGGAGGTTCATGGAGATTCAAAGAGAAACATGGAGATTCATGGAGGTTCATGGAGATTCAGTCATGGAGATTCATGGAGAATCATAGAGATTCATGGAGGGTCATGGAGATTCATGGAGATACATGGAGATTCATGGAGTTCATGGAGATTCATGGAGCTTCATGGAGATTTATGGAGATTCATGGAGATTTATTTAGATTCATAGAGATTCATGGAGGTTCATGGAGATTCATGGAGATTCATGGACATTCACAGAGATTCATGGAGGTTCATGGAGATTCATTCATGGAGATTCATGGAGATTCATGGAGATTCATAGGGATTCATGGAGGTTCATGGAGGTTCATGGAGATTCATGGAGATACATGGAGATTCATGGAGTTCATGGAGATTCATGGAGATTCATGGAGATTCATGGAGATTCATAGAGATTCATGGAGGTTCATGGAGATTCATGGAGATTCATGGACATGCACAGAGATTCATGGAGGTTCATGGAGATTCATTCATGGAGATTCATGGAGAATCATAGAGATTCATGGAGGTTCATAGAGATTCACAGAGAAACATGGAGATTCATGGAGGTTCATGGAGATTCTTGGAGGTTCATGGACATTCATGGAGATTCATGGAGATACATTCATGGAGATACATGGAGATTCATGGAGTTCATGGACATTCATGGAGATTCATGGAGATTCATTCATGGAGATACATGGAGTTTCATGGAGTTCATGGAGATTCATGGAGCTTCATGGAGATTTATGGAGATTCATAGAGATTCATGGAGGTTCATGGAGATTCATGGAGATTCATGGACATTCACAGAGATTCATGGAGGTTCATGGAGATTCATGGAGGTCCATGGACATTCATGGAGATTCATGGAGATTCATTCATGGAGATACATGGATATTCATGGAG
Organism: Lasioglossum villosulum; assembly: GCA_963971365.1. Lineage (NCBI taxonomy): Eukaryota > Metazoa > Arthropoda > Insecta > Hymenoptera > Halictidae > Lasioglossum > Lasioglossum villosulum. Next base: position 35,165,066 of record OZ020495.1, read on the forward strand.
TTCATGGAGATTCATGGAGCTTCATGGAGATTTATGGAGATTCATGGAGATTTATGGAGATTCATAAAGATTCATGGAGGTTCATGGAGATTCATGGAGATTCATGGACATTCACAGAGATTCATGGAGGTTCATGGAGATTCATGGAGGTTCATAGGGATTCATGGAGGTTCATGGAGGTTCATGGAGATTCATGGAGATACATGGAGATTCATAGAGTTCATGGAGATTCATGGAGGTTCATGGAGATTCATGGAGATTCATGGAGATTCATGGAGTTCATGGAGATTCATGGAGATTCATGGAGATTCATGGAGATTCATAGAGATTCATGGAGGTTCATGGAGATTCATGGAGATTCATGGACATGCACAGAGATTCATGGAGGTTCATGGAGATTCATTCATGGAGATTCATGGAGAATCATAGAGATTCATGGAGGTTCATAGAGATTCACAGAGAAACATGGAGATTCATGGAGGTTCATGGAGATTCTTGGAGGTTCATGGACATTCATGGAGATTCATGGAGATACATTCATGGAGATACATGGAGATTCATGGAGTTCATGGACATTCATGGAGATTCATGGAGATTCATGGAGATTTATTTAGATTCATAGAGATTCATGGAGGTTCATGGAGATTCATGGAGATTCATGGACATTCACAGAGATTCATGGAGGTTCATGGAGATTCATGGAGGTTCATGGAGATTCATTCATGGAGATTCATGGAGATTCATGGAGATTCATAGGGATTCATGGAGGTTCATGGAGGTTCATGGAGATTCATGGAGATACATGGAGATTCATGGAGTTCATGGAGATTCATGGAGATTCATGGAGATTCATGGAGATTCATGTAGATTCATGGAGATTCATGGAGATTCATAGAGATTCATGGAGGTTCATGGAGATTCATGGAGATTCATGGACATTCACAGAGATTCATGGAGGTTCATGGAGATTCATTCATGGAGATTCATGGAGAATCATAGAGATTCATGGAGGTTCATAGAGATTCATAGAGAAACATGGAGATTCATGGAGGTTCATGGAGATTCTTGGAGGTTCATGGACATTCATGGAGATTCATGGAGATACATTCATGGAGATACATGGAGATTCATGGAGTTCATGGACATTCATGGAGATTCATGGAGATTCATTCATGGAGATACATGGAGATTCATGGAGTTCATGGAGATTCATGGAGCTTCATGGAGATTTATGGAGATTCATGGAAATTTATGGAGATTCATAGAGATTAATGGAGGTTCATGGAGATTCATGGAGATTCATGGACATTCACAGAGATTCATGGAGGTTCATTGAGATTCATGGAGGTTCATGGAGATTCATGGAGGTTCATGGAGATTCATGGAGATTCATGGACATTCACAGAGATTCATGGAGGTTCATGGAGATTCATGGAGGTTCATGGAGAATCATGGAGGTTCATGGAGATTCATGGAGGTTCATGGAGAATCATGGAGCTTCATGGAGATTCATTCATGGAGATTCATGGAGATTCATGGAGATTCATAGGGATTCATGGAGATTCATAGAGGTTCATGGATATTCATGGAGATTTATGGAGATTCATAGAGATTCATGGAGGCTCATGGAGATTCATGGAGATTCATGGACATCCACAGAGATTCATGGAGGTTCATGGAGATTCATGGAGGTTCATGGATATTCATGGAGATTTATGGAGATTCATAGAGTTCATGGAGATTCATGGAGGTTCATGGAGATTCATGGAGATTCATGGAGATTCATGGAGATTCATGGAGATTCATGGATATTCACAGAGATTCATGGAGGTTCATGGAGATTCATGGAGGTTCATGGAGAATCATGGAGATTCATGGATATTCACAGAGATTCATGGAGGTTCATGGAGATTCATGGAGGTTCATGGAGAATCATGGAGCTTCATGGAGATTCATTCATGGAGATTCATGGAGAATCATAGAGATTCATGGAGATTCATGGAGAATCATAGAGATTCATGGAGATTCATAGAGATTCATGGAGGTTCATGGAGATTCATGGAGATTCATGGAGATTCATGGACATTCATGGAGATTCAAGGAGATTCACAGAGATTCATGGAGGTTCATGGAGATTCATGGAGGTTCATGGAAATTAATGGAGATTCATGGAGATTCAGTCATGGAGATTCATGGAGAATCATAGAGATTCATGGAGGTTCATGGAGATTCATGGAGATACATGGAGATTCATGGAGTTCATGGAGATTCATGGAGGTTCATGGATATTCATGGAGATTTATGGAGATTCATAGAGATTCATGGAGGCTCATGGAGATTCATGGAGATTCATGGACATCCACAGAGATTCATGGAGGTTCATGGAGATTCATGGAGGTTCATGGAGAATCATGGAGCTTCATCTAGATTCATTCATGGAGATTTATGGAGAATCATAGAGATTCATGGAGGTTCATGGAGATTCAAAGAGAAACATGGAGATTCATGGAGGTTCATGGAGATTCAGTCATGGAGATTCATGGAGAATCATAGAGATTCATGGAGGTTCATGGAGATTCATGGAGATACATGGAGATTCATGGAGTTCATGGAGATTCATGGAGCTTCATGGAGATTTATGGAGATTCATGGAGATTTATTTAGATTCATAGAGATTCATGGAGGTTCATGGAGATTCATGGAGATTCATGGACATTCACAGAGATTCATGGAGGTTCATGGAGATTCATGGAGGTTCATGGAGATTCATTCATGGAGATTCATGGAGATTCATGGAGATTCATAGGAATTCATGGAGGTTCATGGAGGTTCATGGAGATTCATGGAGATACATGGAGATTCATGGAGTTCATGGAAATTCATGGAGATTCATGGAGATTCATGGCGATTCATAGAGATTCATGGAGGTTCATGGAGATTCATGGAGATTCATGGACATGCACAGAGATTCATGGAGGTTCATGGAGATTCATTCATGGAGATTCATGGAGAATCATAGAGATTCATGGAGGTTCATAGAGATTCACAGAGAAACATGGAGATTCATGGAGGTTCATGGAGATTCTTGGAGGTTCATGGACATTCATGGAGATTCATGGAGATACATTCATGGAGATACATGGAGATTCATGGAGTTCATGGACATTCATGGAGATTCATGGAGATTCATTCATGGAGATACATGGAGATTCATGGAGTTCATGGAGATTCATGGAGCTTCATGGAGATTTATGGAGATTCATAGAGATTCATGGAGGTTCATGGAGATTCATGGAGATTCATGGACATTCACAGAGATTCATGGAGGTTCATGGAGATTCATGGAGGTCCATGGACATTCATGGAGATTCATGGAGATTCATTCATGGAGATACATGGATATTCATGGAGTTCATGGAGATTCATGGAGCTTCATGGAGATTTATGGAGATTCATGGAGATTTATGGAGATTCATAGAGATTCATGGAGGTTCATGGAGATTCATGGAGATTCATGGACATTCACAGAGATTCATGGAGGTTCATGGAGATTCATGGAGGTTCATAGGGATTCATGGAGGTTCATGGAGGTTCATGGAGATTCTTGGAGATACATGGAGATTCATAGAGTTCATGGAGATTCATGGAGGTTCATGGAGATTCATGGAGATTCATGGAGATTCATGGAGATTCATAGAGATTCATGGAGGTTCATGGAGATTCATGGAGATTCATGGACATTCACAGAGATTCATGGAGGTTCATGGAGATTCATTCATGGAGATTCATGGAGAATCATAGAGATTCATGGAGGTTCATAGAGATTCATAGAGAAACATGGAGATTCATGGAGGTTCATGGAGATTCTTGGAGGTTCATGGACATTCATGGAGATTCATGGAGATACATTCATGGAGATACATGGAGATTCATGGAGTTCATGGACATTCATGGAGATTCATGGAGATTCATTCATGGAGATACATGGAGATTCATGGAGTTCATGGAGATTCATGGAGCTTCATGGAGATTTATGGAGATTCATGGAGATTTATGGAGATTCATAGAGATTAATGGAGGTTCATGGAGATTCATGGAGATTCATGGACATTCACAGAGATTCATGGAGGTTCATTGAGATTCATGGAGGTTCATGGAGATTCATGGAGGTTCATGGAGATTCATGGAGATTCATGGACATTCACAGAGATTCATGGAGGTTCATGGAGATTCATGGAGGTTCATGGAGAATCAAGGAGGTTCATGGAGATTCATGGAGGTTCATGGAGAATCATGGAGCTTCATGGAGATTCATTCATGGAGATTCATGGAGATTCATGGAGATTCATAGGGATTCATGGAGATTCATGGAGGTTCATGGATATTCATGGAGATTTATGGAGATTCATAGAGATTCATGGAGGCTCATGGAGATTCATGGAGATTCATGGACATCCACAGAGATTCATGGAGGTTCATGGAGATTCATGGAGGTTCATGGAGAATCATGGAGCTTCATCTAGATTCATTCATGGAGATTTATGGAGAATCATAGAGATTCATGGAGGTTCATGGAGATTCAAAGAGAAACATGGAGATTCATGGAGGTTCATGGAGATTCAGTCATGGAGATTCATGGAGAATCATAGAGATTCATGGAGGGTCATGGAGATTCATGGAGATACATGGAGATTCATGGAGTTCATGGAGATTCATGGAGCTTCATGGAGATTTATGGAGATTCATGGAGATTTATTTAGATTCATAGAGATTCATGGAGGTTCATGGAGATTCATGGAGATTCATGGACATTCACAGAGATTCATGGAGGTTCATGGAGATTCATGGAGGTTCATGGAGATTCATTCATGGAGATTCATGGAGATTCATGGAGATTCATAGGGATTCATGGAGGTTCATGGAGATTCATGGAGATACATGGAGATTCATGGAGTTCATGGAGATTCATGGAGATTCATGGAGATTCATGGAGATTCATAGAGATTCATGGAGGTTCATGGAGATTCATGGAGATTCATGGACATGCACAGAGATTCATGGAGGTTCATGGAGCTTCATTCATGGAGATTCATGGAGAATCATAGAGATTCATGGAGGTTCATAGAGATTCACAGAGAAACATGGAGATTCATGGAGGTTCATGGAGATTCTTGGAGGTTCATGGACATTCATGGAGATTCATGGAGATACATTCATGGAGATACATGGAGATTCATGGAGTTCATGGACATTCATGGAGATTCATGGAGATTCATTCATGGAGATACATGGAGTTTCATGGAGTTCATGGAGATTCATGGAGCTTCATGGAGATTTATGGAGATTCATAGAGATTCATGGAGGTTCATGGAGATTCATGGAGATTCATGGACATTCACAGAGATTCATGGAGGTTCATGGAGATTCATGGAGGTCCATGGACATTCATGGAGATTCATGGAGATTCATTCATGGAGATACATGGATATTCATGGAGTTCATGGAGATTCATGGAGCTTCATGGAGATTTATGGAGATTCATGGAGATTTATGGAGATTCATAAAGATTCATGGAGGTTCATGGAGATTCATGGAGATTCATGGACATTCACAGAGATTCATGGAGGTTCATGGAGATTCATGGAGGTTCATAGGGATTCATGGAGGTTCATGGAGGTTCATGGAGATTCATGGAGATACATGGAGATTCATAGAGTTCATGGAGATTCATGGAGGTTCATGGAGATTCATGGAGATTCATGGAGATTCATGGAGTTCATGGAGATTCATGGAGATTCATGGAGATTCATGGAGATTCATAGAGATTCATGGAGGTTCATGGAGATTCATGGAGATTCATGGACATGCACAGAGATTCATGGAGGTTCATGGAGATTCATTCATGGAGATTCATGGAGAATCATAGAGATTCATGGAGGTTCATAGAGATTCACAGAGAAACATGGAGATTCATGGAGGTTCATGGAGATTCTTGGAGGTTCATGGACATTCATGGAGATTCATGGAGATACATTCATGGAGATACATGGAGATTCATGGAGTTCATGGACATTCATGGAGATTCATGGAGATTCATGGAGATTTATTTAGATTCATAGAGATTCATGGAGGTTCAAGGAGATTCATGGAGATTCATGGACATTCACAGAGATTCATGGAGGTTCATGGAGATTCATGGAGGTTCATGGAGATTCATTCATGGAGATTCATGGAGATTCATGGAGATTCATAGGGATTCATGGAGGTTCATGGAGGTTCATGGAGATTCATGGAGATACATGGAGATTCATGGAGTTCATGGAGATTCATGGAGATTCATGGAGATTCATGGAGATTCATGTAGATTCATGGAGATTCATGGAGATTCATAGAGATTCATGGAGGTTCATGGAGATTCATGGAGATTCATGGACATTCACAGAGATTCATGGAGGTTCATGGAGATTCATTCATGGAGATTCATGGAGAATCATAGAGATTCATGGAGGTTCATAGAGATTCATAGAGAAACATGGAGATTCATGGAGGTTCATGGAGATTCTTGGAGGTTCATGGACATTCATGGAGATTCATGGAGATACATTCATGGAGATACATGGAGATTCATGGAGTTCATGGACATTCATGGAGATTCATGGAGATTCATTCATGGAGATACATGGAGATTCATGGAGTTCATGGAGATTCATGGAAATTCATGGAGATTTATGGAGATTCATGGAAATTTATGGAGATTCATAGAGATTAATGGAGGTTCATGGAGATTCATGGAGATTCATGGACATTCACAGAGATTCATGGAGGTTCATTGAGATTCATGGAGGTTCATGGAGATTCATGGAGGTTCATGGAGATTCATGGAGATTCATGGACATTCACAGAGATTCATGGAGGTTCATGGAGATTCATGGAGGTTCATGGAGAATCATGGAGGTTCATGGAGATTCATGGAGGTTCATGGAGAATCATGGAGCTTCATGGAGATTCATTCATGGAGATTCATGGAGATTCATGGAGATTCATAGGGATTCATGGAGATTCATAGAGGTTCATGGATATTCATGGAGATTTATGGAGATTCATAGAGATTCATGGAGGCTCATGGAGATTCATGGAGGTTCATGGAGATTCATGGAGGTTCATGGAGATTCATTCATGGAGATTCATGGAGATTCATGGAGATTCATAGGGATTCATGGAGCTTCATGGAGATTTATGGAGATTCATGGAGATTTATGGAGATTCATAGAGATTCATGGAGGTTCATGGAGATTCATGGAGATTCATGGACATTCACAGAGATTCATGGAGGTTCATGGAGATTCATGGAGGTTCATAGGGATTCATGGAGGTTCATGGAGGTTCATGGAGATTCTTGGAGATACATGGAGATTCATAGAGTTCATGGAGATTCATGGAGGTTCATGGAGATTCATGGAGATTCATGGAGATTCATGGAGATTCATAGAGATTCATGGAGGTTCATGGAGATTCATGGAGATTCATGGACATTCACAGAGATTCATGGAGGTTCATGGAGATTCATTCATGGAGATTCATGGAGAATCATAGAGATTCATGGAGGTTCATAGAGATTCATAGAGAAACATGGAGATTCATGGAGGCTCATGGAGATTCATGGAGATTCATGGACATCCACAGAGATTCATGGAGGTTCATGGAGATTCATGGAGGTTCATGGAGAATCATGGAGCTTCATCTAGATTCATTCATGGAGATTTATGGAGAATCATAGAGATTCATGGAGGTTCATGGAGATTCAAAGAGAAACATGGAGATTCATGGAGGTTCATGGAGATTCAGTCATGGAGATTCATGGAGAATCATAGAGATTCATGGAGGTTCATGGAGATTCATGGAGATACATGGAGATTCATGGAGTTCATGGAGATTCATGGAGCTTCATGGAGATTTATGGAGATTCATGGAGATTTATTTAGATTCATAGAGATTCATGGAGGTTCATGGAGATTCATGGAGATTCATGGACATTCACAGAGATTCATGGAGGTTCATGGAGATTCATGGAGGTTCATGGAGATTCATTCATGGAGATTCATGGAGATTCATGGAGATTCATAGGAATTCATGGAGGTTCATGGAGGTTCATGGAGATTCATGGAGATACATGGAGATTCATGGAGTTCATGGAAATTCATGGAGATTCATGGAGATTCATGGAGATTCATAGAGATTCATGGAGGTTCATGGAGATTCATGGAGATTCATGGACATGCACAGAGATTCATGGAGGTTCATGGAGATTCATTCATGGAGATTCATGGAGAATCATAGAGATTCATGGAGGTTCATAGAGATTCACAGAGAAACATGGAGATTCATGGAGGTTCATGGAGATTCTTGGAGGTTCATGGACATTCATGGAGATTCATGGAGATACATTCATGGAGATACATGGAGATTCATGGAGTTCATGGACATTCATGGAGATTCATGGAGATTCATTCATGGAGATACATGGAGATTCATGGAGTTCATGGAGATTCATGGAGCTTCATGGAGATTTATGGAGATTCATAGAGATTCATGGAGGTTCATGGAGATTCATGGAGATTCATGGACATTCACAGAGATTCATGGAGGTTCATGGAGATTCATGGAGGTCCATGGACATTCATGGAGATTCATGGAGATTCATTCATGGAGATACATGGATATTCATGGAGTTCATGGAGATTCATGGAGCTTCATGGAGATTTATGGAGATTCATGGAGATTTATGGAGATTCATAGAGATTCATGGAGGTTCATGGAGATTCATGGAGATTCATGGACATTCACAGAGATTCATGGAGGTTCATGGAGATTCATGGAGGTTCATAGGGATTCATGGAGGTTCATGGAGGTTCATGGAGATTCTTGGAGATACATGGAGATTCATAGAGTTCATGGAGATTCATGGAGGTTCATGGAGATTCATGGAGATTCATGGAGATTCATGGAGATTCATAGAGATTCATGGAGGTTCATGGAGATTCATGGAGATTCATGGACATTCACAGAGATTCATGGAGGTTCATGGAGATTCATTCATGGAGATTCATGGAGAATCATAGAGATTCATGGAGGTTCATAGAGATTCATAGAGAAACATGGAGATTCATGGAGGTTCATGGAGATTCTTGGAGGTTCATGGACATTCATGGAGATTCATGGAGATACATTCATGGAGATACATGGAGATTCATGGAGTTCATGGACATTCATGGAGATTCATGGAGATTCATTCATGGAGATACATGGAGATTCATGGAGTTCATGGAGATTCATGGAGCTTCATGGAGATTTATGGAGATTCATGGAGATTTATGGAGATTCATAGAGATTAATGGAGGTTCATGGAGATTCATGGAGATTCATGGACATTCACAGAGATTCATGGAGGTTCATTGAGATTCATGGAGGTTCATGGAGATTCATGGAGGTTCATGGAGATTCATGGAGATTCATGGACATTCACAGAGATTCATGGAGGTTCATGGAGATTCATGGAGGTTCATGGAGAATCAAGGAGGTTCATGGAGATTCATGGAGGTTCATGGAGAATCATGGAGCTTCATGGAGATTCATTCATGGAGATTCATGGAGATTCATGGAGATTCATAGGGATTCATGGAGATTCATGGAGGTTCATGGATATTCATGGAGATTTATGGAGATTCATAGAGATTCATGGAGGCTCATGGAGATTCATGGAGATTCATGGACATCCACAGAGATTCATGGAGGTTCATGGAGATTCATGGAGGTTCATGGAGAATCATGGAGCTTCATCTAGATTCATTCATGGAGATTTATGGAGAATCATAGAGATTCATGGAGGTTCATGGAGATTCAAAGAGAAACATGGAGATTCATGGAGGTTCATGGAGATTCAGTCATGGAGATTCATGGAGAATCATAGAGATTCATGGAGGGTCATGGAGATTCATGGAGATACATGGAGATTCATGGAGTTCATGGAGATTCATGGAGCTTCATGGAGATTTATGGAGATTCATGGAGATTTATTTAGATTCATAGAGATTCATGGAGGTTCATGGAGATTCATGGAGATTCATGGACATTCACAGAGATTCATGGAGGTTCATGGAGATTCATGGAGGTTCATGGAGATTCATTCATGGAGATTCATGGAGATTCATGGAGATTCATAGGGATTCATGGAGGTTCATGGAGATTCATGGAGATACATGGAGATTCATGGAGTTCATGGAGATTCATGGAGATTCATGGAGATTCATGGAGATTCATAGAGATTCATGGAGGTTCATGGAGATTCATGGAGATTCATGGACATGCACAGAGATTCATGGAGGTTCATGGAGCTTCATTCATGGAGATTCATGGAGAATCATAGAGATTCATGGAGGTTCATAGAGATTCACAGAGAAACATGGAGATTCATGGAGGTTCATGGAGATTCTTGGAGGTTCATGGACATTCATGGAGATTCATGGAGATACATTCATGGAGATACATGGAGATTCATGGAGTTCATGGACATTCATGGAGATTCATGGAGATTCATTCATGGAGATACATGGAGTTTCATGGAGTTCATGGAGATTCATGGAGCTTCATGGAGATTTATGGAGATTCATAGAGATTCATGGAGGTTCATGGAGATTCATGGAGATTCATGGACATTCACAGAGATTCATGGAGGTTCATGGAGATTCATGGAGGTCCATGGACATTCATGGAGATTCATGGAGATTCATTCATGGAGATACATGGATATTCATGGAGTTCATGGAGATTCATGGAGCTTCATGGAGATTTATGGAGATTCATGGAGATTTATGGAGATTCATAAAGATTCATGGAGGTTCATGGAGATTCATGGAGATTCATGGACATTCACAGAGATTCATGGAGGTTCATGGAGATTCATGGAGGTTCATAGGGATTCATGGAGGTTCATGGAGGTTCATGGAGATTCATGGAGATACATGGAGATTCATAGAGTTCATGGAGATTCATGGAGGTTCATGGAGATTCATGGAGATTCATGGAGATTCATGGAGTTCATGGAGATTCATGGAGATTCATGGAGATTCATGGAGATTCATAGAGATTCATGGAGGTTCATGGAGATTCATGGAGATTCATGGACATGCACAGAGATTCATGGAGGTTCATGGAGATTCATTCATGGAGATTCATGGAGAATCATAGAGATTCATGGAGGTTCATAGAGATTCACAGAGAAACATGGAGATTCATGGAGGTTCATGGAGATTCTTGGAGGTTCATGGACATTCATGGAGATTCATGGAGATACATTCATGGAGATACATGGAGATTCATGGAGTTCATGGACATTCATGGAGATTCATGGAGATTCATGGAGATTTATTTAGATTCATAGAGATTCATGGAGGTTCATGGAGATTCATGGAGATTCATGGACATTCACAGAGATTCATGGAGGTTCATGGAGATTCATGGAGGTTCATGGAGATTCATTCATGGAGATTCATGGAGATTCATGGAGATTCATAGGGATTCATGGAGGTTCATGGAGGTTCATGGAGATTCATGGAGATACATGGAGATTCATGGAGTTCATGGAGATTCATGGAGATTCATGGAGATTCATGGAGATTCATGTAGATTCATGGAGATTCATGGAGATTCATAGAGATTCATGGAGGTTCATGGAGATTCATGGAGATTCATGGACATTCACAGAGATTCATGGAGGTTCATGGAGATTCATTCATGGAGATTCATGGAGAATCATAGAGATTCATGGAGGTTCATAGAGATTCATAGAGAAACATGGAGATTCATGGAGGTTCATGGAGATTCTTGGAGGTTCATGGACATTCATGGAGATTCATGGAGATACATTCATGGAGATACATGGAGATTCATGGAGTTCATGGACATTCATGGAGATTCATGGAGATTCATTCATGGAGATACATGGAGATTCATGGAGTTCATGGAGATTCATGGAAATTCATGGAGATTTATGGAGATTCATGGAAATTTATGGAGATTCATAGAGATTAATGGAGGTTCATGGAGATTCATGGAGATTCATGGACATTCACAGAGATTCATGGAGGTTCATTGAGATTCATGGAGGTTCATGGAGATTCATGGAGGTTCATGGAGATTCATGGAGATTCATGGACATTCACAGAGATTCATGGAGGTTCATGGAGATTCATGGAGGTTCATGGAGAATCATGGAGGTTCATGGAGATTCATGGAGGTTCATGGAGAATCATGGAGCTTCATGGAGATTCATTCATGGAGATTCATGGAGATTCATGGAGATTCATAGGGATTCATGGAGATTCATAGAGGTTCATGGATATTCATGGAGATTTATGGAGATTCATAGAGATTCATGGAGGCTCATGGAGATTCATGGAGGTTCATGGAGATTCATGGAGGTTCATGGAGATTCATTCATGGAGATTCATGGAGATTCATAGGGATTCATGGAGCTTCATGGAGATTTATGGAGATTCATGGAGATTTATGGAGATTCATAGAGATTCATGGAGGTTCATGGAGATTCATGGAGATTCATGGACATTCACAGAGATTCATGGAGGTTCATGGAGATTCATGGAGGTTCATAGGGATTCATGGAGGTTCATGGAGGTTCATGGAGATTCTTGGAGATACATGGAGATTCATAGAGTTCATGGAGATTCATGGAGGTTCATGGAGATTCATGGAGATTCATGGAGATTCATGGAGATTCATAGAGATTCATGGAGGTTCATGGAGATTCATGGAGATTCATGGACATTCACAGAGATTCATGGAGGTTCATGGAGATTCATTCATGGAGATTCATGGAGAATCATAGAGATTCATGGAGGTTCATAGAGATTCATAGAGAAACATGGAGATTCATGGAGGTTCATGGAGATTCTTGGAGGTTCATGGACATTCATGGAGATTCATGGAGATACATTCATGGAGATACATGGAGATTCATGGAGTTCATGGACATTCATGGAGATTCATGGAGATTCATTCATGGAGATACATGGAGATTCATGGAGTTCATGGAGATTCATGGAGCTTCATGGAGATTTATGGAGATTCATGGAGATTTATGGAGATTCATAGAGATTAATGGAGGTTCATGGAGATTCATGGAGATTCATGGACATTCACAGAGATTCATGGAGGTTCATTGAGATTCATGGAGGTTCATGGAGATTCATGGAGGTTCATGGAGATTCATGGAGATTCATGGACATTCACAGAGATTCATGGAGGTTCATGGAGATTCATTGAGGTTCATGGAGAATCAAGGAGGTTCATGGAGATTCATGGAGGTTCATGGAGAATCATGGAGCTTCATGGAGATTCATTCATGGAGATTCATGGAGATTCATGGAGATTCATAGGGATTCATGGAGATTCATGGAGGTTCATGGATATTCATGGAGATTTATGGAGATTCATAGAGATTCATGGAGGCTCATGGAGATTCATGGAGATTCATGGACATCCACAGAGATTCATGGAGGTTCATGGAGATTCATGGAGGTTCATGGAGAATCATGGAGCTTCATCTAGATTCATTCATGGAGATTTATGGAGAATCATAGAGATTCATGGAGGTTCATGGAGATTCAAAGAGAAACATGGAGATTCATGGAGGTTCATGGAGATTCAGTCATGGAGATTCATGGAGAATCATAGAGATTCATGGAGGGTCATGGAGATTCATGGAGATACATGGAGATTCATGGAGTTCATGGAGATTCATGGAGCTTCATGGAGATTTATGGAGATTCATGGAGATTTATTTAGATTCATAGAGATTCATGGAGGTTCATGGAGATTCATGGAGATTCATGGACATTCACAGAGATTCATGGAGGTTCATGGAGATTCATGGAGGTTCATGGAGATTCATTCATGGAGATTCATGGAGATTCATGGAGATTCATAGGGATTCATGGAGGTTCATGGAGGTTCATGGAGATTCATGGAGATACATGGAGATTCATGGAGTTCATGGAGATTCATGGAGATTCATGGAGATTCATGGAGATTCATAGAGATTCATGGAGGTTCATGGAGATTCATGGAGATTCATGGACATGCACAGAGATTCATGGAGGTTCATGGAGATTCATTCATGGAGATTCATGGAGAATCATAGAGATTCATGGAGGTTCATAGAGATTCACAGAGAAACATGGAGATTCATGGAGGTTCATGGAGATTCTTGGAGGTTCATGGACATTCATGGAGATTCATGGAGATACATTCATGGAGATACATGGAGATTCATGGAGTTCATGGACATTCATGGAGATTCATGGAGATTCATTCATGGAGATACATGGAGTTTCATGGAGTTCATGGAGATTCATGGAGCTTCATGGAGATTTATGGAGATTCATAGAGATTCATGGAGGTTCATGGAGATTCATGGAGATTCATGGACATTCACAGAGATTCATGGAGGTTCATGGAGATTCATGGAGGTCCATGGACATTCATGGAGATTCATGGAGATTCATTCATGGAGATACATGGATATTCATGGAGTTCATGGAGATTCATGGAGCTTCATGGAGATTTATGGAGATTCATGGAGATTTATGGAGATTCATAAAGATTCATGGAGGTTCATGGAGATTCATGGAGATTCATGGACATTCACAGAGATTCATGGAGGTTCATGGAGATTCATGGAGGTTCATAGGGATTCATGGAGGTTCATGGAGGTTCATGGAGATTCATGGAGATACATGGAGATTCATAGAGTTCATGGAGATTCATGGAGGTTCATGGAGATTCATGGAGATTCATGGAGATTCATGGAGTTCATGGAGATTCATGGAGATTCATGGAGATTCATGGAGATTCATAGAGATTCATGGAGGTTCATGGAGATTCATGGAGATTCATGGACATGCACAGAGATTCATGGAGGTTCATGGAGATTCATTCATGGAGATTCATGGAGAATCATAGAGATTCATGGAGGTTCATAGAGATTCACAGAGAAACATGGAGATTCATGGAGGTTCATGGAGATTCTTGGAGGTTCATGGACATTCATGGAGATTCATGGAGATACATTCATGGAGATACATGGAGATTCATGGAGTTCATGGACATTCATGGAGATTCATGGAGATTCATGGAGATTTATTTAGATTCATAGAGATTCATGGAGGTTCATGGAGATTCATGGAGATTCATGGACATTCACAGAGATTCATGGAGGTTCATGGAGATTCATGGAGGTTCATGGAGATTCATTCATGGAGATTCATGGAGATTCATGGAGATTCATAGGGATTCATGGAGGTTCATGGAGGTTCATGGAGATTCATGGAGATACATGGAGATTCATGGAGTTCATGGAGATTCATGGAGATTCATGGAGATTCATGGAGATTCATGTAGATTCATGGAGATTCATGGAGATTCATAGAGATTCATGGAGGTTCATGGAGATTCATGGAGATTCATGGACATTCACAGAGATTCATGGAGGTTCATGGAGATTCATTCATGGAGATTCATGGAGAATCATAGAGATTCATGGAGGTTCATAGAGATTCATAGAGAAACATGGAGATTCATGGAGGTTCATGGAGATTCTTGGAGGTTCATGGACATTCATGGAGATTCATGGAGATACATTCATGGAGATACATGGAGATTCATGGAGTTCATGGACATTCATGGAGATTCATGGAGATTCATTCATGGAGATACATGGAGATTCATGGAGTTCATGGAGATTCATGGAGCTTCATGGAGATTTATGGAGATTCATGGAAATTTATGGAGATTCATAGAGATTAATGGAGGTTCATGGAGATTCATGGAGATTCATGGACATTCACAGAGATTCATGGAGGTTCATTGAGATTCATGGAGGTTCATGGAGATTCATGGAGGTTCATGGAGATTCATGGAGATTCATGGACATTCACAGAGATTCATGGAGGTTCATGGAGATTCATGGAGGTTCATGGAGAATCATGGAGGTTCATGGAGATTCATGGAGGTTCATGGAGAATCATGGAGCTTCATGGAGATTCATTCATGGAGATTCATGGAGATTCATGGAGATTCATAGGGATTCATGGAGATTCATAGAGGTTCATGGATATTCATGGAGATTTATGGAGATTCATAGAGATTCATGGAGGCTCATGGAGATTCATGGAGATTCATGGACATCCACAGAGATTCATGGAGGTTCATGGAGATTCATGGAGGTTCATGGATATTCATGGAGATTTATGGAGATTCATAGAGTTCATGGAGATTCATGGAGGTTCATGGAGATTCATGGAGATTCATGGAGATTCATGGAGATTCATGGAGATTCATGGATATTCACAGAGATTCATGGAGGTTCATGGAGATTCATGGAGGTTCATGGAGAATCATGGAGCTTCATGGAGATTCATTCATGGAGATTCATGGAGAATCATAGAGATTCATGGAGATTCATGGAGAATCATAGAGATTCATGGAGATTCATAGAGATTCATGGAGGTTCATGGAGATTCATGGAGATTCATGGAGATTCATGGACATTCATGGAGATTCAAGGAGATTCACAGAGATTCATGGAGGTTCATGGAGATTCATGGAGGTTCATGGAAATTAATGGAGATTCATGGAGATTCAGTCATGGAGATTCATGGAGAATCATAGAGATTCATGGAGGTTCATGGAGATTCATGGAGATACATGGAGATTCATGGAGTTCATGGAGATTCATGGAGGTTCATGGATATTCATGGAGATTTATGGAGATTCATAGAGATTCATGGAGGCTCATGGAGATTCATGGAGATTCATGGACATCCACAGAGATTCATGGAGGTTCATGGAGATTCATGGAGGTTCATGGAGAATCATGGAGCTTCATCTAGATTCATTCATGGAGATTTATGGAGAATCATAGAGATTCATGGAGGTTCATGGAGATTCAAAGAGAAACATGGAGATTCATGGAGGTTCATGGAGATTCAGTCATGGAGATTCATGGAGAATCATAGAGATTCATGGAGGTTCATGGAGATTCATGGAGATACATGGAGATTCATGGAGTTCATGGAGATTCATGGAGCTTCATGGAGATTTATGGAGATTCATGGAGATTTATTTAGATTCATAGAGATTCATGGAGGTTCATGGAGATTCATGGAGATTCATGGACATTCACAGAGATTCATGGAGGTTCATGGAGATTCATGGAGGTTCATGGAGATTCATTCATGGAGATTCATGGAGATTCATGGAGATTCATAGGAATTCATGGAGGTTCATGGAGGTTCATGGAGATTCATGGAGATACATGGAGATTCATGGAGTTCATGGAAATTCATGGAGATTCATGGAGATTCATGGAGATTCATAGAGATTCATGGAGGTTCATGGAGATTCATGGAGATTCATGGACATGCACAGAGATTCATGGAGGTTCATGGAGATTCATTCATGGAGATTCATGGAGAATCATAGAGATTCATGGAGGTTCATAGAGATTCACAGAGAAACATGGAGATTCATGGAGGTTCATGGAGATTCTTGGAGGTTCATGGACATTCATGGAGATTCATGGAGATACATTCATGGAGATACATGGAGATTCATGGAGTTCATGGACATTCATGGAGATTCATGGAGATTCATTCATGGAGATACATGGAGATTCATGGAGTTCATGGAGATTCATGGAGCTTCATGGAGATTTATGGAGATTCATAGAGATTCATGGAGGTTCATGGAGATTCATGGAGATTCATGGACATTCACAGAGATTCATGGAGGTTCATGGAGATTCATGGAGGTCCATGGACATTCATGGAGATTCATGGAGATTCATTCATGGAGATACATGGATATTCATGGAGTTCATGGAGATTCATGGAGCTTCATGGAGATTTATGGAGATTCATGGAGATTTATGGAGATTCATAGAGATTCATGGAGGTTCATGGAGATTCATGGAGATTCATGGACATTCACAGAGATTCATGGAGGTTCATGGAGATTCATGGAGGTTCATAGGGATTCATGGAGGTTCATGGAGGTTCATGGAGATTCTTGGAGATACATGGAGATTCATAGAGTTCATGGAGATTCATGGAGGTTCATGGAGATTCATGGAGATTCATGGAGATTCATGGAGATTCATAGAGATTCATGGAGGTTCATGGAGATTCATGGAGATTCATGGACATTCACAGAGATTCATGGAGGTTCATGGAGATTCATTCATGGAGATTCATGGAGAATCATAGAGATTCATGGAGGTTCATAGAGATTCATAGAGAAACATGGAGATTCATGGAGGTTCATGGAGATTCTTGGAGGTTCATGGACATTCATGGAGATTCATGGAGATACATTCATGGAGATACATGGAGATTCATGGAGTTCATGGACATTCATGGAGATTCATGGAGATTCATTCATGGAGATACATGGAGATTCATGGAGTTCATGGAGATTCATGGAGCTTCATGGAGATTTATGGAGATTCATGGAGATTTATGGAGATTCATAGAGATTAATGGAGGTTCATGGAGATTCATGGAGATTCATGGACATTCACAGAGATTCATGGAGGTTCATTGAGATTCATGGAGGTTCATGGAGATTCATGGAGGTTCATGGAGATTCATGGAGATTCATGGACATTCACAGAGATTCATGGAGGTTCATGGAGATTCATGGAGGTTCATGGAGAATCAAGGAGGTTCATGGAGATTCATGGAGGTTCATGGAGAATCATGGAGCTTCATGGAGATTCATTCATGGAGATTCATGGAGATTCATGGAGATTCATAGGGATTCATGGAGATTCATGGAGGTTCATGGATATTCATGGAGATTTATGGAGATTCATAGAGATTCATGGAGGCTCATGGAGATTCATGGAGATTCATGGACATCCACAGAGATTCATGGAGGTTCATGGAGATTCATGGAGGTTCATGGAGAATCATGGAGCTTCATCTAGATTCATTCATGGAGATTTATGGAGAATCATAGAGATTCATGGAGGTTCATGGAGATTCAAAGAGAAACATGGAGATTCATGGAGGTTCATGGAGATTTAGTCATGGAGATTCATGGAGAATCATAGAGATTCATGGAGGGTCATGGAGATTCATGGAGATACATGGAGATTCATGGAGTTCATGGAGATTCATGGAGCTTCATGGAGATTTATGGAGATTCATGGAGATTTATTTAGATTCATAGAGATTCATGGAGGTTCATGGAGATTCATGGAGATTCATGGACATTCACAGAGATTCATGGAGGTTCATGGAGATTCATGGAGGTTCATGGAGATTCATTCATGGAGATTCATGGAGATTCATGGAGATTCATAGGGATTCATGGAGGTTCATGGAGGTTCATGGAGATTCATGGAGATACATGGAGATTCATGGAGTTCATGGAGATTCATGGAGATTCATGGAGATTCATGGAGATTCATAGAGATTCATGGAGGTTCATGGAGATTCATGGAGATTCATGGACATGCACAGAGATTCATGGAGGTTCATGGAGCTTCATTCATGGAGATTCATGGAGAATCATAGAGATTCATGGAGGTTCATAGAGATTCACAGAGAAACATGGAGATTCATGGAGGTTCATGGAGATTCTTGGAGGTTCATGGACATTCATGGAGATTCATGGAGATACATTCATGGAGATACATGGAGATTCATGGAGTTCATGGACATTCATGGAGATTCATGGAGATTCATTCATGGAGATACATGGAGTTTCATGGAGTTCATGGAGATTCATGGAGCTTCATGGAGATTTATGGAGATTCATAGAGATTCATGGAGGTTCATGGAGATTCATGGAGATTCATGGACATTCACAGAGATTCATGGAGGTTCATGGAGATTCATGGAGGTCCATGGACATTCATGGAGATTCATGGAGATTCATTCATGGAGATACATGGATATTCATGGAGTTCATGGAGATTCATGGAGCTTCATGGAGATTCATGGAGATTCATGGACATTCATGGAGATTCAAGGAGATTCACAGAGATTCATGGAGGTTCATGGAGATTCATGGAGGTTCATGGAAATTAATGGAGATTCATGGAGATTCAGTCATGGAGATTCATGGAGAATCATAGAGATTCATGGAGGTTCATGGAGATTCATGGAGATACATGGAGATTCATGGAGTTCATGGAGATTCATGGAGGTTCATGGATATTCATGGAGATTTATGGAGATTCATAGAGATTCATGGAGGCTCATGGAGATTCATGGAGATTCATGGACATCCACAGAGATTCATGGAGGTTCATGGAGATTCATGGAGGTTCATGGAGAATCATGGAGCTTCATCTAGATTCATTCATGGAGATTTATGGAGAATCATAGAGATTCATGGAGGTTCATGGAGATTCAAAGAGAAACATGGAGATTCATGGAGGTTCATGGAGATTCAGTCATGGAGATTCATGGAGAATCATAGAGATTCATGGAGGTTCATGGAGATTCATGGAGATACATGGAGATTCATGGAGTTCATGGAGATTCATGGAGCTTCATGGAGATTTATGGAGATTCATGGAGATTTATTTAGATTCATAGAGATTCATGGAGGTTCATGGAGATTCATGGAGATTCATGGACATTCACAGAGATTCATGGAGGTTCATGGAGATTCATGGAG
The DNA here is from genome assembly GCA_963971365.1 of Lasioglossum villosulum. Lineage (NCBI taxonomy): Eukaryota > Metazoa > Arthropoda > Insecta > Hymenoptera > Halictidae > Lasioglossum > Lasioglossum villosulum. The sequence continues at coordinate 35,185,829 of OZ020495.1, forward strand.
GTTCATGGAGATTCATTCATGGAGATTCATGGAGATTCATGGAGATTCATAGGAATTCATGGAGGTTCATGGAGGTTCATGGAGATTCATGGAGATACATGGAGATTCATGGAGTTCATGGAAATTCATGGAGATTCATGGAGATTCATGGAGATTCATAGAGATTCATGGAGGTTCATGGAGATTCATGGAGATTCATGGACATGCACAGAGATTCATGGAGGTTCATGGAGATTCATTCATGGAGATTCATGGAGAATCATAGAGATTCATGGAGGTTCATAGAGATTCACAGAGAAACATGGAGATTCATGGAGGTTCATGGAGATTCTTGGAGGTTCATGGACATTCATGGAGATTCATGGAGATACATTCATGGAGATACATGGAGATTCATGGAGTTCATGGACATTCATGGAGATTCATGGAGATTCATTCATGGAGATACATGGAGATTCATGGAGTTCATGGAGATTCATGGAGCTTCATGGAGATTTATGGAGATTCATAGAGATTCATGGAGGTTCATGGAGATTCATGGAGATTCATGGACATTCACAGAGATTCATGGAGGTTCATGGAGATTCATGGAGGTCCATGGACATTCATGGAGATTCATGGAGATTCATTCATGGAGATACATGGATATTCATGGAGTTCATGGAGATTCATGGAGCTTCATGGAGATTTATGGAGATTCATGGAGATTTATGGAGATTCATAGAGATTCATGGAGGTTCATGGAGATTCATGGAGATTCATGGACATTCACAGAGATTCATGGAGGTTCATGGAGATTCATGGAGGTTCATAGGGATTCATGGAGGTTCATGGAGGTTCATGGAGATTCTTGGAGATACATGGAGATTCATAGAGTTCATGGAGATTCATGGAGGTTCATGGAGATTCATGGAGATTCATGGAGATTCATGGAGATTCATAGAGATTCATGGAGGTTCATGGAGATTCATGGAGATTCATGGACATTCACAGAGATTCATGGAGGTTCATGGAGATTCATTCATGGAGATTCATGGAGAATCATAGAGATTCATGGAGGTTCATAGAGATTCATAGAGAAACATGGAGATTCATGGAGGTTCATGGAGATTCTTGGAGGTTCATGGACATTCATGGAGATTCATGGAGATACATTCATGGAGATACATGGAGATTCATGGAGTTCATGGACATTCATGGAGATTCATGGAGATTCATTCATGGAGATACATGGAGATTCATGGAGTTCATGGAGATTCATGGAGCTTCATGGAGATTTATGGAGATTCATGGAGATTTATGGAGATTCATAGAGATTAATGGAGGTTCATGGAGATTCATGGAGATTCATGGACATTCACAGAGATTCATGGAGGTTCATTGAGATTCATGGAGGTTCATGGAGATTCATGGAGGTTCATGGAGATTCATGGAGATTCATGGACATTCACAGAGATTCATGGAGGTTCATGGAGATTCATGGAGGTTCATGGAGAATCAAGGAGGTTCATGGAGATTCATGGAGGTTCATGGAGAATCATGGAGCTTCATGGAGATTCATTCATGGAGATTCATGGAGATTCATGGAGATTCATAGGGATTCATGGAGATTCATGGAGGTTCATGGATATTCATGGAGATTTATGGAGATTCATAGAGATTCATGGAGGCTCATGGAGATTCATGGAGATTCATGGACATCCACAGAGATTCATGGAGGTTCATGGAGATTCATGGAGGTTCATGGAGAATCATGGAGCTTCATCTAGATTCATTCATGGAGATTTATGGAGAATCATAGAGATTCATGGAGGTTCATGGAGATTCAAAGAGAAACATGGAGATTCATGGAGGTTCATGGAGATTTAGTCATGGAGATTCATGGAGAATCATAGAGATTCATGGAGGGTCATGGAGATTCATGGAGATACATGGAGATTCATGGAGTTCATGGAGATTCATGGAGCTTCATGGAGATTTATGGAGATTCATGGAGATTTATTTAGATTCATAGAGATTCATGGAGGTTCATGGAGATTCATGGAGATTCATGGACATTCACAGAGATTCATGGAGGTTCATGGAGATTCATGGAGGTTCATGGAGATTCATTCATGGAGATTCATGGAGATTCATGGAGATTCATAGGGATTCATGGAGGTTCATGGAGGTTCATGGAGATTCATGGAGATACATGGAGATTCATGGAGTTCATGGAGATTCATGGAGATTCATGGAGATTCATGGAGATTCATAGAGATTCATGGAGGTTCATGGAGATTCATGGAGATTCATGGACATGCACAGAGATTCATGGAGGTTCATGGAGCTTCATTCATGGAGATTCATGGAGAATCATAGAGATTCATGGAGGTTCATAGAGATTCACAGAGAAACATGGAGATTCATGGAGGTTCATGGAGATTCTTGGAGGTTCATGGACATTCATGGAGATTCATGGAGATACATTCATGGAGATACATGGAGATTCATGGAGTTCATGGACATTCATGGAGATTCATGGAGATTCATTCATGGAGATACATGGAGTTTCATGGAGTTCATGGAGATTCATGGAGCTTCATGGAGATTTATGGAGATTCATAGAGATTCATGGAGGTTCATGGAGATTCATGGAGATTCATGGACATTCACAGAGATTCATGGAGGTTCATGGAGATTCATGGAGGTCCATGGACATTCATGGAGATTCATGGAGATTCATTCATGGAGATACATGGATATTCATGGAGTTCATGGAGATTCATGGAGCTTCATGGAGATTTATGGAGATTCATGGAGATTTATGGAGATTCATAAAGATTCATGGAGGTTCATGGAGATTCATGGAGATTCATGGACATTCACAGAGATTCATGGAGGTTCATGGAGATTCATGGAGGTTCATAGGGATTCATGGAGGTTCATGGAGGTTCATGGAGATTCATGGAGATACATGGAGATTCATAGAGTTCATGGAGATTCATGGAGGTTCATGGAGATTCATGGAGATTCATGGAGATTCATGGAGTTCATGGAGATTCATGGAGATTCATGGAGATTCATGGAGATTCATAGAGATTCATGGAGGTTCATGGAGATTCATGGAGATTCATGGACATGCACAGAGATTCATGGAGGTTCATGGAGATTCATTCATGGAGATTCATGGAGAATCATAGAGATTCATGGAGGTTCATAGAGATTCACAGAGAAACATGGAGATTCATGGAGGTTCATGGAGATTCTTGGAGGTTCATGGACATTCATGGAGATTCATGGAGATACATTCATGGAGATACATGGAGATTCATGGAGTTCATGGACATTCATGGAGATTCATGGAGATTCATGGAGATTTATTTAGATTCATAGAGATTCATGGAGGTTCATGGAGATTCATGGAGATTCATGGACATTCACAGAGATTCATGGAGGTTCATGGAGATTCATGGAGGTTCATGGAGATTCATTCATGGAGATTCATGGAGATTCATGGAGATTCAGAGGGATTCATGGAGGTTCATGGAGGTTCATGGAGATTCATGGAGATACATGGAGATTCATGGAGTTCATGGAGATTCATGGAGATTCATGGAGATTCATGGAGATTCATGTAGATTCATGGAGATTCATGGAGATTCATAGAGATTCATGGAGGTTCATGGAGATTCATGGAGATTCATGGACATTCACAGAGATTCATGGAGGTTCATGGAGATTCATTCATGGAGATTCATGGAGAATCATAGAGATTCATGGAGGTTCATAGAGATTCATAGAGAAACATGGAGATTCATGGAGGTTCATGGAGATTCTTGGAGGTTCATGGACATTCATGGAGATTCATGGAGATACATTCATGGAGATACATGGAGATTCATGGAGTTCATGGACATTCATGGAGATTCATGGAGATTCATTCATGGAGATACATGGAGATTCATGGAGTTCATGGAGATTCATGGAGCTTCATGGAGATTTATGGAGATTCATGGAAATTTATGGAGATTCATAGAGATTAATGGAGGTTCATGGAGATTCATGGAGATTCATGGACATTCACAGAGATTCATGGAGGTTCATTGAGATTCATGGAGGTTCATGGAGATTCATGGAGGTTCATGGAGATTCATGGAGATTCATGGACATTCACAGAGATTCATGGAGGTTCATGGAGATTCATGGAGGTTCATGGAGAATCATGGAGGTTCATGGAGATTCATGGAGGTTCATGGAGAATCATGGAGCTTCATGGAGATTCATTCATGGAGATTCATGGAGATTCATGGAGATTCATAGGGATTCATGGAGATTCATAGAGGTTCATGGATATTCATGGAGATTTATGGAGATTCATAGAGATTCATGGAGGCTCATGGAGATTCATGGAGATTCATGGACATCCACAGAGATTCATGGAGGTTCATGGAGATTCATGGAGGTTCATGGATATTCATGGAGATTTATGGAGATTCATAGAGATTCATGGAGGCTCATGGAGATTCATGGAGATTCATGGACATCCACAGAGATTCATGGAGGTTCATGGAGATTCATGGAGGTTCATGGAGAATCATGGAGCTTCATCTAGATTCATTCATGGAGATTTATGGAGAATCATAGAGATTCATGGAGGTTCATGGAGATTCAAAGAGAAACATGGAGATTCATGGAGGTTCATGGAGATTCAGTCATGGAGATTCATGGAGAATCATAGAGATTCATGGAGGGTCATGGAGATTCATGGAGATACATGGAGATTCATGGAGTTCATGGAGATTCATGGAGCTTCATGGAGATTTATGGAGATTCATGGAGATTTATTTAGATTCATAGAGATTCATGGAGGTTCATGGAGATTCATGGAGATTCATGGACATTCACAGAGATTCATGGAGGTTCATGGAGATTCATGGAGGTTCATGGAGATTCATTCATGGAGATTCATGGAGATTCATGGAGATTCATAGGGATTCATGGAGGTTCATGGAGGTTCATGGAGATTCATGGAGATACATGGAGATTCATGGAGTTCATGGAGATTCATGGAGATTCATGGAGATTCATGGAGATTCATAGAGATTCATGGAGGTTCATGGAGATTCATGGAGATTCATGGACATGCACAGAGATTCATGGAGGTTCATGGAGATTCATTCATGGAGATTCATGGAGAATCATAGAGATTCATGGAGGTTCATAGAGATTCACAGAGAAACATGGAGATTCATGGAGGTTCATGGAGATTCTTGGAGGTTCATGGACATTCATGGAGATTCATGGAGATACATTCATGGAGATACATGGAGATTCATGGAGTTCATGGACATTCATGGAGATTCATGGAGATTCATTCATGGAGATACATGGAGATTCATGGAGTTCATGGAGATTCATGGAGCTTCATGGAGATTTATGGAGATTCATAGAGATTCATGGAGGTTCATGGAGATTCATGGAGATTCATGGACATTCACAGAGATTCATGGAGGTTCATGGAGATTCATGGAGGTCCATGGACATTCATGGAGATTCATGGAGATTCATTCATGGAGATACATGGATATTCATGGAGTTCATGGAGATTCATGGAGCTTCATGGAGATTTATGGAGATTCATGGAGATTTATGGAGATTCATAAAGATTCATGGAGGTTCATGGAGATTCATGGAGATTCATGGACATTCACAGAGATTCATGGAGGTTCATGGAGATTCATGGAGGTTCATAGGGATTCATGGAGGTTCATGGAGGTTCATGGAGATTCATGGAGATACATGGAGATTCATAGAGTTCATGGAGATTCATGGAGGTTCATGGAGATTCATGGAGATTCATGGAGATTCATGGAGTTCATGGAGATTCATGGAGATTCATGGAGATTCATGGAGGTTCATGGAGATTCATGGAGGTTCATGGAGAATCATGGAGCTTCATGGAGATTCATTCATGGAGATTCATGGAGATTCATGGAGATTCATAGGGATTCATGGAGATTCATGGAGGTTCATGGATATTCATGGAGATTTATGGAGATTCATAGAGATTCATGGAGGCTCATGGAGATTCATGGAGATTCATGGACATCCACAGAGATTCATGGAGGTTCATGGAGATTCATGGAGGTTCATGGATATTCATGGAGATTTATGGAGATTCATAGAGATTCATGGAGGCTCATGGAGATTCATGGAGATTCATGGACATCCACAGAGATTCATGGAGGTTCATGGAGATTCATGGAGGTTCATGGAGAATCATGGAGCTTCATCTAGATTCATTCATGGAGATTTATGGAGAATCATAGAGATTCATGGAGGTTCATGGAGATTCAAAGAGAAACATGGAGATTCATGGAGGTTCATGGAGATTCATGGAGAATCATAGAGATTCATGGAGGGTCATGGAGATTCATGGAGATACATGGAGATTCATGGAGTTCATGGAGATTCATGGAGCTTCATGGAGATTTATGGAGATTCATGGAGATTTATTTAGATTCATAGAGATTCATGGAGGTTCATGGAGATTCATGGAGATTCATGGACATTCACAGAGATTCATGGAGGTTCATGGAGATTCATGGAGGTTCATGGAGATTCATTCATGGAGATTCATGGAGATTCATGGAGATTCATAGGGATTCATGGAGGTTCATGGAGGTTCATGGAGATTCATGGAGATACATGGAGATTCATGGAGTTCATGGAGATTCATGGAGATTCATGGAGATTCATGGAGGTTCATGGAGATTCATGGAGATTCATGGAGATTCATAGGGATTCATGGAGGTTCATGGAGGTTCATGGAGATTCATGGAGATACATGGAGATTCATGGAGTTCATGGAGTTCATGGAGATTCATGGAGCTTCATGGAGATTTATGGAGATTCATAGAGATTCATGGAGGTTCATGGAGATTCATGGAGATTCATAGGGATTCATGGAGGTTCATGGAGGTTCATGGAGATTCATGGAGATACATGGAGATTCATGGAGTTCATGGAGATTCATGGAGATTCATGGAGATTCATGGAGATTCATAGAGATTCATGGAGGTTCATGGAGATTCATGGAGATTCATGGACATGCACAGAGATTCATGGAGGTTCATGGAGATTCATTCATGGAGATTCATGGAGAATCATAGAGATTCATGGAGGTTCATAGAGATTCACAGAGAAACATGGAGATTCATGGAGGTTCATGGAGATTCTTGGAGGTTCATGGACATTCATGGAGATTCATGGAGATACATTCATGGAGATACTTGGAGATTCATGGAGTTCATGGACATTCATGGAGATTCATGGAGATTCATTCATGGAGATACATGGAGATTCATGGAGTTCATGGAGATTCATGGAGCTTCATGGAGATTTATGGAGATTCATAGAGATTCATGGAGGTTCATGGAGATTCATGGAGATTCATGGACATTCACAGAGATTCATGGAGGTTCATGGAGATTCATGGAGGTCCATGGACATTCATGGAGATTCATGGAGATTCATTCATGGAGATACATGGATATTCATGGAGTTCATGGAGATTCATGGAGCTTCATGGAGATTTATGGAGATTCATGGAGATTTATGGAGATTCATAAAGATTCATGGAGGTTCATGGAGATTCATGGAGATTCATGGACATTCACAGAGATTCATGGAGGTTCATGGAGATTCATGGAGGTTCATAGGGATTCATGGAGGTTCATGGAGGTTCATGGAGATTCATGGAGATACATGGAGATTCATAGAGTTCATGGAGATTCATGGAGGTTCATGGAGATTCATGGAGATTCATGGAGATTCATGGAGTTCATGGAGATTCATGGAGATTCATGGAGATTCATGGAGGTTCATGGAGATTCATGGAGGTTCATGGAGAATCATGGAGCTTCATGGAGATTCATTCATGGAGATTCATGGAGATTCATGGAGATTCATAGGGATTCATGGAGATTCATGGAGGTTCATGGATATTCATGGAGATTTATGGAGATTCATAGAGATTCATGGAGGCTCATGGAGATTCATGGAGATTCATGGACATCCACAGAGATTCATGGAGGTTCATGGAGATTCATGGAGGTTCATGGATATTCATGGAGATTTATGGAGATTCATAGAGATTCATGGAGGCTCATGGAGGTTCATGGAGATTCATGGACATCCACAGAGATTCATGGAGGTTCATGGAGATTCATGGAGGTTCATGGAGAATCATGGAGCTTCATCTAGATTCATTCATGGAGATTTATGGAGAATCATAGAGATTCATGGAGGTTCATGGAGATTCAAAGAGAAACATGGAGATTCATGGAGGTTCATGGAGATTCAGTCATGGAGATTCATGGAGAATCATAGAGATTCATGGAGGGTCATGGAGATTCATGGAGATACATGGAGATTCATGGAGTTCATGGAGATTCATGGAGCTTCATGGAGATTTATGGAGATTCATGGAGATTTATTTAGATTCATAGAGATTCATGGAGGTTCATGGAGATTCATGGAGATTCATGGACATTCACAGAGATTCATGGAGGTTCATGGAGATTCATGGAGGTTCATGGAGATTCATTCATGGAGATTCATGGAGATTCATGGAGATTCATAGGGATTCATGGAGGTTCATGGAGGTTCATGGAGATTCATGGAGATACATGGAGATTCATGGAGTTCATGGAGATTCATGGAGATTCATGGAGATTCATGGAGATTCATAGAGATTCATGGAGGTTCATGGAGATTCATGGAGATTCATGGACATGCACAGAGATTCATGGAGGTTCATGGAGATTCATTCATGGAGATTCATGGAGAATCGTAGAGATTCATGGAGGTTCATAGAGATTCACAGAGAAACATGGAGATTCATGGAGGTTCATGGAGATTCTTGGAGGTTCATGGACATTCATGGAGATTCATGGAGATACATTCATGGAGATACATGGAGATTCATGGAGTTCATGGACATTCATGGAGATTCATGGAGATTCATTCATGGAGATACATGGAGATTCATGGAGTTCATGGAGATTCATGGAGCTTCATGGAGATTTATGGAGATTCATAGAGATTCATGGAGGTTCATGGAGATTCATGGAGATTCATGGACATTCACAGAGATTCATGGAGGTTCATGGAGATTCATGGAGGTCCATGGACATTCATGGAGATTCATGGAGATTCATTCATGGAGATACATGGATATTCATGGAGTTCATGGAGATTCATGGAGCTTCATGGAGATTTATGGAGATTCATGGAGATTCATGGAGCTTCATGGAGATTTATGGAGATTCATAGAGATTCATGGAGGTTCATGGAGATTCATGGAGATTCATGGACATTCACAGAGATTCATGGAGGTTCATGGAGATTCATGGAGGTCCATGGACATTCATGGAGATTCATGGAGATTCATTCATGGAGATACATGGAGATTCATGGAGTTCATGGAGATTCATGGAGCTTCATGGAGATTTATGGAGATTCATAGAGATTCATGGAGGTTCATGGAGATTCATGGAGATTCATGGACATTCACAGAGATTCATGGAGGTTCATGGAGATTCATGGAGGTCCATGGACATTCATGGAGATTCATGGAGATTCATTCATGGAGATACATGGATATTCATGGAGTTCATGGAGGTTCATGGAGATTCATGGAGGTCCATGGACATTCATGGAGATTCATGGAGATTCATTCATGGAGATACATGGATATTCATGGAGTTCATGGAGATTCATGGAGGTTCATGGAGATTCATGGAGATACATGGAGATTCATGGAGTTCATGGAGATTCTTGGAGGTTCATGGACATTCATGGAGATTCATGGAGATACATTCATGGAGATACATGGAGATTCATGGAGTTCATGGACATTCATGGAGATTCATGGAGGTTCATGGAGGTTCATGGAGATTCATGGAGATACATGGAGATTCATAGAGTTCATGGAGATTCATGGAGGTTCATGGAGATTCATGGAGATTCATGGAGATTCATGGAGTTCATGGAGATTCATGGAGATTCATGGAGATTCATGGAGATTCATAGAGATTCATGGAGGTTCATGGAGATTCATGGAGATTCATGGACATGCACAGAGATTCATGGAGGTTCATGGAGATTCATTCATGGAGATTCATGGAGAATCATAGAGATTCATGGAGGTTCATAGAGATTCACAGAGAAACATGGAGATTCATGGAGGTTCATGGAGATTCTTGGAGGTTCATGGACATTCATGGAGATTCATGGAGATACATTCATGGAGATACATGGAGATTCATGGAGTTCATGGACATTCATGGAGATTCATGGAGATTCATGGAGATTCATTCATGGAGATACATGGAGATTCATGGAGTTCATGGAGATTCATGGAGCTTCATGGAGATTTATGGAGATTCATAGAGATTCATGGAGGTTCATGGAGATTCATGGAGATTCATGGACATTCACAGAGATTCATGGAGGTTCATGGAGATTCATGGAGGTCCATGGACATTCATGGAGATTCATGGAGATTCATTCATGGAGATACATGGATATTCATGGAGTTCATGGAGATTCATGGAGCTTCATGGAGATTTATGGAGATTCATGGAGATTTATGGAGATTCATAGAGATTCATGGAGGTTCATGGAGATTCATGGAGATTCATGGACATTCACAGAGATTCATGGAGGTTCATGGAGATTCATGGAGCTTCATGGAGATTCATTCATGGAGATTCATGGAGATTCATGGAGACTCATAGGGATTCATGGAAGTTCATGGAGATTCATGGAGGTTCATGGACATTCATGGAGATTCATGGATATTCACAGAGATTCATGGAGGTTCATGGAGATTCATGGAGGTTCATGGAGAATCATGGAGCTTCATGGAGATTCATTCATGGAGATTCATGGAGAATCATAGAGATTCATGGAGATTCATAGAGATTCATGGAGGTTCATGGAGATTCATGGAGATTCATGGAGATTCATGGACATTCATGGAGATTCAAGGAGATTCACAGAGATTCATGGAGGTTCATGGAGATTCATGGAGGTTCATGGAAATTAATGGAGATTCATGGAGATTCAGTCATGGAGATTCATGGAGAATCATAGAGATTCATGGAGGTTCATGGAGATTCATGGAGATACATGGAGATTCATGGAGTTCATGGAGATTCATGGAGGTTCATGGATATTCATGGAGATTTATGGAGATTCATAGAGATTCATGGAGGCTCATGGAGATTCATGGAGATTCATGGACATCCACAGAGATTCATGGAGGTTCATGGAGATTCATGGAGGTTCATGGAGAATCATGGAGCTTCATCTAGATTCATTCATGGAGATTTATGGAGAATCATAGAGATTCATGGAGGTTCATGGAGATTCAAAGAGAAACATGGAGATTCATGGAGGTTCATGGAGATTCAGTCATGGAGATTCATGGAGAATCATAGAGATTCATGGAGGTTCATGGAGATTCATGGAGTTCATGGAGATTCATGGAGCTTCATGGAGATTTATGGAGATTCATGGAGATTTATTTAGATTCATAGAGATTCATGGAGGTTCATGGAGATTCATGGAGATTCATGGACATTCACAGAGATTCATGGAGGTTCATGGAGATTCATGGAGGTTCATGGAGATTCATTCATGGAGATTCATGGAGATTCATGGAGATTCATAGGGATTCATGGAGGTTCATGGAGGTTCATGGAGATTCATGGAGATACATGGAGATTCATGGAGTTCATGGAAATTCATGGAGATTCATGGAGATTCATGGAGATTCATAGAGATTCATGGAGGTTCATGGAGATTCATGGAGATTCATGGACATGCACAGAGATTCATGGAGGTTCATGGAGATTCATTCATGGAGATTCATGGAGAATCATAGAGATTCATGGAGGTTCATAGAGATTCACAGAGAAACATGGAGATTCATGGAGGTTCATGGAGATTCTTGGAGGTTCATGGACATTCATGGAGATTCATGGAGATACATTCATGGAGATACATGGAGATTCATGGAGTTCATGGACATTCATGGAGATTCATGGAGATTCATTCATGGAGATACATGGAGATTCATGGAGTTCATGGAGATTCATGGAGCTTCATGGAGATTTATGGAGATTCATAGAGATTCATGGAGGTTCATGGAGATTCATGGAGATTCATGGACATTTACAGAGATTCATGGAGGTTCATGGAGATTCATGGAGGTCCATGGACATTCATGGAGATTCATGGAGATTCATTCATGGAGATACATGGATATTCATGGAGTTCATGGAGATTCATGGAGCTTCATGGAGATTTATGGAGATTCATGGAGATTTATGGAGATTCATAGAGATTCATGGAGGTTCATGGAGATTCATGGAGATTCATGGACATTCACAGAGATTCATGGAGGTTCATGGAGATTCATGGAGGTTCATAGGGATTCATGGAGGTTCATGGAGATTCATGGAGGTCCATGGACATTCATGGAGATTCATGGAGATTCATTCATGGAGATACATGGATATTCATGGAGTTCATGGAGATTCATGGAGCTTCATGGAGATTTATGGAGATTCATGGAGATTTATGGAGATTCATAGAGATTCATGGAGGTTCATGGAGATTCATGGAGATTCATGGACATTCACAGAGATTCATGGAGGTTCATGGAGATTCATGGAGGTTCATAGGGATTCATGGAGGTTCATGGAGGTTCATGGAGATTCATGGAGATACATGGAGATTCATAGAGTTCATGGAGGTTCATGGAGATTCATGGAGGTTCATGGAGATTCATTCATGGAGATTCATGGAGATTCATGGAGATTCATAGGGATTCATGGAGGTTCATGGAGGTTCATGGAGATTCATGGAGATACATGGAGATTCATGGAGTTCATGGAAATTCATGGAGATTCATGGAGATTCATGGAGATTCATAGAGATTCATGGAGGTTCATGGAGATTCATGGAGATTCATGGACATGCACAGAGATTCATGGAGGTTCATGGAGATTCATTCATGGAGATTCATGGAGAATCATAGAGATTCATGGAGGTTCATAGAGATTCACAGAGAAACATGGAGATTCATGGAGGTTCATGGAGATTCTTGGAGGTTCATGGACATTCATGGAGATTCATGGAGATACATTCATGGAGATACATGGAGATTCATGGAGTTCATGGACATTCATGGAGATTCATGGAGATTCATTCATGGAGATACATGGAGATTCATGGAGTTCATGGAGGTTCATGGAGATTCATGGAGATTCATGGACATTCACAGAGATTTATGGAGGTTCATGGAGATTCATGGAAGTTCATAGGGATTCATGGAGGTTCATGGAGATTCACAGAGAAACATGGAGATTCATGGAGGTTCATGGAGATTCTTGGAGGTTCATGGACATTCATGGAGATTCATGGAGATACATTCATGGAGATTCATAGAGATTCATGGAGGTTCATGGAGATTCATGGAGATTCATGGACATTCACAGAGATTCATGGAGGTTCATGGAGATTCATTCATGGAGATTCATGGAGAATCATAGAGATTCATGGAGGTTCATAGAGATTCATAGAGAAACATGGAGATTCATGGAGGTTCATGGAGATTCTTGGAGGTTCATGGACATTCATGGAGATTCATGGAGATACATTCATGGAGATACATTCATGGAGATACATGGAGATTCATGGAGTTCATGGACATTCATGGAGATTTATGGAGATTCATGGAGATTTATGGAGATTCATAGAGATTCATGGAGGTTCATGGAGATTCATGGAGATTCATGGAGATTCATAGAGATTCATGGAGGTTCATGGAGATTCATGGAGATTCATGGAGGTTCATGGAGATTCATGGAGATTCATGGAGAATCATAGAGATTCATGGAGGTTCATAGAGATTCACAGAGAAACATGGAGATTCATGGAGGTTCATGGAGATTCTTGGAGGTTCATGGACATTAATGGAGATTCATGGAGATACATTCATGGAGATACATGGAGATTCATGGAGTTCATGGACATTCATGGAGATTCATGGAGATTCATTCATGGAGATACATGGAGATTCATGGAGTTCATGGAGGTTCATGGAGATTCATGGAGATTCATGGACATTCACAGAGATTCATGGAGGTTCATGGAGATTCATGGAAGTTCATAGGGATTCATGGAGGTTCATGGAGGTTCATGGAGATTCATGGAGATACATGGAGGTTCATAGAGTTCATGGAGATTCATGGAGGTTCATGGAGATTCATGGAGATTCATGGAGATTCATAGAGATTCATGGAGGTTCATGGAGATTCATGGAGATTCATGGAGAATCATAGGGATTCATGGAGGTTCATGGAGGTTCATGGAGATTCATGGAGATACATGGAGATTCATGGAGTTCATGGAAATTCATGGAGATTCATGGAGATTCATGGAGATTCATAGAGATTCATGGAGGTTCATGGAGATTCATGGAGATTCATGGACATGCACAGAGATTCATGGAGGTTCATGGAGATTCATTCATGGAGATTCATGGAGAATCATAGAGATTCATGGAGGTTCATAGAGATTCACAGAGAAACATGGAGATTCATGGAGGTTCATGGAGATTCTTGGAGGTTCATGGACATTCATGGAGATTCATGGAGATACATTCATGGAGATACATGGAGATTCATGGAGTTCATGGACATTCATGGAGATTCATGGAGATTCATTCATGGAGATACATGGAGATTCATGGAGTTCATGGAGATTCATGGAGCTTCATGGAGATTTATGGAGATTCATAGAGATTCATGGAGGTTCATGGAGATTCATGGAGATTCATGGACATTTACAGAGATTCATGGAGGTTCATGGAGATTCATGGAGGTCCATGGACATTCATGGAGATTCATGGAGATTCATTCATGGAGATACATGGATATTCATGGAGTTCATGGAGATTCATGGAGCTTCATGGAGATTTATGGAGATTCATGGAGATTTATGGAGATTCATAGAGATTCATGGAGGTTCATGGAGATTCATGGAGATTCATGGACATTCACAGAGATTCATGGAGGTTCATGGAGATTCATGGAGGTTCATAGGGATTCATGGAGGTTCATGGAGATTCATGGAGGTCCATGGACATTCATGGAGATTCATGGAGATTCATTCATGGAGATACATGGATATTCATGGAGTTCATGGAGATTCATGGAGCTTCATGGAGATTTATGGAGATTCATGGAGATTTATGGAGATTCATAGAGATTCATGGAGGTTCATGGAGATTCATGGAGATTCATGGACATTCACAGAGATTCATGGAGGTTCATGGAGATTCATGGAGGTTCATAGGGATTCATGGAGGTTCATGGAGGTTCATGGAGATTCATGGAGATACATGGAGATTCATAGAGTTCATGGAGGTTCATGGAGATTCATGGAGGTTCATGGAGATTCATTCATGGAGATTCATGGAGATTCATGGAGATTCATAGGGATTCATGGAGGTTCATGGAGGTTCATGGAGATTCATGGAGATACATGGAGATTCATGGAGTTCATGGAAATTCATGGAGATTCATGGAGATTCATGGAGATTCATAGAGATTCATGGAGGTTCATGGAGATTCATGGAGATTCATGGACATGCACAGAGATTCATGGAGGTTCATGGAGATTCATTCATGGAGATTCATGGAGAATCATAGAGATTCATGGAGGTTCATAGAGATTCACAGAGAAACATGGAGATTCATGGAGGTTCATGGAGATTCTTGGAGGTTCATGGACATTCATGGAGATTCATGGAGATACATTCATGGAGATACATGGAGATTCATGGAGTTCATGGACATTCATGGAGATTCATGGAGATTCATTCATGGAGATACATGGAGATTCATGGAGTTCATGGAGGTTCATGGAGATTCATGGAGATTCATGGACATTCACAGAGATTTATGGAGGTTCATGGAGATTCATGGAAGTTCATAGGGATTCATGGAGGTTCATGGAGATTCACAGAGAAACATGGAGATTCATGGAGGTTCATGGAGATTCTTGGAGGTTCATGGACATTCATGGAGATTCATGGAGATACATTCATGGAGATTCATAGAGATTCATGGAGGTTCATGGAGATTCATGGAGATTCATGGACATTCACAGAGATTCATGGAGGTTCATGGAGATTCATTCATGGAGATTCATGGAGAATCATAGAGATTCATGGAGGTTCATAGAGATTCATAGAGAAACATGGAGATTCATGGAGGTTCATGGAGATTCTTGGAGGTTCATGGACATTCATGGAGATTCATGGAGATACATTCATGGAGATACATTCATGGAGATACATGGAGATTCATGGAGTTCATGGACATTCATGGAGATTTATGGAGATTCATGGAGATTTATGGAGATTCATAGAGATTCATGGAGGTTCATGGAGATTCATGGAGATTCATGGAGATTCATAGAGATTCATGGAGGTTCATGGAGATTCATGGAGATTCATGGAGGTTCATGGAGATTCATGGAGATTCATGGAGAATCATAGAGATTCATGGAGGTTCATAGAGATTCACAGAGAAACATGGAGATTCATGGAGGTTCATGGAGATTCTTGGAGGTTCATGGACATTAATGGAGATTCATGGAGATACATTCATGGAGATACATGGAGATTCATGGAGTTCATGGACATTCATGGAGATTCATGGAGATTCATTCATGGAGATACATGGAGATTCATGGAGTTCATGGAGGTTCATGGAGATTCATGGAGATTCATGGACATTCACAGAGATTCATGGAGGTTCATGGAGATTCATGGAAGTTCATAGGGATTCATGGAGGTTCATGGAGGTTCATGGAGATTCATGGAGATACATGGAGGTTCATAGAGTTCATGGAGATTCATGGAGGTTCATGGAGATTCATGGAGATTCATGGAGATTCATGGAGATTCATAGAGATTCATGGAGGTTCATGGAGATTCATGGAGATTCATAGAGATTCATGGAGGTTCATGGAGATTCATGGAGATTCATGGAGAATCATAGAGATTCATGGAGGTTCATAGAGATTCACAGAGAAACATGGAGATTCATGGAGGTTCATGGAGATTCTTGGAGGTTCATGGACATTCATGGAGATTCATGGAGATACATTCATGGAGATACATGGAGATTCATGGAGTTCATGGACATTCATGGAGATTCATGGAGATTCATGGAGATTCATTCATGGAGATACATGGAGATTCATGGAGTTCATGGAGATTCATGGAGCTTCATGGAGATTTATGGAGATTCATAGAGATTCATGGAGGTTCATGGAGATTCATGGAGATTCATGGACATTCACAGAGATTCATGGAGGTTCATGGAGATTCATGGAGGTCCATGGACATTCATGGAGATTCATGGAGATTCATTCATGGAGATACATGGATATTCATGGAGTTCATGGAGATTCATGGAGCTTCATGGAGATTTATGGAGATTCATGGAGATTTATGGAGATTCATAGAGATTCATGGAGGTTCATGGAGATTCATGGAGATTCATGGACATTCACAGAGATTCATGGAGGTTCATGGAGATTCATGGAGCTTCATGGAGATTCATTCATGGAGATTCATGGAGATTCATGGAGATTCATGGAGATTCATAGGGATTCATGGAAGTTCATGGAGATTCATGGAGGTTCATGGACATTCATGGAGATTCATGGATATTCACAGAGATTCATGGAGGTTCATGGAGATTCATGTAGGTTCATGGAGAATCATGGAGCTTCATGGAGATTCATTCATGGAGATTCATGGAGAATCATAGAGATTCATGGAGATTCATAGAGATTCATGGAGGTTCATGGAGATTCATGGAGATTCATGGAGATTCATGGACATTCATAGAGATTCAAGGAGATTCACAGAGATTCATGGAGGTTCATGGAGATTCATGGAGGTTCATGGAAATTAATGGAGATTCATGGAGATTCAGTCATGGAGATTCATGGAGAATCATAGAGATTCATGGAGGTTCATGGAGATTCATGGAGATACATGGAGATTCATGGAGTTCATGGAGATTCATGGAGGTTCATGGATATTCATGGAGATTTATGGAGATTCATAGAGATTCATGGAGGCTCATGGAGATTCATGGAGATTCATGGACATCCACAGAGATTCATGGAGGTTCATGGAGATTCATGGAGGTTCATGGAGAATCATGGAGCTTCATCTAGATTCATTCATGGAGATTTATGGAGAATCATAGAGATTCATGGAGGTTCATGGAGATTCAAAGAGAAACATGGAGATTCATGGAGGTTCATGGAGATTCAGTCATGGAGATTCATGGAGAATCATAGAGATTCATGGAGGTTCATTGAGATTCATGGAGATACATGGAGATTCATGGAGTTCATGGAGATTCATGGAGCTTCATGGAGATTTATGGAGATTCATGGAGATTTATTTAGATTCATAGAGATTCATGGAGGTTCATGGAGATTCATGGAGATTCATGGACATTCACAGAGATTCATGGAGGTTCATGGAGATTCATGGAGGTTCATGGAGATTCATTCATGGAGATTCATGGAGATTCATGGAGATTCATAGGGATTCATGGAGGTTCATGGAGGTTCATGGAGATTCATGGAGATACATGGAGATTCATGGAGTTCATGGAAATTCATGGAGATTCATGGAGATTCATGGAGATTCATAGAGATTCATGGAGGTTCATGGAGATTCATGGAGATTCATGGACATGCACATAGATTCATGGAGGTTCATGGAGATTCATTCATGGAGATTCATGGAGAATCATAGAGATTCATGGAGGTTCATAGAGATTCACAGAGAAACATGGAGATTCATGGAGGTTCATGGAGATTCTTGGAGGTTCATGGACATTCATGGAGATTCATGTAGATACATTCATGGAGATACATGGAGATTCATGGAGTTCATGGACATTCATGGAGATTCATGGAGATTCATTCATGGAGATACATGGAGATTCATGGAGTTCATGGAGATTCATGGAGCTTCATGGAGATTTATGGAGATTCATAGAGATTCATGGAGGTTCATGGAGATTCATGGAGATTCATGGACATTTACAGAGATTCATGGAGGTTCATGGAGATTCATGGAGGTCCATGGACATTCATGGAGATTCATGGAGATTCATTCATGGAGATACATGGATATTCATGGAGTTCATGGAGATTCATGGAGCTTCATGGAGATTTATGGAGATTCATGGAGATTTATGGAGATTCATAGAGATTCATGGAGGTTCATGGAGATTCATGGAGATTCATGGACATTCACAGAGATTCATGGAGGTTCATGGAGATTCATGGAGGTTCATAGGGATTCATGGAGGTTCATGGAGATTCATGGAGGTCCATGGACATTCATGGAGATTCATGGAGATTCATTCATGGAGATACATGGATATTCATGGAGTTCATGGAGATTCATGGAGCTTCATGGAGATTTATGGAGATTCATGGAGATTTATGGAGATTCATAGAGATTCATGGAGGTTCATGGAGATTCATGGAGATTCATGGACATTCACAGAGATTCATGGAGGTTCATGGAGATTCATGGAGGTTCATAGGGATTCATGGAGGTTCATGGTTGTTCATGGAGATTCATGGAGATACATGGAGATTCATAGAGTTCATGGAGGTTCATGGAGATTCATGGAGGTTCATGGAGATTCATTCATGGAGATTCATGGAGATTCATGGAGATTCATAGGGATTCATGGAGGTTCATGGAGGTTCATGGAGATTCATGGAGATACATGGAGATTCATGGAGTTCATGGAAATTCATGGAGATTCATGGAGATTCATGGAGATTCATAGAGATTCATGGAGGTTCATGGAGATTCATGGAGATTCATGGACATGCACAGAGATTCATGGAGGTTCATGGAGATTCATTCATGGAGATTCATGGAGAATCATAGAGATTCATGGAGGTTCATAGAGATTCACAGAGAAACATGGAGATTCATGGAGGTTCATAGAGATTCTTGGAGGTTCATGGACATTCATGGAGATTCATGGAGATACATTCATGGAGATACATGGAGATTCATGGAGTTCATGGACATTCATGGAGATTTATGGAGATTCATGGAGATTTATGGAGATTCATAGAGATTCATGGAGGTTCATGGAGATTCATGGAGATTCATGGAGATTCATAGAGATTCATGGAGGTTCATGGAGATTCATGGAGATTCATGGACATGCACAGAGATTCATGGAGGTTCATGGAGATTCATTCATGGAGATTCATGGAGAATCATAGAGATTCATGGAGGTTCATAGAGATTCACAGAGAAACATGGAGATTCATGGAGGTTCATGGAGATTCTTGGAGGTTCATGGACATTCATGGAGATTCATGGAGATACATTCATGGAGATACATGGAGATTCATGGAGTTCATGGACATTCATGGAGATTCATGGAGATTCATTCATGGAGATACATGGAGATTCATGGAGTTCATGGAGATTCATGGAGCTTCATGGAGATTTATGGAGATTCATAGAGATTCATGGAGGTTCATGGAGATTCATGGAGATTCATGGACATTCACAGAGATTCATGGAGGTTCATGGAGATTCATGGAGGTCCATGGACATTCATGGAGATTCATGGAGATTCATTCATGGAGATACATGGATATTCATGGAGTTCATGGAGATTCATGGAGCTTCATGGAGATTTATGGAGATTCATGGAGATTTATGGAGATTCATAGAGATTCATGGAGGTTCATGGAGATTCATGGAGATTCATGGACATTCACAGAGATTCATGGAGGTTCATGGAGATTCATGGAGGTTCATAGGGATTCATGGAGGTTCATGGAGGTTCATAGAGGTTCATAGAGAAACATGGAGATTCATGGAGGTTCATGGAGATTCTTGGAGGTTCATGGACATTCATGGAGATTCATGGAGATACATTCATGGAGATACATGGAGATTCATGGAGTTCATGGACATTCATGGAGATTCATGGAGATTCATTCATGGAGATACATGGAGATTCATGGAGTTCATGGAGATTCATGGAGCTTCATGGAGATTTATGGAGATTCATGGAGATTTATGGAGATTCATAGAGATTAATGGAGGTTCATGGAGATTCATGGAGATTCATGGACATTCACAGAGATTCATGGAGGTTCATTGAGATTCATGGAGGTTCATGGAGATTCATGGAGGTTCATGGAGATTCATGGAGATTCATGGACATTCACAGAGATTCATGGAGGTTCATGGAGATTCATGGAGGTTCATGGAGAATCATGGAGGTTCATGGAGATTCATGGAGGTTCATGGAGAATCATGGAGCTTCATGGAGATTCATTCATGGAGATTCATGGAGATTCATGGAGATTCATAGGGATTCATGGAGATTCATGGAGGTTCATGGATATTCATGGAGATTTATGGAGATTCATAGAGATTCATGGAGGCTCATGGAGATTCATGGAGATTCATGGACATCCACAGAGATTCATGGAGGTTCATGGAGATTCATGGAGGTTCATGGAGAATCATGGAGCTTCATCTAGATTCATTCATGGAGATTTATGGAGAATCATAGAGATTCATGGAGGTTCATGGAGATTCAAAGAGAAACATGGAGATTCATGGAGGTTCATGGAAATTCAGTCATGGAGATTCATGGAGAATCATAGAGATTCATGGAGGTTCATGGAGATTCATGGAGATACATGGAGATTCATGGAGGTTCATGGAGGTTCATGGAGGTTCATGGACATTCATGGAGATTCATGGAGCTTCATGGAGATTTATGGAGATTCATAGAGATTCATGGAGGTTCATGGAGATTCATGGAGATTCATGGACATTCACAGAGATTCATGGAGGTTCATGGAGATTCATGGAGGTCCATGGACATTCACAGAGATTCATGGAGGTTCATGGAGATTCATGGAGGTTCATGGAGAATCATGGAGCTTCATGGAGATTCATTCATGGAGATTCATGGAGAATCATAGAGATTCATGGAGATTCATAGAGATTCATGGAGGTTCATGGAGATTCATGGAGATTCATGGAGATTCATGGACATTCATGGAGATTCAAGGAGATTCACAGAGATTCATGGAGGTTCATGGAGATTCATGGAGGTTCATGGAAATTAATGGAGATTCATGGAGATTCAGTCATGGAGATTCATGGAGAATCATAGAGATTCATGGAGGTTCATGGAGATTCATGGAGATACATGGAGATTCATGGAGTTCATGGAGATTCATGGAGGTTCATGGATATTCATGGAGATTTATGGAGATTCATAGAGATTCATGGAGGCTCATGGAGATTCATGGAGATTCATGGACATCCACAGAGATTCATGGAGGTTCATGGAGATTCATGTAGGTTCATGGAGAATCATGGAGCTTCATGGAGATTCATTCATGGAGATTCATGGAGAATCATAGAGATTCATGGAGATTCATAGAGATTCATGGAGGTTCATGGAGATTCATGGAGATTCATGGAGATTCATGGACATTCATAGAGATTCAAGGAGATTCACAGAGATTCATGGAGGTTCATGGAGATTCATGGAGGTTCATGGAAATTAATGGAGATTCATGGAGATTCAGTCATGGAGATTCATGGAGAATCATAGAGATTCATGGAGGTTCATGGAGATTCATGGAGATACATGGAGATTCATGGAGTTCATGGAGATTCATGGAGGTTCATGGATATTCATGGAGATTTATGGAGATTCATAGAGATTCATGGAGGCTCATGGAGATTCATGGAGATTCATGGACATCCACAGAGATTCATGGAGGTTCATGGAGATTCATGGAGGTTCATGGAGAATCATGGAGCTTCATCTAGATTCATTCATGGAGATTTATGGAGAATCATAGAGATTCATGGAGGTTCATGGAGATTCAAAGAGAAACATGGAGATTCATGGAGGTTCATGGAGATTCAGTCATGGAGATTCATGGAGAATCATAGAGATTCATGGAGGTTCATTGAGATTCATGGAGATACATGGAGATTCATGGAGTTCATGGAGATTCATGGAGCTTCATGGAGATTTATGGAGATTCATGGAGATTTATTTAGATTCATAGAGATTCATGGAGGTTCATGGAGATTCATGGAGATTCATGGACATTCACAGAGATTCATGGAGGTTCATGGAGATTCATGGAGGTTCATGGAGATTCATTCATGGAGATTCATGGAGATTCATGGAGATTCATAGGGATTCATGGAGGTTCATGGAGGTTCATGGAGATTCATGGAGATACATGGAGATTCATGGAGTTCATGGAAATTCATGGAGATTCATGGAGATTCATGGAGATTCATAGAGATTCATGGAGGTTCATGGAGATTCATGGAGATTCATGGACATGCACATAGATTCATGGAGGTTCATGGAGATTCATTCATGGAGATTCATGGAGAATCATAGAGATTCATGGAGGTTCATAGAGATTCACAGAGAAACATGGAGATTCATGGAGGTTCATGGAGATTCTTGGAGGTTCATGGACATTCATGGAGATTCATGTAGATACATTCATGGAGATACATGGAGATTCATGGAGTTCATGGACATTCATGGAGATTCATGGAGATTCATTCATGGAGATACATGGAGATTCATGGAGTTCATGGAGATTCATGGAGCTTCATGGAGATTTATGGAGATTCATAGAGATTCATGGAGGTTCATGGAGATTCATGGAGATTCATGGACATTTACAGAGATTCATGGAGGTTCATGGAGATTCATGGAGGTCCATGGACATTCATGGAGATTCATGGAGATTCATTCATGGAGATACATGGATATTCATGGAGTTCATGGAGATTCATGGAGCTTCATGGAGATTTATGGAGATTCATGGAGATTTATGGAGATTCATAGAGATTCATGGAGGTTCATGGAGATTCATGGAGATTCATGGACATTCACAGAGATTCATGGAGGTTCATGGAGATTCATGGAGGTTCATAGGGATTCATGGAGGTTCATGGAGATTCATGGAGGTCCATGGACATTCATGGAGATTCATGGAGATTCATTCATGGAGATACATGGATATTCATGGAGTTCATGGAGATTCATGGAGCTTCATGGAGATTTATGGAGATTCATGGAGATTTATGGAGATTCATAGAGATTCATGGAGGTTCATGGAGATTCATGGAGATTCATGGACATTCACAGAGATTCATGGAGGTTCATGGAGATTCATGGAGGTTCATAGGGATTCATGGAGGTTCATGGAGGTTCATGGAGATTCATGGAGATACATGGAGATTCATAGAGTTCATGGAGGTTCATGGAGATTCATGGAGGTTCATGGAGATTCATTCATGGAGATTCATGGAGATTCATGGAGATTCATAGGGATTCATGGAGGTTCATGGAGGTTCATGGAGATTCATGGAGATACATGGAGATTCATGGAGTTCATGGAAATTCATGGAGATTCATGGAGATTCATGGAGATTCATAGAGATTCATGGAGGTTCATGGAGATTCATGGAGATTCATGGACATGCACAGAGATTCATGGAGGTTCATGGAGATTCATTCATGGAGATTCATGGAGAATCATAGAGATTCATGGAGGTTCATAGAGATTCACAGAGAAACATGGAGATTCATGGAGGTTCATAGAGATTCTTGGAGGTTCATGGACATTCATGGAGATTCATGGAGATACATTCATGGAGATACATGGAGATTCATGGAGTTCATGGACATTCATGGAGATTTATGGAGATTCATGGAGATTTATGGAGATTCATAGAGATTCATGGAGGTTCATGGAGATTCATGGAGATTCATGGAGATTCATAGAGATTCATGGAGGTTCATGGAGATTCATGGAGATTCATGGACATGCACAGAGATTCATGGAGGTTCATGGAGATTCATTCATGGAGATTCATGGAGAATCATAGAGATTCATGGAGGTTCATAGAGATTCACAGAGAAACATGGAGATTCATGGAGGTTCATGGAGATTCTTGGAGGTTCATGGACATTCATGGAGATTCATGGAGATACATTCATGGAGATACATGGAGATTCATGGAGTTCATGGACATTCATGGAGATTCATGGAGATTCATTCATGGAGATACATGGAGATTCATGGAGTTCATGGAGATTCATGGAGCTTCATGGAGATTTATGGAGATTCATAGAGATTCATGGAGGTTCATGGAGATTCATGGAGATTCATGGACATTCACAGAGATTCATGGAGGTTCATGGAGATTCATGGAGGTCCATGGACATTCATGGAGATTCATGGAGATTCATTCATGGAGATACATGGATATTCATGGAGTTCATGGAGATTCATGGAGCTTCATGGAGATTTATGGAGATTCATGGAGATTTATGGAGATTCATAGAGATTCATGGAGGTTCATGGAGATTCATGGAGATTCATGGACATTCACAGAGATTCATGGAGGTTCATGGAGATTCATGGAGGTTCATAGGGATTCATGGAGGTTCATGGAGGTTCATAGAGGTTCATAGAGAAACATGGAGATTCATGGAGGTTCATGGAGATTCTTGGAGGTTCATGGACATTCATGGAGATTCATGGAGATACATTCATGGAGATACATGGAGATTCATGGAGTTCATGGACATTCATGGAGATTCATGGAGATTCATTCATGGAGATACATGGAGATTCATGGAGTTCATGGAGATTCATGGAGCTTCATGGAGATTTATGGAGATTCATGGAGATTTATGGAGATTCATAGAGATTAATGGAGGTTCATGGAGATTCATGGAGATTCATGGACATTCACAGAGATTCATGGAGGTTCATTGAGATTCATGGAGGTTCATGGAGATTCATGGAGGTTCATGGAGATTCATGGAGATTCATGGACATTCACAGAGATTCATGGAGGTTCATGGAGATTCATGGAGGTTCATGGAGAATCATGGAGGTTCATGGAGATTCATGGAGGTTCATGGAGAATCATGGAGCTTCATGGAGATTCATTCATGGAGATTCATGGAGATTCATGGAGATTCATAGGGATTCATGGAGATTCATGGAGGTTCATGGATATTCATGGAGATTTATGGAGATTCATAGAGATTCATGGAGGCTCATGGAGATTCATGGAGATTCATGGACATCCACAGAGATTCATGGAGGTTCATGGAGATTCATGGAGGTTCATGGAGAATCATGGAGCTTCATCTAGATTCATTCATGGAGATTTATGGAGAATCATAGAGATTCATGGAGGTTCATGGAGATTCAAAGAGAAACATGGAGATTCATGGAGGTTCATGGAAATTCAGTCATGGAGATTCATGGAGAATCATAGAGATTCATGGAGGTTCATGGAGATTCATGGAGATACATGGAGATTCATGGAGTTCATGGAGATTCATGGAGCTTCATGGAGATTTATGGAGATTCATGGAGATTTATTTAGATTCATAGAGATTCATGGAGGTTCATGGAGATTCATGGAGATTCATGGACATTCACAGAGATTCATGGAGGTTCATGGAGATTCATGGAGGTTCATGGAGATTCATTCATGGAGATTCATGGAGATTCATGGAGATTCATAGGGATTCATGGAGGTTCATGGAGGTTCATGGAGGTTCATGGACATTCATGGAGATTCATGGAGCTTCATGGAGATTTATGGAGATTCATAGAGATTCATGGAGGTTCATGGAGATTCATGGAGATTCATGGACATTCACAGAGATTCATGGAGGTTCATGGAGATTCATGGAGGTCCATGGACATTCATGGAGATTCATGGAGATTCATTCATGGAGATACATGGATATTCATGGAGTTCATGGAGATTCATGGAGCTTCATGGAGATTTATGGAGATTCATGGAGATTTATGGAGATTCATAAAGATTCATGGAGGTTCATGGAGATTCATGGAGATTCATGGACATTCACAGAGATTCATGGAGGTTCATGGAGATTCATGGAGGTTCATGGAGATTCATTCATGGAGATTCATGGAGATTCATGGAGATTCATAGGGATTCATGGAGGTTCATGGAGGTTCATGGAGGTTCATGGACATTCATGGAGATTCATGGAGCTTCATGGAGATTTATGGACATTCACAGAGATTCATGGAGGTTCATGGAGATTCATGGAGGTCCATGGACATTCATGGAGATTCATGGAGATTCATTCATGGAGATACATGGATATTCATGGAGTTCATGGAGATTCATGGAGCTTCATGGAGATTTATGGAGATTCATGGAGATTTATGGAGATTCATAGAGATTCATGGAGGTTCATGGAGATTCATGGAGATTCATGGACATTCACAGAGATTCATGGAGGTTCATGGAGATTCATGGAGCTTCATGGAGATTCATTCATGGAGATTCATGGAGATTCATGGAGACTCATAGGGATTCATGGAAGTTCATGGAGATTCATGGAGGTTCATGGACATTCATGGAGATTCATGGATATTCACAGAGATTCATGGAGGTTCATGGAGATTCATGGAGGTTCATGGAGAATCATGGAGCTTCATGGAGATTCATTCATGGAGATTCATGGAGAATCATAGAGATTCATGGAGATTCATAGAGATTCATGGAGGTTCATGGAGATTCATGGAGATTCATGGAGATTCATGGACATTCATGGAGATTCAAGGAGATTCACAGAGATTCATGGAGGTTCATGGAGATTCATGGAGGTTCATGGAAATTAATGGAGATTCATGGAGATTCAGTCATGGAGATTCATGGAGAATCATAGAGATTCATGGAGGTTCATGGAGATTCATGGAGATACATGGAGATTCATGGAGTTCATGGAGATTCATGGAGGTTCATGGATATTCATGGAGATTTATGGAGATTCATAGAGATTCATGGAGGCTCATGGAGATTCATGGAGATTCATGGACATCCACAGAGATTCATGGAGGTTCATGGAGATTCATGGAGGTTCATGGAGAATCATGGAGCTTCATCTAGATTCATTCATGGAGATTTATGGAGAATCATAGAGATTCATGGAGGTTCATGGAGATTCAAAGAGAAACATGGAGATTCATGGAAGTTCATGGAGATTCAGTCATGGAGATTCATGGAGAATCATAGAGATTCATGGAGGTTCATGGAGATTCATGGAGATACATGGAGATTCATGGAGTTCATGGAGATTCATGGAGCTTCATGGAGATTTATGGAGATTCATGGAGATTTATTTAGATTCATAGAGATTCATGGAGGTTCATGGAGATTCATGGAGATTCATGGACATTCACAGAGATTCATGGAGGTTCATGGAGATTCATGGAGGTTCATGGAGATTCATTCATGGAGATTCATGGAGATTCATGGAGATTCATAGGGATTCATGGAGGTTCATGGAGGTTCATGGAGATTCATGGAGATACATGGAGATTCATGGAGTTCATGGAAATTCATGGAGATTCATGGAGATTCATGGAGATTCATAGAGATTCATGGAGGTTCATGGAGATTCATGGAGATTCATGGACATGCACAGAGATTCATGGAGGTTCATGGAGATTCATTCATGGAGATTCATGGAGAATCATAGAGATTCATGGAGGTTCATAGAGATTCACAGAGAAACATGGAGATTCATGGAGGTTCATGGAGATTCTTGGAGGTTCATGGACATTCATGGAGATTCATGGAGATACATTCATGGAGATACATGGAGATTCATGGAGTTCATGGACATTCATGGAGATTCATGGAGATTCATTCATGGAGATACATGGAGATTCATGGAGTTCATGGAGATTCATGGAGCTTCATGGAGATTTATGGAGATTCATAGAGATTCATGGAGGTTCATGGAGATTCATGGAGATTCATGGACATTCACAGAGATTCATGGAGGTTCATGGAGATTCATGGAGGTCCATGGACATTCATGGAGATTCATGGAGATTCATTCATGGAGATACATGGATATTCATGGAGTTCATGGAGATTCATGGAGCTTCATGGAGATTTATGGAGATTCATGGAGATTTATGGAGATTCATAGAGATTCATGGAGGTTCATGGAGATTCATGGAGATTCATGGACATTCACAGAGATTCATGGAGGTTCATGGAGATTCATGGAGGTTCATAGGGATTCATGGAGGTTCATGGAGATTCATGGAGGTCCATGGACATTCATGGAGATTCATGGAGATTCATTCATGGAGATACATGGATATTCATGGAGTTCATGGAGATTCATGGAGCTTCATGGAGATTTATGGAGATTCATGGAGATTTATGGAGATTCATAGAGATTCATGGAGGTTCATGGAGATTCATGGAGATTCATGGACATTCACAGAGATTCATGGAGGTTCATGGAGATTCATGGAGGTTCATAGGGATTCATGGAGGTTCATGGAGGTTCATGGAGATTCATGGAGATACATGGAGATTCATAGAGTTCATGGAGGTTCATGGAGATTCATGGAGGTTCATGGAGATTCATTCATGGAGATTCATGGAGATTCATGGAGATTCATAGGGATTCATGGAGGTTCATGGAGGTTCATGGAGATTCATGGAGATACATGGAGATTCATGGAGTTCATGGAAATTCATGGAGATTCATGGAGATTCATGGAGATTCATAGAGATTCATGGAGGTTCATGGAGATTCATGGAGATTCATGGACATGCACAGAGATTCATGGAGGTTCATGGAGATTCATTCATGGAGATTCATGGAGAATCATAGAGATTCATGGAGGTTCATAGAGATTCACAGAGAAACATGGAGATTCATGGAGGTTCATGGAGATTCTTGGAGGTTCATGGACATTCATGGAGATTCATGGAGATACATTCATGGAGATACATGGAGATTCATGGAGTTCATGGACATTCATGGAGATTCATGGAGATTCATTCATGGAGATACATGGAGATTCATGGAGTTCATGGAGGTTCATGGAGATTCATGGAGATTCATGGACATTCACAGAGATTCATGGAGGTTCATGGAGATTCATGGAGGTTCATAGGGATTCATGGAGGTTCATGGAGGTTCATGGAGATTCATGGAGATACATGGAGATTCATAGAGTTCATGGAGATTCATGGAGGTTCATGGAGATTCATGGAGATTCATGGAGATTCATGGAGATTCATAGAGATTCATGGATGTTCATGGAGATTCATGGAGATTCATGGACATTCACAGAGATTCATGGAGGTTCATGGAGATTCATTCATGGAGATTCATGGAGAATCATAGAGATTCATGGCGGTTCATAGAGATTCATAGAGAAACATGGAGATTCATGGAGGTTCATGGAGATTCTTGGAGGTTCATGGACATTCATGGAGATTCATGGAGATACATTCATGGAGATACATGGAGATTCATGGAGTTCATGGACATTCATGGAGATTTATGGAGATTCATGGAGATTTATGGAGATTCATAGAGATTCATGGAGGTTCATGGAGATTCATGGAGATTCATGGAGATTCATAGAGATTCATGGAGGTTCATGGAGATTCATGGAGATTCATGGACATGCACAGAGATTCATGGAGGTTCATGGAGATTCATTCATGGAGATTCATGGAGAATCATAGAGATTCATGGAGGTTCATAGAGATTCACAGAGAAACATGGAGATTCATGGAGGTTCATGGAGATTCTTGGAGGTTCATGGACATTCATGGAGATTCATGGAGATACATTCATGGAGATACATGGAGATTCATGGAGTTCATGGACATTCATGGAGATTCATGGAGATTCATTCATGGAGATACATGGAGATTCATGGAGTTCATGGAGATTCATGGAGCTTCATGGAGATTTATGGAGATTCATAGAGATTCATGGAGGTTCATGGAGATTCATGGAGATTCATGGACATTCACAGAGATTCATGGAGGTTCATGGAG
The DNA here is from genome assembly GCA_963971365.1 of Lasioglossum villosulum. Lineage (NCBI taxonomy): Eukaryota > Metazoa > Arthropoda > Insecta > Hymenoptera > Halictidae > Lasioglossum > Lasioglossum villosulum. The sequence goes on from OZ020495.1 coordinate 35,216,931, forward strand.
ATTCATGGAGGTCCATGGACATTCATGGAGATTCATGGAGATTCATTCATGGAGATACATGGATATTCATGGAGTTCATGGAGATTCATGGAGCTTCATGGAGATTTATGGAGATTCATGGAGATTTATGGAGATTCATAGAGATTCATGGAGGTTCATGGAGATTCATGGAGATTCATGGACATTCACAGAGATTCATGGAGGTTCATGGAGATTCATGGAGGTTCATAGGGATTCATGGAGGTTCATGGAGGTTCATGGAGATTCATGGAGATACATGGAGATTCATAGAGTTCATGGAGATTCATGGAGGTTCATGGAGATTCATGGAGATTCATGGAGATTCATGGAGATTCATAGAGATTCATGGAGGTTCATGGAGATTCATGGAGATTCATGGACATTCACAGAGATTCATGGAGGTTCATGGAGATTCATTCATGGAGATTCATGGAGAATCATAGAGATTCATGGAGGTTCATAGAGATTCATAGAGAAACATGGAGATTCATGGAGGTTCATGGAGATTCTTGGAGGTTCATGGACATTCATGGAGATTCATGGAGATACATTCATGGAGATACATGGAGATTCATGGAGTTCATGGACATTCATGGAGATTCATGGAGATTCATTCATGGAGATACATGGAGATTCATGGAGTTCATGGAGATTCATGGAGCTTCATGGAGATTTATGGAGATTCATGGAGATTTATGGAGATTCATAGAGATTAATGGAGGTTCATGGAGATTCATGGAGATTCATGGACATTCACAGACATTCATGGAGGTTCATTGAGATTCATGGAGGTTCATGGAGATTCATGGAGGTTCATGGAGATTCATGGAGATTCATGGACATTCACAGAGATTCATGGAGGTTCATGGAGATTCATGGAGGTTCATGGAGAATCATGGAGGTTCATGGAGATTCATGGAGGTTCATGGAGAATCATGGAGCTTCATGGAGATTCATTCATGGAGATTCATGGAGATTCATGGAGATTCATAGGGATTCATGGAGATTCATGGAGGTTCATGGATATTCATGGAGATTTATGGAGATTCATAGAGATTCATGGAGGTTCATGGAGATTCATGGAGATTCATGGACATTCACAGAGATTCATGGAGGTTCATGGAGATTCATGGAGGTTCATGGAGATTCATTCATGGAGATTCATGGAGATTCATGGAGATTCATAGGGATTCATGGAGGTTCATGGAGGTTCATGGAGGTTCATGGACATTCATGGAGATTCATGGAGCTTCATGGAGATTTATGGAGATTCATAGAGATTCATGGAGGTTCATGGAGATTCATGGAGATTCATGGACATTCACAGAGATTCATTTAGGTTCATGGAGATTCATGGAGGTCCATGGACATTCATGGAGATTCATGGAGATTCATTCATGGAGATACATGGATATTCATGGAGTTCATGGAGATTCATGGAGCTTCATGGAGATTTATGGAGATTCATGGAGATTTATGGAGATTCATAAAGATTCATGGAGGTTCATGGAGATTCATGGAGATTCATGGACATTCACAGAGATTCATGGAGGTTCATGGAGATTCATGGAGGTTCATAGGGATTCATGGAGGTTCATGGAGGTTCATGGAGATTCATGGAGATACATGGAGATTCATAGAGTTCATGGAGATTCATGGAGGTTCATGGAGATTCATGGAGATTCATGGAGATTCATGGAGTTATTGGAGATTCATGGAGATTCATGGAGATTCATGGAGATTCATAGAGATTCATGGAGGTTCATGGAGATTCATGGAGATTCATGGACATGCACAGAGATTCATGGAGGTTCATGGAGATTCATTCATGGAGATTCATGGAGAATCATAGAGATTCATGGAGGTTCATAGAGATTCACAGAGAAACATGGAGATTCATGGAGGTTCATGGAGATTCTTGGAGGTTCATGGACATTCATGGAGATTCATGGAGATACATTCATGGAGATACATGGAGATTCATGGAGTTCATGGACATTCATGGAGATTCATGGAGATTCATGGAGATTTATTTAGATTCATAGAGATTCATGGAGGTTCATGGAGATTCATTCATGGAGATTCATGGACATTCACAGAGATTCATGGAGGTTCATGGAGATTCATGGAGGTTCATGGAGATTCATTCATGGAGATTCATGGAGATTCATGGAGATTCATAGGGATTCATGGAGGTTCATGGAGGTTCATGGAGATTCATGGAGATACATGGAGATTCATGGAGTTCATGGAGATTCATGGAGATTCATGGAGATTCATGGAGATTCATGGAGATTCATGGAGATTCATGGAGATTCATAGAGATTCATGGAGGTTCATGGAGATTCATGGAGATTCATGGACATTCACAGAGATTCATGGAGGTTCATGGAGATTCATTCATGGAGATTCATGGAGAATCATAGAGATTCATGGAGGTTCATAGAGATTCATAGAGAAACATGGAGATTCATGGAGGTTCATGGAGATTCTTGGAGGTTCATGGACATTCATGGAGATTCATGGAGATACATTCATGGAGATACATGGAGATTCATGGAGTTCATGGACATTCATGGAGATTCATGGAGATTCATTCATGGAGATACATGGAGATTCATGGAGTTCATGGAGATTCATGGAGCTTCATGGAGATTTATGGAGATTCATGGAGATTTATGGAGATTCATAGAGATTAATGGAGGTTCATGGAGATTCATGGAGATTCATGGACATTCACAGAGATTCATGGAGGTTCATTGAGATTCATGGAGGTTCATGGAGATTCATGGAGGTTCATGGAGATTCATGGAGATTCATGGACATTCACAGAGATTCATGGAGGTTCATGGAGATTCATGGAGGTTCATGGAGAATCATGGAGGTTCATGGAGATTCATGGAGGTTCATGGAGAATCATGGAGCTTCATGGAGATTCATTCATGGAGATTCATGGAGATTCATGGAGATTCATAGGGATTCATGGAGATTCATGGAGGTTCATGGATATTCATGGAGATTTATGGAGATTCATAGAGATTCATGGAGGCTCATGGAGATTCATGGAGATTCATGGACATCCACAGAGATTCATGGAGGTTCATGGAGATTCATGGAGGTTCATGGAGAATCATGGAGCTTCATCTAGATTCATTCATGGAGATTTATGGAGAATCATAGAGATTCATGGAGGTTCATGGAGATTCAAAGAGAAACATGGAGATTCATGGAGGTTCATGGAGATTCAGTCATGGAGATTCATGGAGAATCATACAGATTCATGGAGGGTCATGGAGATTCATGGAGATACATGGAGATTCATGGAGTTCATGGAGATTCATGGAGCTTCATGGAGATTTATGGAGATTCATGGAGATTTATTTAGATTCATAGAGATTCATGGAGGTTCATGGAGATTCATGGAGATTCATGGACATACACAGAGATTCATGGAGGTTCATGGAGATTCATGGAGGTTCATGGAGATTCATTCATGGAGATTCATGGAGATTCATGGAGATTCATAGGGATTCATGGAGGTTCATGGAGGTTCATGGAGATTCATGGAGATTCATGGAGATTCATGGAGTTCATGGAGATTCATGGAGATTCATGGACATGCACAGAGATTCATGGAGGTTCATGGAGATTCATTCATGGAGATTCATGGAGAATCATAGAGATTCATGGAGGTTCATAGAGATTCACAGAGAAACATGGAGATTCATGGAGGTTCATGGAGATTCTTGGAGGTTCATGGACATTCATGGAGATTCATGGAGATACATTCATGGAGATACATGGAGATTCATGGAGTTCATGGACATTCATGGAGATTCATGGAGATTCATTCATGGAGATACATGGAGATTCATGGAGTTCATGGAGATTCATGGAGCTTCATGGAGATTTATGGAGATTCATAGAGATTCATGGAGGTTCATGGAGATTCATGGAGATTCATGGACATTCACAGAGATTCATGGAGGTTCATGGAGATTCATGGAGGTCCATTGACATTCATGGAGATTCATGGAGATTCATTCATGGAGATACATGGATATTCATGGAGTTCATGGAGATTCATGGAGCTTCATGGAGATTTATGGAGATTCATGGAGATTTATGGAGATTCATAAAGATTCATGGAGGTTCATGGAGATTCATGGAGATTCATGGACATTCACAGAGATTCATAGAGGTTCATGGAGATTCATGGAGGTTCATAGGGATTCATGGAGGTTCATGGAGGTTCATGGAGATTCATGGAGATACATGGAGATTCATAGAGTTCATGGAGATTCATGGAGGTTCATGGAGATTCATGGAGATTCATGGACATTCACAGAGATTCATGGAGGTTCATGGAGATTCATTCATGGAGATTCATTCATGGAGATTCATGGAGAATCATAGAGATTCATGGAGGTTCATAGAGATTCATAGAGAAACATGGAGATTCATGGAGGTTCATGGAGATTCTTGGAGGTTCATGGACATTCATGGAGATTCATGGAGATACATGGAGATTCATGGAGGTTCATGGACATTCATGGAGATTCATGGAGATTCATTCATGGAGATACATGGAGATTCATGGAGTTCATGGAGATTCATGGAGCTTCATGGAGATTTATGGAGATTCATGGAGATTTATGGAGATTCATAGAGATTAATGGAGGTTCATGGAGATTCATGGAGATTCATGGACATTCACAGAGATTCATGGAGGTTCATTGAGATTCATGGAGGTTCATGGAGATTCATGGAGGTTCATGGAGATTCATGGAGATTCATGGACATTCACAGAGATTCATGGAGGTTCATGGAGATTCATGGAGGTTCATGGAGAATCATGGAGGTTCATGGAGATTCATGGAGGTTCATGGAGAATCATGGAGCTTCATGGAGATTCATTCATGGAGATTCATGGAGATTCATGGAGATTCATAGGGATTCATGGAGATTCATGGAGGTTCATGGATATTCATGGAGATTTATGGAGATTCATAGAGATTCATGGAGGCTCATGGAGATTCATGGAGATTCATGGACATCCACAGAGATTCATGGAGGTTCATGGAGATTCATGGAGGTTCATGGAGAATCATGGAGCTTCATCTAGATTCATTCATGGAGATTTATGGAGAATCATAGAGATTCATGGAGGTTCATGGAGATTCAAAGAGAAACATGGAGATTCATGGAGGTTCATGGAGATTCAGTCATGGAGATTCATGGAGAATCATACAGATTCATGGAGGGTCATGGAGATTCATGGAGATACATGGAGATTCATGGAGTTCATGGAGATTCATGGAGGTTCATAGAGATTCATAGAGAAACATGGAGATTCATGGAGGTTCATGGAGATTCTTGGAGGTTCATGGACATTCATGGAGATTCATGGAGATACATGGAGATTCATGGAGGTTCATGGACATTCATGGAGATTCATGGAGATTCATTCATGGAGATACATGGAGATTCATGGAGTTCATGGAGATTCATGGAGCTTCATGGAGATTTATGGAGATTCATGGAGATTTATGGAGATTCATAGAGATTAATGGAGGTTCATGGAGATTCATGGAGATTCATGGACATTCACAGAGATTCATGGAGGTTCATTGAGATTCATGGAGGTTCATGGAGATTCATGGAGGTTCATGGAGATTCATGGAGATTCATGGACATTCACAGAGATTCATGGAGGTTCATGGAGATTCATGGAGGTTCATGGAGAATCATGGAGGTTCATGGAGATTCATGGAGGTTCATGGAGAATCATGGAGCTTCATGGAGATTCATTCATGGAGATTCATGGAGATTCATGGAGATTCATAGGGATTCATGGAGATTCATGGAGGTTCATGGATATTCATGGAGATTTATGGAGATTCATAGAGATTCATGGAGGCTCATGGAGATTCATGGAGATTCATGGACATCCACAGAGATTCATGGAGGTTCATGGAGATTCATGGAGGTTCATGGAGAATCATGGAGCTTCATCTAGATTCATTCATGGAGATTTATGGAGAATCATAGAGATTCATGGAGGTTCATGGAGATTCAAAGAGAAACATGGAGATTCATGGAGGTTCATGGAGATTCAGTCATGGAGATTCATGGAGAATCATACAGATTCATGGAGGGTCATGGAGATTCATGGAGATACATGGAGATTCATGGAGTTCATGGAGATTCATGGAGCTTCATGGAGATTTATGGAGATTCATGGAGATTTATTTAGATTCATAGAGATTCATGGAGGTTCATGGAGATTCATGGAGATTCATGGACATACACAGAGATTCATGGAGGTTCATGGAGATTCATGGAGGTTCATGGAGATTCATTCATGGAGATTCATGGAGATTCATGGAGATTCATAGGGATTCATGGAGGTTCATGGAGGTTCATGGAGATTCATGGAGATTCATGGAGATTCATGGAGTTCATGGAGATTCATGGAGATTCATGGACATGCACAGAGATTCATGGAGGTTCATGGAGATTCATTCATGGAGATTCATGGAGAATCATAGAGATTCATGGAGGTTCATAGAGATTCACAGAGAAACATGGAGATTCATGGAGGTTCATGGAGATTCTTGGAGGTTCATGGACATTCATGGAGATTCATGGAGATACATTCATGGAGATACATGGAGATTCATGGAGTTCATGGACATTCATGGAGATTCATGGAGATTCATTCATGGAGATACATGGAGATTCATGGAGTTCATGGAGATTCATGGAGCTTCATGGAGATTTATGGAGATTCATAGAGATTCATGGAGGTTCATGGAGATTCATGGAGATTCATGGACATTCACAGAGATTCATGGAGGTTCATGGAGATTCATGGAGGTCCATTGACATTCATGGAGATTCATGGAGATTCATTCATGGAGATACATGGATATTCATGGAGTTCATGGAGATTCATGGAGCTTCATGGAGATTTATGGAGATTCATGGAGATTTATGGAGATTCATAAAGATTCATGGAGGTTCATGGAGATTCATGGAGATTCATGGACATTCACAGAGATTCATAGAGGTTCATGGAGATTCATGGAGGTTCATAGGGATTCATGGAGGTTCATGGAGGTTCATGGAGATTCATGGAGATACATGGAGATTCATAGAGTTCATGGAGATTCATGGAGGTTCATGGAGATTCATGGAGATTCATGGACATTCACAGAGATTCATGGAGGTTCATGGAGATTCATTCATGGAGATTCATTCATGGAGATTCATGGAGAATCATAGAGATTCATGGAGGTTCATAGAGATTCATAGAGAAACATGGAGATTCATGGAGGTTCATGGAGATTCTTGGAGGTTCATGGACATTCATGGAGATTCATGGAGATACATGGAGATTCATGGAGGTTCATGGAGATTCATGGAGGTTCATGGAGATTCATGGAGATTCATGGACATTCACAGAGATTCATGGAGGTTCATGGAGATTCATGGAGGTTCATGGAGAATCATGGAGGTTCATGGAGATTCATGGAGGTTCATGGAGAATCATGGAGCTTCATGGAGATTCATTCATGGAGATTCATGGAGATTCATGGAGATTCATAGGGATTCATGGAGATTCATGGAGGTTCATGGATATTTATGGAGATTCATGGAGATTTATGGAGATTCATGGACATTCACAGAGATTCATGGAGGTTCATGGAGATTCATTCATGGAGATTCATGGAGAATCATAGAGATTCATGGAGGTTCATAGAGATTCATAGAGAAACATGGAGATTCATGGAGGTTCATGGAGAATCATGGAGTTTCATGGAGATTCATTCATGGAGATTCATGGAGAATCATAGAGATTCATGGAGGTTCATGGAGATTTATAGAGAAACATGGAGATTCATGGAGGTTCATGGACATTCATGGAGATTCATGGAGATTCATTCATGGAGATACATGGATATTCATGGAGTTCATGGAGATTCATGGAGCTTCATGGAGATTTATGGAGATTCATGGAGATTTATGGAGATTCATAGAGATTCATGGAGGTTCATGGAGATTCATGGAGATTCATGGACATTCACAGAGATTCATGGAGGTTCATGGAGATTCATGGAGGTTCATGGAGATTCATGGAGGTTCATGGAGATTCATGGAGATTCATGGACATTCACAAAGATCCATGGAGGTTCATGGAGATTCATGGAGGTTCATGGAGAATCATGGAGCTTCATGGAGATTCATTCATGGAGATTCATGGAGATTCATGGAGATTCATAGGGATTCATGGAAGTTCATGGAGATTCATGGAGGTTCATGGACATTCATGGAGATTCATGGTATTCACAGAGATTCATGGAGGTTCATGGAGATTCATGGAGGTTCATGGAGAATCATGGAGATTCATGGAGAATCATAGAGATTCATGGAGATTCATAGAGATTCATGGAGGTTCATGGAGATTCATGGAGATTCATGGACGTTCACAGAGATTCATGGAGGTTCATGGAGATTCATGGAGGTTCATGGAGAATCATGGAGCTTCATGGAGATTCATTCATGGAGATTCATGGAGATTCATGGAGATTCATAGGGATTCATGGAGGTTCATAGAGATTCACAGAGAAACATGGAGATTCATGGAGGTTCATGGAGATTCTTGGAGGTTCATGGACATTCATGGAGATTCATGGAGATACATTCATGGAGATACATGGAGATTCATGGAGTTCATGGACATTCATGGAGATTCATGGAGATTCATTCATGGAGATACATGGAGATTCATGGAGTTCATGGAGATTCATGGAGCTTCATGGAGATTTATGGAGATTCATAGAGATTCATGGAGGTTCATGGAGATTCATGGAGATTCATGGACATTCACAGAGATTCATGGAGGTTCATGGAGATTCATGGAGGTCCATGGACATTCATGGAGATTCATGGAGATTCATTCATGGAGATACATGGATATTCATGGAGTTCATGGAGATTCATGGAGCTTCATGGAGATTTATGGAGATTCATGGAGATTTATGGAGATTCATAGAGATTCATGGAGGTTCATGGAGATTCATGGAGATTCATGGACATTCACAGAGATTCATGGAGGTTCATGGAGATTCATGGAGGTTCATAGGGATTCATGGAGGTTCATGGAGGTTCATGGAGATTCATGGAGATACATGGAGATTCATAGATTTCATGGAGATTCATGGAGGTTCATGGAGATTCATGGAGATTCATGGAGATTCATAGAGATTCATGGAGGTTCATGGAGATTCATGGAGATTCATGGACGTTCACAGAGATTCATGGAGGTTCATGGAGATTCATGGAGGTTCATGGAGAATCATGGAGCTTCATGGAGATTCATTCATGGAGATTCATGGAGATTCATGGAGTTCATGGAGATTCATGGAGCTTCATGGAGATTTATGGAGATTCATGGAGATTTATGGAGATTCATAGAGATTAATGGAGGTTCATGGAGATTCATGGAGATTCATGGACATTCACAGAGATTCATGGAGGTTCATTGAGATTCATGGAGGTTCATGGAGATTCATGGAGGTTCATGGAGATTCATGGAGATTCATGGACATTCACAGAGATTCATGGAGGTTCATGGAGATTCATGGAGGTTCATGGAGAATCATGGAGGTTCATGGAGATTCATGGAGGTTCATGGAGAATCATGGAGCTTCATGGAGATTCATTCATGGAGATTCATGGAGATTCATGGAGATTCATAGGGATTCATGGAGATTCATGGAGGTTCATGGATATTCATGGAGATTTATGGAGATTCATAGAGATTCATGGAGGTTCATGGAGATTCATGGAGATTCATGGACATTCACAGAGATTCATGGAGGTTCATGGAGATTCATGGAGGTTCATGGAGATTCATTCATGGAGATTCATGGAGATTCATGGAGATTCATAGGGATTCATGGAGGTTCATGGAGGTTCATGGAGGTTCATGGACATTCATGGAGATTCATGGAGCTTCATGGAGATTTATGGAGATTCATAGAGATTCATGGAGGTTCATGGAGATTCATGGAGATTCATGGACATTCACAGAGATTCATGGAGGTTCATGGAGATTCATGGAGGTCCATGGACATTCATGGAGATTCATGGAGATTCATTCATGGAGATACATGGATATTCATGGAGTTCATGGAGATTCATGGAGCTTCATGGAGATTTATGGAGATTCATGGAGATTTATGGAGATTCATAAAGATTCATGGAGGTTCATGGAGATTCATGGAGATTCATGGACATTCACAGAGATTCATGGAGGTTCATGGAGATTCATGGAGGTTCATAGGGATTCATGGAGGTTCATGGAGGTTCATGGAGATTCATGGAGATACATGGAGATTCATAGAGTTCATGGAGATTCATGGAGGTTCATGGAGATTCATGGAGATTCATGGACATGCACAGAGATTCATGGAGGTTCATGGAGATTCATTCATGGAGATTCATGGAGAATCATAGAGATTCATGGAGGTTCATAGAGATTCACAGAGAAACATGGAGATTCATGGAGGTTCATGGAGATTCTTGGAGGTTCATGGACATTCATGGAGATTCATGGAGATACATTCATGGAGATACATGGAGATTCATGGAGTTCATGGACATTCATGGAGATTCATGGAGATTCATGGAGATTTATTTAGATTCATAGAGATTCATGGAGGTTCATGGAGATTCATGGAGATTCATGGACATTCACAGAGATTCATGGAGGTTCATGGAGATTCATGGAGGTTCATGGAGATTCATTCATGGAGATTCATGGAGATTCATGGAGATTCATAGGGATTCATGGACGTTCATGGAGGTTCATGGAGATTCATGGAGATACATGGAGATTCATGGAGTTCATGGAGATTCATGGAGATTCATGGAGATTCATGGAGATTCATGGAGATTCATGGAGATTCATGGAGATTCATAGAGATTCATGGAGGTTCATGGAGATTCATGGAGATTCATGGACATTCACAGAGATTCATGGAGGTTCATGGAGATTCATTCATGGAGATTCATGGAGAATCATAGAGATTCATGGAGGTTCATAGAGATTCATAGAGAAACATGGAGATTCATGGAGGTTCATGGAGATTCTTGGAGGTTCATGGACATTCATGGAGATTCATGGAGATACATTCATGGAGATTCATGGAGATACATTCATGGAGATACATGGAGATTCATGGAGTTCATGGACATTCATGGAGATTCATGGAGATTCATTCATGGAGATACATGGAGATTCATGGAGTTCATGGAGATTCATGGAGCTTCATGGAGATTTATGGAGATTCATGGAGATTTATGGAGATTCATAGAGATTAATGGAGGTTCATGGAGATTCATGGAGATTCATGGACATTCACAGAGATTCATGGAGGTTCATTGAGATTCATGGAGGTTCATGGAGATTCATGGAGGTTCATGGAGATTCATGGAGATTCATGGACATTCACAGAGATTCATGGAGGTTCATGGAGATTCATGGAGGTTCATGGAGAATCATGGAGGTTCATGGAGATTCATGGAGGTTCATGGAGAATCATGGAGCTTCATGGAGATTCATTCATGGAGATTCATGGAGATTCATGGAGATTCATAGGGATTCATGGAGATTCATGGAGGTTCATGGATATTCATGGAGATTTATGGAGATTCATAGAGATTCATGGAGGCTCATGGAGATTCATGGAGATTCATGGACATCCACAGAGATTCATGGAGGTTCATGGAGATTCATGGAGGTTCATGGAGAATCATGGAGCTTCATCTAGATTCATTCATGGAGATTTATGGAGAATCATAGAGATTCATGGAGGTTCATGGAGATTCAAAGAGAAACATGGAGATTCATGGAGGTTCATGGAGATTCAGTCATGGAGATTCATGGAGAATCATACAGATTCATGGAGGGTCATGGAGATTCATGGAGATACATGGAGATTCATGGAGTTCATGGAGATTCATGGAGCTTCATGGAGATTTATGGAGATTCATGGAGATTTATTTAGATTCATAGAGATTCATGGAGGTTCATGGAGATTCATGGAGATTCATGGACATTCACAGAGATTCATGGAGGTTCATGGAGATTCATGGAGGTTCATGGAGATTCATTCATGGAGATTCATGGAGATTCATGGAGATTCATAGGGATTCATGGAGGTTCATGGAGGTTCATGGAGATTCATGGAGATACATGGAGATTCATGGAGTTCATGGAGATTCATGGAGCTTCATGGAGATTTATGGAGATTCATGGAGATTTATTTAGATTCATAGAGATTCATGGAGGTTCATGGAGATTCATGGAGATTCATGGACATACACAGAGATTCATGGAGGTTCATGGAGATTCATGGAGGTTCATGGAGATTCATTCATGGAGATTCATGGAGATTCATGGAGATTCATAGGGATTCATGGAGGTTCATGGAGGTTCATGGAGATTCATGGAGATTCATGGAGATTCATGGAGTTCATGGAGATTCATGGAGATTCATGGACATGCACAGAGATTCATGGAGGTTCATGGAGATTCATTCATGGAGATTCATGGAGAATCATAGAGATTCATGGAGGTTCATAGAGATTCACAGAGAAACATGGAGATTCATGGAGGTTCATGGAGATTCTTGGAGGTTCATGGACATTCATGGAGATTCATGGAGATACATTCATGGAGATACATGGAGATTCATGGAGTTCATGGACATTCATGGAGATTCATGGAGATTCATTCATGGAGATACATGGAGATTCATGGAGTTCATGGAGATTCATGGAGCTTCATGGAGATTTATGGAGATTCATAGAGATTCATGGAGGTTCATGGAGATTCATGGAGATTCATGGACATTCACAGAGATTCATGGAGGTTCATGGAGATTCATGGAGGTCCATTGACATTCATGGAGATTCATGGAGATTCATTCATGGAGATACATGGATATTCATGGAGTTCATGGAGATTCATGGAGCTTCATGGAGATTTATGGAGATTCATGGAGATTTATGGAGATTCATAAAGATTCATGGAGGTTCATGGAGATTCATGGAGATTCATGGACATTCACAGAGATTCATAGAGGTTCATGGAGATTCATGGAGGTTCATAGGGATTCATGGAGGTTCATGGAGGTTCATGGAGATTCATGGAGATACATGGAGATTCATAGAGTTCATGGAGATTCATGGAGGTTCATGGAGATTCATGGAGATTCATGGACATTCACAGAGATTCATGGAGGTTCATGGAGATTCATTCATGGAGATTCATTCATGGAGATTCATGGAGAATCATAGAGATTCATGGAGGTTCATAGAGATTCATAGAGAAACATGGAGATTCATGGAGGTTCATGGAGATTCTTGGAGGTTCATGGACATTCATGGAGATTCATGGAGATACATGGAGATTCATGGAGGTTCATGGAGATTCATGGAGGTTCATGGAGATTCATGGAGATTCATGGACATTCACAGAGATTCATGGAGGTTCATGGAGATTCATGGAGGTTCATGGAGAATCATGGAGGTTCATGGAGATTCATGGAGGTTCATGGAGAATCATGGAGCTTCATGGAGATTCATTCATGGAGATTCATGGAGATTCATGGAGATTCATAGGGATTCATGGAGATTCATGGAGGTTCATGGATATTTATGGAGATTCATGGAGATTTATGGAGATTCATGGACATTCACAGAGATTCATGGAGGTTCATGGAGATTCATTCATGGAGATTCATGGAGAATCATAGAGATTCATGGAGGTTCATAGAGATTCATAGAGAAACATGGAGATTCATGGAGGTTCATGGAGAATCATGGAGTTTCATGGAGATTCATTCATGGAGATTCATGGAGAATCATAGAGATTCATGGAGGTTCATGGAGATTTATAGAGAAACATGGAGATTCATGGAGGTTCATGGACATTCATGGAGATTCATGGAGATTCATTCATGGAGATACATGGATATTCATGGAGTTCATGGAGATTCATGGAGCTTCATGGAGATTTATGGAGATTCATGGAGATTTATGGAGATTCATAGAGATTCATGGAGGTTCATGGAGATTCATGGAGATTCATGGACATTCACAGAGATTCATGGAGGTTCATGGAGATTCATGGAGGTTCATGGAGATTCATGGAGGTTCATGGAGATTCATGGAGATTCATGGACATTCACAAAGATCCATGGAGGTTCATGGAGATTCATGGAGGTTCATGGAGAATCATGGAGCTTCATGGAGATTCATTCATGGAGATTCATGGAGATTCATGGAGATTCATAGGGATTCATGGAAGTTCATGGAGATTCATGGAGGTTCATGGACATTCATGGAGATTCATGGTATTCACAGAGATTCATGGAGGTTCATGGAGATTCATGGAGGTTCATGGAGAATCATGGAGATTCATGGAGAATCATAGAGATTCATGGAGATTCATAGAGATTCATGGAGGTTCATGGAGATTCATGGAGATTCATGGACGTTCACAGAGATTCATGGAGGTTCATGGAGATTCATGGAGGTTCATGGAGAATCATGGAGCTTCATGGAGATTCATTCATGGAGATTCATGGAGATTCATGGAGATTCATAGGGATTCATGGAGGTTCATAGAGATTCACAGAGAAACATGGAGATTCATGGAGGTTCATGGAGATTCTTGGAGGTTCATGGACATTCATGGAGATTCATGGAGATACATTCATGGAGATACATGGAGATTCATGGAGTTCATGGACATTCATGGAGATTCATGGAGATTCATTCATGGAGATTCATGGAGGTTCATGGAGATTCATGGAGGTTCATAGGGATTCATGGAGGTTCATGGAGGTTCATGGAGATTCATGGAGATACATGGAGATTCATAGATTTCATGGAGATTCATGGAGGTTCATGGAGATTCATGGAGATTCATGGAGATTCATAGAGATTCATGGAGGTTCATGGAGATTCATGGAGATTCATG
This sequence comes from Lasioglossum villosulum, assembly GCA_963971365.1. Taxonomy (NCBI): domain Eukaryota; kingdom Metazoa; phylum Arthropoda; class Insecta; order Hymenoptera; family Halictidae; genus Lasioglossum; species Lasioglossum villosulum. The sequence continues at coordinate 35,232,010 of OZ020495.1, forward strand.
GACGTTCACAGAGATTCATGGAGGTTCATGGAGATTCATGGAGGTTCATGGAGAATCATGGAGCTTCATGGAGATTCATTCATGGAGATTCATGGAGATTCATGGAGTTCATGGAGATTCATGGAGCTTCATGGAGATTTATGGAGATTCATGGAGATTTATGGAGATTCATAGAGATTAATGGAGGTTCATGGAGATTCATGGAGATTCATGGACATTCACAGAGATTCATGGAGGTTCATTGAGATTCATGGAGGTTCATGGAGATTCATGGAGGTTCATGGAGATTCATGGAGATTCATGGACATTCACAGAGATTCATGGAGGTTCATGGAGATTCATGGAGGTTCATGGAGAATCATGGAGGTTCATGGAGATTCATGGAGGTTCATGGAGAATCATGGAGCTTCATGGAGATTCATTCATGGAGATTCATGGAGATTCATGGAGATTCATAGGGATTCATGGAGATTCATGGAGGTTCATGGATATTCATGGAGATTTATGGAGATTCATAGAGATTCATGGAGGTTCATGGAGATTCATGGAGATTCATGGACATTCACAGAGATTCATGGAGGTTCATGGAGATTCATGGAGGTTCATGGAGATTCATTCATGGAGATTCATGGAGATTCATGGAGATTCATAGGGATTCATGGAGGTTCATGGAGGTTCATGGAGGTTCATGGACATTCATGGAGATTCATGGAGCTTCATGGAGATTTATGGAGATTCATAGAGATTCATGGAGGTTCATGGAGATTCATGGAGATTCATGGACATTCACAGAGATTCATGGAGGTTCATGGAGATTCATGGAGGTCCATGGACATTCATGGAGATTCATGGAGATTCATTCATGGAGATACATGGATATTCATGGAGTTCATGGAGATTCATGGAGCTTCATGGAGATTTATGGAGATTCATGGAGATTTATGGAGATTCATAAAGATTCATGGAGGTTCATGGAGATTCATGGAGATTCATGGACATTCACAGAGATTCATGGAGGTTCATGGAGATTCATGGAGGTTCATAGGGATTCATGGAGGTTCATGGAGGTTCATGGAGATTCATGGAGATACATGGAGATTCATAGAGTTCATGGAGATTCATGGAGGTTCATGGAGATTCATGGAGATTCATGGACATGCACAGAGATTCATGGAGGTTCATGGAGATTCATTCATGGAGATTCATGGAGAATCATAGAGATTCATGGAGGTTCATAGAGATTCACAGAGAAACATGGAGATTCATGGAGGTTCATGGAGATTCTTGGAGGTTCATGGACATTCATGGAGATTCATGGAGATACATTCATGGAGATACATGGAGATTCATGGAGTTCATGGACATTCATGGAGATTCATGGAGATTCATGGAGATTTATTTAGATTCATAGAGATTCATGGAGGTTCATGGAGATTCATGGAGATTCATGGACATTCACAGAGATTCATGGAGGTTCATGGAGATTCATGGAGGTTCATGGAGATTCATTCATGGAGATTCATGGAGATTCATGGAGATTCATAGGGATTCATGGACGTTCATGGAGGTTCATGGAGATTCATGGAGATACATGGAGATTCATGGAGTTCATGGAGATTCATGGAGATTCATGGAGATTCATGGAGATTCATGGAGATTCATGGAGATTCATGGAGATTCATAGAGATTCATGGAGGTTCATGGAGATTCATGGAGATTCATGGACATTCACAGAGATTCATGGAGGTTCATGGAGATTCATTCATGGAGATTCATGGAGAATCATAGAGATTCATGGAGGTTCATAGAGATTCATAGAGAAACATGGAGATTCATGGAGGTTCATGGAGATTCTTGGAGGTTCATGGACATTCATGGAGATTCATGGAGATACATTCATGGAGATTCATGGAGATACATTCATGGAGATACATGGAGATTCATGGAGTTCATGGACATTCATGGAGATTCATGGAGATTCATTCATGGAGATACATGGAGATTCATGGAGTTCATGGAGATTCATGGAGCTTCATGGAGATTTATGGAGATTCATGGAGATTTATGGAGATTCATAGAGATTAATGGAGGTTCATGGAGATTCATGGAGATTCATGGACATTCACAGAGATTCATGGAGGTTCATTGAGATTCATGGAGGTTCATGGAGATTCATGGAGGTTCATGGAGATTCATGGAGATTCATGGACATTCACAGAGATTCATGGAGGTTCATGGAGATTCATGGAGGTTCATGGAGAATCATGGAGGTTCATGGAGATTCATGGAGGTTCATGGAGAATCATGGAGCTTCATGGAGATTCATTCATGGAGATTCATGGAGATTCATGGAGATTCATAGGGATTCATGGAGATTCATGGAGGTTCATGGATATTCATGGAGATTTATGGAGATTCATAGAGATTCATGGAGGCTCATGGAGATTCATGGAGATTCATGGACATCCACAGAGATTCATGGAGGTTCATGGAGATTCATGGAGGTTCATGGAGAATCATGGAGCTTCATCTAGATTCATTCATGGAGATTTATGGAGAATCATAGAGATTCATGGAGGTTCATGGAGATTCAAAGAGAAACATGGAGATTCATGGAGGTTCATGGAGATTCAGTCATGGAGATTCATGGAGAATCATACAGATTCATGGAGGGTCATGGAGATTCATGGAGATACATGGAGATTCATGGAGTTCATGGAGATTCATGGAGCTTCATGGAGATTTATGGAGATTCATGGAGATTTATTTAGATTCATAGAGATTCATGGAGGTTCATGGAGATTCATGGAGATTCATGGACATTCACAGAGATTCATGGAGGTTCATGGAGATTCATGGAGGTTCATGGAGATTCATTCATGGAGATTCATGGAGATTCATGGAGATTCATAGGGATTCATGGAGGTTCATGGAGGTTCATGGAGATTCATGGAGATACATGGAGATTCATGGAGTTCATGGAGATTCATGGAGATTCATGGAGATTCATGGAGATTCATAGAGATTCATGGAGGTTCATGGAGATTCATGGAGATTCATGGACATGCACAGAGATTCATGGAGGTTCATGGAGATTCATTCATGGAGATTCATGGAGAATCATAGAGATTCATGGAGGTTCATAGCGATTCACAGAGAAACATGGAGATTCATGGAGGTTCATGGAGATTCTTGGAGGTTCATGGACATTCATGGAGATTCATGGAGATACATTCATGGAGATACATGGAGATTCATGGAGTTCATGGACATTCATGGAGATTCATGGAGATTCATTCATGGAGATACATGGAGATTCATGGAGATACATGGAGATTCATGGAGTTCATGGACATTCATGGAGATTCATGGAGATTCATTCATGGAGATACATGGAGATTCATGGAGCTTCATGGAGATTTATGGAGATTCATGGAGATTTATGGAGATTCATAAAGATTCATGGAGGTTCATGGAGATTCATGGAGATTCATGGACATTCACAGAGATTCATAGAGGTTCATGGAGATTCATGGAGGTTCATAGGGATTCATGGAGGTTCATGGAGGTTCATAGAGATTGATGGAGGTTCATAGAGATTCATAGAGAAACATGGAGATTCATGGAGGTTCATGGAGATTCTTGGAGGTTCATGGACATTCATGGAGATTCATGGAGATACATTCATGGAGATACATGGAGATTCATGGAGTTCATGGACATTCATGGAGATTCATGGAGATTCATTCATGGAGATACATGGAGATTCATGGAGTTCATGGAGATTCATGGAGCTTCATGGAGATTTATGGAGATTCATGGAGATTTATGGATATTCATAGAGATTAATGGAGGTTCATGGAGATTCATGGAGATTCATGGACATTCACAGAGATTCATGGAGGTTCATTGAGATTCATGGAGGTTCATGGAGATTCATGGAGGTTCATGGAGATTCATGGAGATTCATGGACATTCACAGAGATTCATGGAGGTTCATGGAGATTCATGGAGGTTCATGGAGAATCATGGAGGTTCATGGAGATTCATGGAGGTTCATGGAGAATCATGGAGCTTCATGGAGATTCATTCATGGAGATTCATGGAGATTCATGGAGATTCATAGGGATTCATGGAGATTCATGGAGGTTCATGGATATTTATGGAGATTCATGGAGATTTATGGAGATTCATGGACATTCACAGAGATTCATGGAGGTTCATGGAGATTCATTCATGGAGATTCATGGAGAATCATAGAGATTCATGGAGGTTCATAGAGATTCATAGAGAAACATGGAGATTCATGGAGGTTCATGGAGAATCATGGAGTTTCATGGAGATTCATTCATGGAGATTCATGGAGAATCATAGAGATTCATGGAGGTTCATGGAGATTTATAGAGAAACATGGAGATTCATGGAGGTTCATGGACATTCATGGAGATTCATGGAGATTCATTCATGGAGATACATGGATATTCATGGAGTTCATGGAGATTCATGGAGCTTCATGGAGATTTATGGAGATTCATGGAGGTTCATGGAGAATCATGGAGGTTCATGGAGATTCATGGAGGTTCATGGAGAATCATGGAGCTTCATGGAGATTCATTCATGGAGATTCATGGAGATTCATGGAGATTCATAGGGATTCATGGAGATTCATGGAGATTCATGGAGATTCATGGACATTCACAGAGATTCATGGAGGTTCATGGAGATTCATGGAGGTTCATGGAGAATCATGGAGGTTCATGGAGATTCATGGAGGTTCATGGAGAATCATGGAGCTTCATGGAGATTCATTCATGGAGATTCATGGAGATTCATGGAGATTCATAGGGATTCATGGAGATTCATGGAGGTTCATGGATATTTATGGAGATTCATGGAGATTTATGGAGATTCATGGACATTCACAGAGATTCATGGAGGTTCATGGAGATTCATTCATGGAGATTCATGGAGAATCATAGAGATTCATGGAGGTTCATAGAGATTCATAGAGAAACATGGAGATTCATGGAGGTTCATGGAGAATCATGGAGTTTCATGGAGATTCATTCATGGAGATTCATGGAGAATCATAGAGATTCATGGAGGTTCATGGAGATTTATAGAGAAACATGGAGATTCATGGAGGTTCATGGACATTCATGGAGATTCATGGAGATTCATTCATGGAGATACATGGATATTCATGGAGTTCATGGAGATTCATGGAGCTTCATGGAGATTTATGGAGATTCATGGAGATTTATGGAGATTCATAGAGATTCATGGAGGTTCATGGAGATTCATGGAGATTCATGGACATTCACAGAGATTCATGGAGGTTCATGGAGATTCATGGAGGTTCATGGAGATTCATGGGGGTTCATGGAGATTCATGGAGATTCATGGACATTCACAAAAATTCATGGAGGTTCATGGAGATTCATGGAGGTTCATGGAGAATCATGGAGCTTCATGGAGATTCATTCATGGAGATTCATGGAGATTCATGGAGATTCATAGGGATTCATGGAAGTTCATGGAGATTCATGGAGGTTCATGGACATTCATGGAGATTCATGGTATTCACAGAGATTCATGGAGGTTCATGGAGATTCATGGAGGTTCATGGAGAATCATGGAGATTCATGGAGAATCATAGAGATTCATGGAGATTCATAGAGATTCATGGAGGTTCATGGAGATTCATGGAGATTCATGGACGTTCACAGAGATTCATGGAGGTTCATGGAGATTCATGGAGGTTCATGGAGAATCATGGAGCTTCATGGAGATTCATTCATGGAGATTCATGGAGATTCATGGAGATTCATAGGGATTCATGGAGGTTCATGGAGATTCATGGACATTCATGGAGATTCAAGGAGATTCACAGAGATTCATGGAGGTTCATGGAGATTCATGGAGGTTCATGGAAATTCATGGAGATTCATGGAGACTCAGTCATGGAGATTGATGGAGAATCATAGAGATTCATGGAGGTTCATGGAGATTCATGGAGATACATGGAGATTCATGGAGTTCTAGGAGATTCATGGAGCTTCATGGAGATTTATGGAGATTCATGGAGATTTATGGAGATTCATAGAGATTCATGGAGGTTCATGGAGATTCATGGAGATTCATGGACATTCACAGAGATTCATGGAGGTTCATGGAGATTCATGGAGATTCATGGAGATTCATGGACGTTCACAGAGATTCATGGAGGTTCATGGAGATTCATGGAGGTTCATGGAGATTCATGGAGGTTCATGGAGATTCATGGAGATTCATGGACGTTCACAGAGATTCATGGAGGTTCATGGAGATTCATGGAGGTTCATGGAGAATCATGGAGCTTCATGGAGATTCATTCATGGAGATTCATGGAGATTCATGGAGATTCATAGGGATTCATGGAGGTTCATGGAGATTCATGGACATTCATGGAGATTCAAGGAGATTCACAGAGATTCATGGAGGTTCATGGAGATTCATGGAGGTTCATGGAAATTCATGGAGATTCATGGAGATTCAGTCATGGAGATTCATGGAGAATCATAGAGATTCATGGAGGTTCATGGAGATTCATGGAGATACATGGAGATTCATGGAGTTCTAGGAGATTCATGGAGCTTCATGGAGATTTATGGATATTCATGGAGATTTATGGAGATTCATAGAGATTCATGGAGGTTCATGGAGATTCATGGAGATTCATGGACATTCACAGAGATTCATGGAGGTTCATGGAGATTCATGGAGGTTCATGGAGATTCATTCATGGAGATTCATGGAGATTCATGGAAATTCATAGGGATTCATGGAGGTTCATGGAGGTTCATGGAGATTCATGGAGATACATGGAGATTCATGGAGTTCATGGAGATTCATGGAGGTTCATGGAGATTCATGGAGATTCATGGAGATTCATGGAGATTCATAGAGATTCATGGAGGTTCATGGAGATTCATGGAGATTCATGGACATTCACAGAGATTCATGGAGGTTCATGGAGATTCATTCCTGGAGATTCATGGAGAATCATGGAGATTCATGGAGTTCATGGAGATTCATGGAGCTTCATGGAGATTTATGGAGATTCATGGAGATTTATGGAGATTCATAGAGATTCATGGAGGTTCATGGAGATTCATGGACATTCACAGAGATTCATGGAGGTTCATGGAGATTCATGGAGGGTCATGGAGATTCATTCATGGAGATTCATGGAGATTCATGGAAATTCGTAGGGATTCATGGAGTTCATGGAGATTCATGGAGCTTCATGGAGATTTATGGGGATTCATGGAGATTTATGGAGATTCATAGAGATTCATGGAAGTTCATGGAGATTGATGGAGATTCATGGACATTCACAGAGATTCATGGAGGTTCATGGAGATTCATGGAGGTTCATGGAGATTCATGGAGGTTCATGGAGATTCATGGAGCTTCATGGAGATTTATGGAGATTCATGGAGATTTATGGAGATTCATAGAGATTCATGGAGGTTCATGGAGATTCATGGAGATTCATGGACATTCGCAGAGATTCATGGAGGTTCATGGAGATTCATGGAGGTTCATGGAGATTCATGGAGGTTCATGGAGATTCATGGAGATTCATGGACATTCACAGAGATTCATGGAGGTTCATGGAGATTCATGGAGGTTCATGGAGAATCATGGAGCTTCATGGAGATTCATCCATGGAGATACATAGAGATTCATGGAGTTCATGGAGATTCATGGAGCTTCATGGAGATTTATGGAGATTCATGGAGATTTATGGAGATTCATAGAGATTCATGGAGATTCATGGAGATTCACAGAGATTCATGGAGGTTCATGGAGATTCATGGAGGTTCATGGAGATTCATGGAGATTCATGGACATTCACAGAGATTCATGGAGATTCATAGAGATTCATGGAGGTTCATGGAGATTCATGGAGATTCATGGACATTCACAGAGATTCATGGAGGTTCATGGAGGTTCATGGAGAATCATGGAGCTTCATGGAGATTCATCCATGGAGATACATAGAGATTCATGGAGTTCATGGAGATTCATGGAGCTTCATGGAGATTTATGGAGATTCATGGAGATTTATGGAGATTCGTGGACATTCATGGAGATTCAAGGAGATTCACAGAGATTCATGGAGGTTCATGGAGATTCATGGAGGTTCATGGAAATTCATGGAGATTCATGGAGACTCAGTCATGGAGATTCATGGAGAATCATAGAGATTCATGGAGGTTCATGGAGATTCATGGAGATACATGGAGATTCATGGAGTTCTAGGAGATTCATGGAGCTTCATGGAGATTTATGGAGATTCATGGAGATTTATGGAGATTCATAGAGATTCATGGAGGTTCATGGAGATTCATGGAGATTCATGGACATTCACAGAGATTCATGGAGGTTCATGGAGATTCATGGAGATTCATGGAGATTCATGGACGTTCACAGAGATTCATGGAGGTTCATGGAGATTCATGGAGGTTCATGGAGATTCATGGAGGTTCATGGAGATTCATGGAGATTCATGGACGTTCACAGAGATTCATGGAGGTTCATGGAGATTCATGGAGGTTCATGGAGAATCATGGAGCTTCATGGAGATTCATTCATGGAGATTCATGGAGATTCATGGAGATTCATAGGGATTCATGGAGGTTCATGGAGATTCATGGACATTCATGGAGATTCAAGGAGATTCACAGAGATTCATGGAGGTTCATGGAGATTCATGGAGGTTCATGGAAATTCATGGAGATTCATGGAGATTCAGTCATGGAGATTCATGGAGAATCATAGAGATTCATGGAGGTTCATGGAGATTCATGGAGATACATGGAGATTCATGGAGATTTATGGATATTCATGGAGATTTATGGAGATTCATAGAGATTCATGGAGGTTCATGGAGATTCATGGAGATTCATGGACATTCACAGAGATTCATGGAGGTTCATGGAGATTCATGGAGGTTCATGGAGATTCATTCATGGAGATTCATGGAGATTCATGGAAATTCATAGGGATTCATGGAGGTTCATGGAGGTTCATGGAGATTCATGGAGATACATGGAGATTCATGGAGTTCATGGAGATTCATGGAGGTTCATGGAGATTCATGGAGATTCATGGAGATTCATGGAGATTCATAGAGATTCATGGAGGTTCATGGAGATTCATGGAGATTCATGGACATTCACAGAGATTCATGGAGGTTCATGGAGATTCATTCCTGGAGATTCATGGAGAATCATGGAGATTCATGGAGTTCATGGAGATTCATGGAGCTTCATGGAGATTTATGGAGATTCATGGAGATTTATGGAGATTCATAGAGATTCATGGAGGTTCATGGAGATTCATGGACATTCAGAGAGATTCATGGAGGTTCATGGAGATTCATGGAGGTTCATGGAGATTCATTCATGGAGATTCATGGAGATTCATGGAAATTCGTAGGGATTCATGGAGTTCATGGAGATTCATGGAGCTTCATGGAGATTTATGGGGATTCATGGAGATTTATGGAGATTCATAGAGATTCATGGAAGTTCATGGAGATTGATGGAGATTCATGGACATTCACAGAGATTCATGGAGGTTCATGGAGATTCATGGAGGTTCATGGAGATTCATGGAGGTTCATGGAGATTCATGGAGCTTCATGGAGATTTATGGAGATTCATGGAGATTTATGGAGATTCATAGAGATTCATGGAGGTTCATGGAGATTCATGGAGATTCATGGACATTCGCAGAGATTCATGGAGGTTCATGGAGATTCATGGAGGTTCATGGAGATTCATGGAGGTTCATGGAGATTCATGGAGATTCATGGACATTCACAGAGATTCATGGAGGTTCATGGAGATTCATGGAGGTTCATGGAGAATCATGGAGCTTCATGGAGATTCATCCATGGAGATACATAGAGATTCATGGAGTTCATGGAGATTCATGGAGCTTCATGGAGATTTATGGAGATTCATGGAGATTTATGGAGATTCATAGAGATTCATGGAGATTCATGGAGATTCACAGAGATTCATGGAGGTTCATGGAGATTCATGGAGGTTCATGGAGATTCATGGAGATTCATGGACATTCACAGAGATTCATGGAGATTCATAGAGATTCATGGAGGTTCATGGAGATTCATGGAGAATCATGGACATTCACAGAGATTCATGGAGGTTCATGGAGGTTCATGGAGAATCATGGAGCTTCATGGAGATTCATCCATGGAGATACATAGAGATTCATGGAGTTCATGGAGATTCATGGAGCTTCATGGAGATTTATGGAGATTCATGGAGATTTATGGAGATTCATGGACATTCATGGAGATTCAAGGAGATTCACAGAGATTCATGGAGGTTCATGGAGATTCATGGAGGTTCATGGAAATTCATGGAGATTCATGGAGACTCAGTCATGGAGATTCATGGAGAATCATAGAGATTCATGGAGGTTCATGGAGATTCATGGAGATACATGGAGATTCATGGAGTTCTAGGAGATTCATGGAGCTTCATGGAGATTTATGGAGATTCATGGAGATTTATGGAGATTCATAGAGATTCATGGAGGTTCATGGAGATTCATGGAGATTCATGGACATTCACAGAGATTCATGGAGGTTCATGGAGATTCATGGAGATTCATGGAGATTCATGGACGTTCACAGAGATTCATGGAGGTTCATGGAGATTCATGGAGGTTCATGGAGATTCATGGAGGTTCATGGAGATTCATGGAGATTCATGGACGTTCACAGAGATTCATGGAGGTTCATGGAGATTCATGGAGGTTCATGGAGAATCATGGAGCTTCATGGAGATTCATTCATGGAGATTCATGGAGATTCATGGAGATTCATAGGGATTCATGGAGGTTCATGGAGATTCATGGACATTCATGGAGATTCAAGGAGATTCACAGAGATTCATGGAGGTTCATGGAGATTCATGGAGGTTCATGGAAATTCATGGAGATTCATGGAGATTCAGTCATGGAGATTCATGGAGAATCATAGAGATTCATGGAGGTTCATGGAGATTCATGGAGATACATGGAGATTCATGGAGTTCTAGGAGATTCATGGAGCTTCATGGAGATTTATGGATATTCATGGAGATTTATGGAGATTCATAGAGATTCATGGAGGTTCATGGAGATTCATGGAGATTCATGGACATTCACAGAGATTCATGGAGGTTCATGGAGATTCATGGAGGTTCATGGAGATTCATTCATGGAGATTCATGGAGATTCATGGAAATTCATAGGGATTCATGGAGGTTCATGGAGGTTCATGGAGATTCATGGAGATACATGGAGATTCATTCATGGAGATTCATGGAGATTCATGGAGATTCATAGGGATTCATGGAAGTTCATGGAGATTCATGGAGGTTCATGGACATTCATGGAGATTCATGGTATTCACAGAGATTCATGGAGGTTCATGGAGATTCATGGAGGTTCATGGAGAATCATGGAGATTCATGGAGAATCATAGAGATTCATGGAGATTCATAGAGATTCATGGAGGTTCATGGAGATTCATGGAGATTCATGGACGTTCACAGAGATTCATGGAGGTTCATGGAGATTCATGGAGGTTCATGGAGAATCATGGAGCTTCATGGAGATTCATTCATGGAGATTCATGGAGATTCATGGAGATTCATAGGGATTCATGGAGGTTCATAGAGATTCACAGAGAAACATGGAGATTCATGGAGGTTCATGGAGATTCTTGGAGGTTCATGGACATTCATGGAGATTCATGGAGATACATTCATGGAGATACATGGAGATTCATGGAGTTCATGGACATTCATGGAGATTCATGGAGATTCATTCATGGAGATACATGGAGATTCATGGAGTTCATGGAGATTCATGGAGCTTCATGGAGATTTATGGAGATTCATAGAGATTCATGGAGGTTCATGGAGATTCATGGAGATTCATGGACATTCACAGAGATTCATGGAGGTTCATGGAGATTCATGGAGGTCCATGGACATTCATGGAGATTCATGGAGATTCATTCATGGAGATACATGGATATTCATGGAGTTCATGGAGATTCATGGAGCTTCATGGAGATTTATGGAGATTCATGGAGATTTATGGAGATTCATAGAGATTCATGGAGGTTCATGGAGATTCATGGAGATTCATGGACATTCACAGAGATTCATGGAGGTTCATGGAGATTCATGGAGGTTCATAGGGATTCATGGAGGTTCATGGAGGTTCATGGAGATTCATGGAGATACATGGAGATTCATAGATTTCATGGAGATTCATGGAGGTTCATGGAGATTCATGGAGATTCATGGAGATTCATAGAGATTCATGGAGGTTCATGGAGATTCATGGAGATTCATGGACGTTCACAGAGATTCATGGAGGTTCATGGAGATTCATGGAGGTTCATGGAGAATCATGGAGCTTCATGGAGATTCATTCATGGAGATTCATGGAGATTCATGGAGTTCATGGAGATTCATGGAGCTTCATGGAGATTTATGGAGATTCATGGAGATTTATGGAGATTCATAGAGATTAATGGAGGTTCATGGAGATTCATGGAGATTCATGGACATTCACAGAGATTCATGGAGGTTCATTGAGATTCATTTAGGTTCATGGAGATTCATGGAGGTTCATGGAGATTCATGGAGATTCATGGACATTCACAGAGATTCATGGAGGTTCATGGAGATTCATGGAGGTTCATGGAGAATCATGGAGGTTCATGGAGATTCATGGAGGTTCATGGAGAATCATGGAGCTTCATGGAGATTCATTCATGGAGATTCATGGAGATTCATGGAGATTCATAGGGATTCATGGAGATTCATGGAGGTTCATGGATATTCATGGAGATTTATGGAGATTCATAGAGATTCATGGAGGTTCATGGAGATTCATGGAGATTCATGGACATTCACAGAGATTCATGGAGGTTCATGGAGATTCATGGAGGTTCATGGAGATTCATTCATGGAGATTCATGGAGATTCATGGAGATTCATAGGGATTCATGGAGGTTCATGGAGGTTCATGGAGGTTCATGGACATTCATGGAGATTCATGGAGCTTCATGGAGATTTATGGAGATTCATAGAGATTCATGGAGGTTCATGGAGATTCATGGAGATTCATGGACATTCACAGAGATTCATGGAGGTTCATGGAGATTCATGGAGGTCCATGGACATTCATGGAGATTCATGGAGATTCATTCATGGAGATACATGGATATTCATGGAGTTCATGGAGATTCATGGAGCTTCATGGAGATTTATGGAGATTCATGGAGATTTATGGAGATTCATAAAGATTCATGGAGGTTCATGGAGATTCATGGAGATTCATGGACATTCACAGAGATTCATGGAGGTTCATGGAGATTCATGGAGGTTCATAGGGATTCATGGAGGTTCATGGAGGTTCATGGAGATTCATGGAGATACATGGAGATTCATAGAGTTCATGGAGATTCATGGAGGTTCATGGAGATTCATGGAGATTCATGGAGATTCATGGAGTTCATGGAGATTCATGGAGATTCATGGAGATTCATGGAGATTCATAGAGATTCATGGAGGTTCATGGAGATTCATGGAGATTCATGGACATGCACAGAGATTCATGGAGGTTCATGGAGATTCATTCATGGAGATTCATGGAGAATCATAGAGATTCATGGAGGTTCATAGAGATTCACAGAGAAACATGGAGATTCATGGAGGTTCATGGAGATTCTTGGAGGTTCATGGACATTCATGGAGATTCATGGAGATACATTCATGGAGATACATGGAGATTCATGGAGTTCATGGACATTCATGGAGATTCATGGAGATTCATGGAGATTTATTTAGATTCATAGAGATTCATGGAGGTTCATGGAGATTCATGGAGATTCATGGACATTCACAGAGATTCATGGAGGTTCATGGAGATTCATGGAGGTTCATGGAGATTCATTCATGGAGATTCATGGAGATTCATGGAGATTCATAGGGATTCATGGACGTTCATGGAGGTTCATGGAGATTCATGGAGATACATGGAGATTCATGGAGTTCATGGAGATTCATGGAGATTCATGGAGATTCATGGAGATTCATGGAGATTCATGGAGATTCATGGAGATTCATAGAGATTCATGGAGGTTCATGGAGATTCATGGAGATTCATGGACATTCACAGAGATTCATGGAGGTTCATGGAGATTCATTCATGGAGATTCATGGAGAATCATAGAGATTTATGGAGGTTCATAGAGATTCATAGAGAAACATGGAGATTCATGGAGGTTCATGGAGATTCTTGGAGGTTCATGGACATTCATGGAGATTCATGGAGATACATTCATGGAGATACATGGAGATTCATGGAGTTCATGGACATTCATGGAGATTCATGGAGATTCATTCATGGAGATACATGGAGATTCATGGAGTTCATGGAGATTCATGGAGCTTCATGGAGATTTATGGAGATTCATGGAGATTTATGGAGATTCATAGAGATTAATGGAGGTTCATGGAGATTCATGGAGATTCATGGACATTCACAGAGATTCATGGAGGTTCATTGAGATTCATGGAGGTTCATGGAGATTCATGGAGGTTCATGGAGATTCATGGAGATTCATGGACATTCACAGAGATTCATGGAGGTTCATGGAGATTCATGGAGGTTCATGGATAATCATGGAGGTTCATGGAGATTCATGGAGGTTCATGGAGAATCATGGAGCTTCATGGAGATTCATTCATGGAGATTCATGGAGATTCATGGAGATTCATAGGGATTCATGGAGATTCATGGAGGTTCATGGATATTCATGGAGATTTATGGAGATTCATAGAGATTCATGGAGGCTCATGGAGATTCATGGAGATTCATGGACATCCACAGAGATTCATGGAGGTTCATGGAGATTCATGGAGGTTCATGGAGAATCATGGAGCTTCATCTAGATTCATTCATGGAGATTTATGGAGAATCATAGAGATTCATGGAGGTTCATGGAGATTCAAAGAGAAACATGGAGATTCATGGAGGTTCATGGAGATTCAGTCATGGAGATTCATGGAGAATCATACAGATTCATGGAGGGTCATGGAGATTCATGGAGATACATGGAGATTCATGGAGTTCATGGAGATTCATGGAGCTTCATGGAGATTTATGGAGATTCATGGAGATTTATTTAGATTCATAGAGATTCATGGAGGTTCATGGAGATTCATGGAGATTCATGGACATTCACAGAGATTCATGGAGGTTCATGGAGATTCATGGAGGTTCATGGAGATTCATTCATGGAGATTCATGGAGATTCATGGAGATTCATAGGGATTCATGGAGGTTCATGGAGGTTCATGGAGATTCATGGAGATACATGGAGATTCATGGAGTTCATGGAGATTCATGGAGATTCATGGAGATTCATGGAGATTCATAGAGATTCATGGAGGTTCATGGAGATTCATGGAGATTCATGGACATGCACAGAGATTCATGGAGGTTCATGGAGATTCATTCATGGAGATTCATGGAGAATCATAGAGATTCATGGAGGTTCATAGCGATTCACAGAGAAACATGGAGATTCATGGAGGTTCATGGAGATTCTTGGAGGTTCATGGACATTCATGGAGATTCATGGAGATACATTCATGGAGATACATGGAGATTCATGGAGTTCATGGACATTCATGGAGATTCATGGAGATTCATTCATGGAGATACATGGAGATTCATGGAGATACATGGAGATTCATGGAGTTCATGGACATTCATGGAGATTCATGGAGATTCATTCATGGAGATACATGGAGATTCATGGAGCTTCATGGAGATTTATGGAGATTCATGGAGATTTATGGAGATTCATAAAGATTCATGGAGGTTCATGGAGATTCATGGAGATTCATGGACATTCACAGAGATTCATAGAGGTTCATGGAGATTCATGGAGGTTCATAGGGATTCATGGAGGTTCATGGAGGTTCATAGAGATTGATGGAGGTTCATAGAGATTCATAGAGAAACATGGAGATTCATGGAGGTTCATGGAGATTCTTGGAGGTTCATGGACATTCATGGAGATTCATGGAGATACATTCATGGAGATACATGGTGATTCATGGAGTTCATGGACATTCATGGAGATTCATGGAGATTCATTCATGGAGATACATGGAGATTCATGGAGTTCATGGAGATTCATGGAGCTTCATGGAGATTTATGGAGATTCATGGAGATTTATGGATATTCATAGAGATTAATGGAGGTTCATGGAGATTCATGGAGATTCATGGACATTCACAGAGATTCATGGAGGTTCATTGAGATTCATGGAGGTTCATGGAGATTCATGGAGGTTCATGGAGATTCATGGAGATTCATGGAGAATCATGGAGCTTCATGGAGATTCATTCATGGAGATTCATGGAGATTCATGGAGATTCATAGGGATTCATGGAGATTCATGGAGGTTCATGGATATTTATGGAGATTCATGGAGATTTATGGAGATTCATGGACATTCACAGAGATTCATGGAGGTTCATGGAGATTCATTCATGGAGATTCATGGAGAATCATAGAGATTCATGGAGGTTCATAGAGATTCATAGAGAAACATGGAGATTCATGGAGGTTCATGGAGAATCATGGAGTTTCATGGAGATTCATTCATGGAGATTCATGGAGAATCATAGAGATTCATGGAGGTTCATGGAGATTTATAGAGAAACATGGAGATTCATGGAGGTTCATGGACATTCATGGAGATTCATGGAGATTCATTCATGGAGATACATGGATATTCATGGAGTTCATGGAGATTCATGGAGCTTCATGGAGTTCATGGAGATTCATGGAGCTTCATGGAGATTTATGGAGATTCATGGAGATTTATGGAGATTCATAGAGATTCATGGAGGTTCATGGAGATTCATGGAGATTCATGGACATTCACAGAGATTCATGGAGGTTCATGGAGATTCATGGAGGTTCATGGAGATTCATGGGGGTTCATGGAGATTCATGGAGATTCATGGACATTCACAAAAATTCATGGAGGTTCATGGAGATTCATGGAGGTTCATGGAGAATCATGGAGCTTCATGGAGATTCATTCATGGAGATTCATGGAGATTCATGGAGATTCATAGGGATTCATGGAAGTTCATGGAGATTCATGGAGGTTCATGGACATTCATGGAGATTCAAGGTATTCACAGAGATTCATGGAGGTTCATGGAGATTCATGGAGGTTCATGGAGAATCATGGAGATTCATGGAGAATCATAGAGATTCATGGAGATTCATAGAGATTCATGGAGGTTCATGGAGATTCATGGAGATTTATGGAGATTCATAGAGATTCATGGAGGTTCATGGAGATTCATGGAGATTCATGGACATTCACAGAGATTCATGGAGGTTCATGGAGATTCATGGAGATTCATGGAGATTCATGGACGTTCACAGAGATTCATGGAGGTTCATGGAGATTCATGGAGGTTCATGGAGATTCATGGAGGTTCATGGAGATTCATGGAGATTCATGGACGTTCACAGAGATTCATGGAGGTTCATGGAGATTCATGGAGGTTCATGGAGATTCATGGAGGTTCATGGAGATTCATGGAGGTTCATGGAGAATCATGGAGATTCATGGAGAATCATAGAGATTCATGGAGATTCATAGAGATTCATGGAGGTTCATGGAGATTCATGGAGATTTATGGAGATTCATAGAGATTCATGGAGGTTCATGGAGATTCATGGAGATTCATGGACATTCACAGAGATTCATGGAGTTCATGGAGATTCATGGAGATTCATGGAGATTCATGGAGATTCATGGAGATTCATGGAGATTCATGGAGATTCATAGAGATTCATGGAGGTTCATGGAGATTCATGGAGATTCATGGACATTCACAGAGATTCATGGAGGTTCATGGAGATTCATTCATGGAGATTCATGGAGAATCATAGAGATTCATGGAGGTTCATAGAGATTCATAGAGAAACATGGAGATTCATGGAGGTTCATGGAGATTCTTGGAGGTTCATGGACATTCATGGAGATTCATGGAGATACATTCATGGAGATACATGGAGATTCATGGAGTTCATGGACATTCATGGAGATTCATGGAGATTCATTCATGGAGATACATGGAGATTCATGGAGTTCATGGAGATTCATGGAGCTTCATGGAGATTTATGGAGATTCATGGAGATTTATGGAGATTCATAGAGATTAATGGAGGTTCATGGAGATTCATGGAGATTCATGGACATTCACAGAGATTCATGGAGGTTCATTGAGATTCATGGAGGTTCATGGAGATTCATGGAGGTTCATGGAGATTCATGGAGATTCATGGACATTCACAGAGATTCATGGAGGTTCATGGAGATTCATGGAGGTTCATGGATAATCATGGAGGTTCATGGAGATTCATGGAGGTTCATGGAGAATCATGGAGCTTCATGGAGATTCATTCATGGAGATTCATGGAGATTCATGGAGATTCATAGGGATTCATGGAGATTCATGGAGGTTCATGGATATTCATGGAGATTTATGGAGATTCATAGAGATTCATGGAGGCTCATGGAGATTCATGGAGATTCATGGACATCCACAGAGATTCATGGAGGTTCATGGAGATTCATGGAGGTTCATGGAGAATCATGGAGCTTCATCTAGATTCATTCATGGAGATTTATGGAGAATCATAGAGATTCATGGAGGTTCATGGAGATTCAAAGAGAAACATGGAGATTCATGGAGGTTCATGGAGATTCAGTCATGGAGATTCATGGAGAATCATACAGATTCATGGAGGGTCATGGAGATTCATGGAGATACATGGAGATTCATGGAGTTCATGGAGATTCATGGAGCTTCATGGAGATTTATGGAGATTCATGGAGATTTATTTAGATTCATAGAGATTCATGGAGGTTCATGGAGATTCATGGAGATTCATGGACATTCACAGAGATTCATGGAGGTTCATGGAGATTCATGGAGGTTCATGGAGATTCATTCATGGAGATTCATGGAGATTCATGGAGATTCATAGGGATTCATGGAGGTTCATGGAGGTTCATGGAGATTCATGGAGATACATGGAGATTCATGGAGTTCATGGAGATTCATGGAGATTCATGGAGATTCATGGAGATTCATAGAGATTCATGGAGGTTCATGGAGATTCATGGAGATTCATGGACATGCACAGAGATTCATGGAGGTTCATGGAGATTCATTCATGGAGATTCATGGAGAATCATAGAGATTCATGGAGGTTCATAGCGATTCACAGAGAAACATGGAGATTCATGGAGGTTCATGGAGATTCTTGGAGGTTCATGGACATTCATGGAGATTCATGGAGATACATTCATGGAGATACATGGAGATTCATGGAGTTCATGGACATTCATGGAGATTCATGGAGATTCATTCATGGAGATACATGGAGATTCATGGAGATACATGGAGATTCATGGAGTTCATGGACATTCATGGAGATTCATGGAGATTCATTCATGGAGATACATGGAGATTCATGGAGCTTCATGGAGATTTATGGAGATTCATGGAGATTTATGGAGATTCATAAAGATTCATGGAGGTTCATGGAGATTCATGGAGATTCATGGACATTCACAGAGATTCATAGAGGTTCATGGAGATTCATGGAGGTTCATAGGGATTCATGGAGGTTCATGGAGGTTCATAGAGATTGATGGAGGTTCATAGAGATTCATAGAGAAACATGGAGATTCATGGAGGTTCATGGAGATTCTTGGAGGTTCATGGACATTCATGGAGATTCATGGAGATACATTCATGGAGATACATGGTGATTCATGGAGTTCATGGACATTCATGGAGATTCATGGAGATTCATTCATGGAGATACATGGAGATTCATGGAGTTCATGGAGATTCATGGAGCTTCATGGAGATTTATGGAGATTCATGGAGATTTATGGATATTCATAGAGATTAATGGAGGTTCATGGAGATTCATGGAGATTCATGGACATTCACAGAGATTCATGGAGGTTCATTGAGATTCATGGAGGTTCATGGAGATTCATGGAGGTTCATGGAGATTCATGGAGATTCATGGAGAATCATGGAGCTTCATGGAGATTCATTCATGGAGATTCATGGAGATTCATGGAGATTCATAGGGATTCATGGAGATTCATGGAGGTTCATGGATATTTATGGAGATTCATGGAGATTTATGGAGATTCATGGACATTCACAGAGATTCATGGAGGTTCATGGAGATTCATTCATGGAGATTCATGGAGAATCATAGAGATTCATGGAGGTTCATAGAGATTCATAGAGAAACATGGAGATTCATGGAGGTTCATGGAGAATCATGGAGTTTCATGGAGATTCATTCATGGAGATTCATGGAGAATCATAGAGATTCATGGAGGTTCATGGAGATTTATAGAGAAACATGGAGATTCATGGAGGTTCATGGACATTCATGGAGATTCATGGAGATTCATTCATGGAGATACATGGATATTCATGGAGTTCATGGAGATTCATGGAGCTTCATGGAGTTCATGGAGATTCATGGAGCTTCATGGAGATTTATGGAGATTCATGGAGATTTATGGAGATTCATAGAGATTCATGGAGGTTCATGGAGATTCATGGAGATTCATGGACATTCACAGAGATTCATGGAGGTTCATGGAGATTCATGGAGGTTCATGGAGATTCATGGGGGTTCATGGAGATTCATGGAGATTCATGGACATTCACAAAAATTCATGGAGGTTCATGGAGATTCATGGAGGTTCATGGAGAATCATGGAGCTTCATGGAGATTCATTCATGGAGATTCATGGAGATTCATGGAGATTCATAGGGATTCATGGAAGTTCATGGAGATTCATGGAGGTTCATGGACATTCATGGAGATTCAAGGTATTCACAGAGATTCATGGAGGTTCATGGAGATTCATGGAGGTTCATGGAGAATCATGGAGATTCATGGAGAATCATAGAGATTCATGGAGATTCATAGAGATTCATGGAGGTTCATGGAGATTCATGGAGATTTATGGAGATTCATAGAGATTCATGGAGGTTCATGGAGATTCATGGAGATTCATGGACATTCACAGAGATTCATGGAGGTTCATGGAGATTCATGGAGATTCATGGAGATTCATGGACGTTCACAGAGATTCAAGGAGGTTCATGGAGATTCATGGAGGTTCATGGAGATTCATGGAGGTTCATGGAGATTCATGGAGATTCATGGACGTTCACAGAGATTCATGGAGGTTCATGGAGATTCATGGAGGTTCATGGAGAATCATGGAGCTTCATGGAGATTCATTCATGGAGATTCATGGAGATTCATGGAGATTCATAGGGATTCATGGAGGTTCATGGAGATTCATGGACATTCATGGAGATTCAAGGAGATTCACAGAGATTCATGGAGGTTCATGGAGATTCATGGAGGTTCATGGAAATTCATGGAGATTCATGGAGATTCAGTCATGGAGATTCATGGAGAATCATAGAGATTCATGGAGGTTCATGGAGATTCATGGAGATACATGGAGATTCATGGAGTTCTAGGAGATTCATGGAGCTTCATGGAGATTTATGGATATTCATGGAGATTTATGGAGATTCATAGAGATTCATGGAGGTTCATGGAGATTCATGGAGATTCATGGACATTCACAGAGATTCATGGAGGTTCATGGAGATTCATGGAGGTTCATGGAGATTCATTCATGGAGATTCATGGAGATTCATGGAAATTCATAGGGATTCATGGAGGTTCATGGAGGTTCATGGAGATTCATGGAGATACATGGAGATTCATGGAGTTCATGGAGATTCATGGAGGTTCATGGAGATTCATGGAGATTCATGGAGATTCATGGAGATTCATAGAGATTCATGGAGGTTCATGGAGATTCATGGAGATTCATGGACATTCACAGAGATTCATGGAGGTTCATGGAGATTCATTCCTGGAGATTCATGGAGAATCATGGAGATTCATGGAGTTCATGGAGATTCATGGAGCTTCATGGAGATTTATGGAGATTCATGGAGATTTATGGAGATTCATAGAGATTCATGGAGGTTCATGGAGATTCATGGACATTCACAGAGATTCATGGAGGTTCATGGAGATTCATGGAGGGTCATGGAGATTCATTCATGGAGATTCATGGAGATTCATGGAAATTCGTAGGGATTCATGGAGTTCATGGAGATTCATGGAGCTTCATGGAGATTTATGGGGATTCATGGAGATTTATGGAGATTCATAGAGATTCATGGAAGTTCATGGAGATTGATGGAGATTCATGGACATTCACAGAGATTCATGGAGGTTCATGGAGATTCATGGAGGTTCATGGAGATTCATGGAGGTTCATGGAGATTCATGGAGCTTCATGGAGATTTATGGAGATTCATGGAGATTTATGGAGATTCATAGAGATTCATGGAGGTTCATGGAGATTCATGGAGATTCATGGACATTCGCAGAGATTCATGGAGGTTCATGGAGATTCATGGAGGTTCATGGAGATTCATGGAGGTTCATGGAGATTCATGGAGATTCATGGACATTCACAGAGATTCATGGAGGTTCATGGAGATTCATGGAGGTTCATGGAGAATCATGGAGCTTCATGGAGATTCATCCATGGAGATACATAGAGATTCATGGAGTTCATGGAGATTCATGGAGCTTCATGGAGATTTATGGAGATTCATGGAGATTTATGGAGATTCATAGAGATTCATGGAGATTCATGGAGATTCACAGAGATTCATGGAGGTTCATGGAGATTCATGGAGGTTCATGGAGATTCATGGAGATTCATGGACATTCACAGAGATTCATGGAGATTCATAGAGATTCATGGAGGTTCATGGAGATTCATGGAGATTCATGGACATTCACAGAGATTCATGGAGGTTCATGGAGGTTCATGGAGAATCATGGAGCTTCATGGAGATTCATCCATGGAGATACATAGAGATTCATGGAGTTCATGGAGATTCATGGAGCTTCATGGAGATTTATGGAGATTCATGGAGATTTATGGAGATTCATGGACATTCATGGAGTTTCAAGGAGATTCACAGAGATTCATGGAGGTTCATGGAGATTCATGGAGGTTCATGGAAATTCATGGAGATTCATGGAGACTCAGTCATGGAGATTCATGGAGAATCATAGAGATTCATGGAGGTTCATGGAGATTCATGGAGATACATGGAGATTCATGGAGTTCTAGGAGATTCATGGAGCTTCATGGAGATTTATGGAGATTCATGGAGATTTATGGAGATTCATAGAGATTCATGGAGGTTCATGGAGATTCATGGAGATTCATGGACATTCACAGAGATTCATGGAGGTTCATGGAGATTCATGGAGATTCATGGAGATTCATGGACGTTCACAGAGATTCATGGAGGTTCATGGAGATTCATGGAGGTTCATGGAGATTCATGGAGGTTCATGGAGATTCATGGAGATTCATGGACGTTCACAGAGATTCATGGAGGTTCATGGAGATTCATGGAGGTTCATGGAGAATCATGGAGCTTCATGGAGATTCATTCATGGAGATTCATGGAGATTCATGGAGATTCATAGGGATTCATGGAGGTTCATGGAGATTCATGGACATTCATGGAGATTCAAGGAGATTCACAGAGATTCATGGAGGTTCATGGAGATTCATGGAGGTTCATGGAAATTCATGGAGATTCATGGAGATTCAGTCATGGAGATTCATGGAGAATCATAGAGATTCATGGAGGTTCATGGAGATTCATGGAGATACATGGAGATTCATGGAGATTTATGGATATTCATGGAGATTTATGGAGATTCATAGAGATTCATGGAGGTTCATGGAGATTCATGGAGATTCATGGACATTCACAGAGATTCATGGAGGTTCATGGAGATTCATGGAGGTTCATGGAGATTCATTCATGGAGATTCATGGAGATTCATGGAAATTCATAGGGATTCATGGAGGTTCATGGAGGTTCATGGAGATTCATGGAGATACATGGAGATTCATGGAGTTCATGGAGATTCATGGAGGTTCATGGAGATTCATGGAGATTCATGGAGATTCATGGAGATTCATAGAGATTCATGGAGGTTCATGGAGATTCATGGAGATTCATGGACATTCACAGAGATTCATGGAGGTTCATGGAGATTCATTCCTGGAGATTCATGGAGAATCATGGAGATTCATGGAGTTCATGGAGATTCATGGAGCTTCATGGAGATTTATGGAGATTCATGGAGATTTATGGAGATTCATAGAGATTCATGGAGGTTCATGGAGATTCATGGACATTCAGAGAGATTCATGGAGGTTCATGGAGATTCATGGAGGTTCATGGAGATTCATTCATGGAGATTCATGGAGATTCATGGAAATTCGTAGGGATTCATGGAGTTCATGGAGATTCATGGAGCTTCATGGAGATTTATGGGGATTCATGGAGATTTATGGAGATTCATAGAGATTCATGGAAGTTCATGGAGATTGATGGAGATTCATGGACATTCACAGAGATTCATGGAGGTTCATGGAGATTCATGGAGGTTCATGGAGATTCATGGAGGTTCATGGAGATTCATGGAGCTTCATGGAGATTTATGGAGATTCATGGAGATTTATGGAGATTCATAGAGATTCATGGAGGTTCATGGAGATTCATGGAGATTCATGGACATTCGCAGAGATTCATGGAGGTTCATGGAGATTCATGGAGGTTCATGGAGATTCATGGAGGTTCATGGAGATTCATGGAGATTCATGGACATTCACAGAGATTCATGGAGGTTCATGGAGATTCATGGAGGTTCATGGAGAATCATGGAGCTTCATGGAGATTCATCCATGGAGATACATAGAGATTCATGGAGTTCATGGAGATTCATGGAGCTTCATGGAGATTTATGGAGATTCATGGAGATTTATGGAGATTCATAGAGATTCATGGAGATTCATGGAGATTCACAGAGATTCATGGAGGTTCATGGAGATTCATGGAGGTTCATGGAGATTCATGGAGATTCATGGACATTCACAGAGATTCATGGAGATTCATAGAGATTCATGGAGGTTCATGGAGATTCATGGAGAATCATGGACATTCACAGAGATTCATGGAGGTTCATGGAGATTCATGGAGGTTCATGGAAATTCATGGAGATTCATGGAGACTCAGTCATGGAGATTCATGGAGAATCATAGAGATTCATGGAGGTTCATGGAGATTCATGGAGATACATGGAGATTCATGGAGTTCTAGGAGATTCATGGAGCTTCATGGAGATTTATGGAGATTCATGGAGATTTATGGAGATTCATAGAGATTCATGGAGGTTCATGGAGATTCATGGAGATTCATGGACATTCACAGAGATTCATGGAGGTTCATGGAGATTCATGGAGATTCATGGAGATTCATGGACGTTCACAGAGATTCATGGAGGTTCATGGAGATTCATGGAGGTTCATGGAGATTCATGGAGGTTCATGGAGATTCATGGAGATTCATGGACGTTCACAGAGATTCATGGAGGTTCATGGAGATTCATGGAGGTTCATGGAGAATCATGGAGCTTCATGGAGATTCATTCATGGAGATTCATGGAGATTCATGGAGATTCATAGGGATTCATGGAGGTTCATGGAGATTCATGGACATTCATGGAGATTCAAGGAGATTCACAGAGATTCATGGAGGTTCATGGAGATTCATGGAGGTTCATGGAAATTCATGGAGATTCATGGAGATTCAGTCATGGAGATTCATGGAGAATCATAGATATTCATGGAGGTTCATGGAGATTCATGGAGATACATGGAGATTCATGGAGTTCTAGGAGATTCATGGAGCTTCATGGAGATTTATGGATATTCATGGAGATTTATGGAGATTCATAGAGATTCATGGAGGTTCATGGAGATTCATGGAGATTCATGGACATTCACAGAGATTCATGGAGGTTCATGGAGATTCATGGAGGTTCATGGAGATTCATTCATGGAGATTCATGGAGATTCATGGAAATTCATAGGGATTCATGGAGGTTCATGGAGGTTCATGGAGATTCATGGAGATACATGGAGATTCATGGAGTTCATGGAGATTCATGGAGCTTCATGGAGATTCATGGAGATTCATGGAGATTCATGGAGATTCATAGAGATTCATGGAGGTTCATGGAGATTCATGGAGATTCATGGACATTCACAGAGATTCATGGAGGTTCATGGAGATTCATTCCTGGAGATTCATGGAGAATCATGGAGATTCATGGAGTTCATGGAGATTCATGGAGCTTCATGGAGATTTATGGAGATTCATGGAGATTCATGGAGCTTCATGGAGATTTATGGGGATTCATGGAGATTTATGGAGATTCATAGAGATTCATGGAAGTTCATGGAGATTGATGGAGATTCATGGACATTCACAGAGACTCATGGAGGTTCATGGAGATTCATGGAGGTTCATGGAGATTCATGGAGGTTCATGGAGATTCATGGAGCTTCATGGAGATTTATGGAGATTCATGGAGATTTATGGAGATTCATAGAGATTCATGGAGGTTCATGGAGATTCATGGAGATTCATGGACATTCGCAGAGATTCATGGAGGTTCATGGAGATTCATGGAGGTTCATGGAGATTCATGGAGGTTCATGGAGATTCATGGAGATTCATGGACATTCACAGAGATTCATGGAGGTTCATGGATATTCATGGAGGTTCATGGAGAATCATGGAGCTTCATGGAGATTCATCCATGGAGATACATAGAGATTCATGGAGTTCATGGAGATTTATGGAGATTCATGGAGATTCATGGAGCTTCATGGAGATTTATGGGGATTCATGGAGATTTATGGAGATTCATAGAGATTCATGGAAGTTCATGGAGATTGATGGAGATTCATGGACATTCACAGAGACTCATGGAGGTTCATGGAGATTCATGGAGGTTCATGGAGATTCATGGAGGTTCATGGAGATTCATGGAGCTTCATGGAGATTTATGGAGATTCATGGAGATTTATGGAGATTCATAGAGATTCATGGAGGTTCATGGAGATTCATGGAGATTCATGGACATTCGCAGAGATTCATGGAGGTTCATGGAGATTCATGGAGGTTCATGGAGGTTCATGGAGATTCATGGAGATTCATGGAGATTCATGGACGTTCACAGAGATTCATGGAGGTTCATGGAGATTCATGGAGGTTCATGGAGATTCATGGAGGTTCATGGAGATTCATGGAGATTCATGGACGTTCACAGAGATTCATGGAGGTTCATGGAGATTCATGGAGGTTCATGGAGAATCATGGAGCTTCATGGAGATTCATTCATGGAGATTCATGGAGATTCATGGAGATTCATAGGGATTCATGGAGGTTCATGGAGATTCATGGACATTCATGGAGATTCAAGGAGATTCACAGAGATTCATGGAGGTTCATGGAGATTCATGGAGGTTCATGGAAATTCATGGAGATTCATGGAGATTCAGTCATGGAGATTCATGGAGAATCATAGAGATTCATGGAGGTTCATGGAGATTCATGGAGATACATGGAGATTCATGGAGTTCTAGGAGATTCATGGAGCTTCATGGAGATTTATGGATATTCATGGAGATTTATGGAGATTCATAGAGATTCATGGAGGTTCATGGAGATTCATGGAGATTCATGGACATTCACAGAGATTCATGGAGGTTCATG
This sequence comes from Lasioglossum villosulum, assembly GCA_963971365.1. Lineage (NCBI taxonomy): Eukaryota > Metazoa > Arthropoda > Insecta > Hymenoptera > Halictidae > Lasioglossum > Lasioglossum villosulum. The sequence goes on from OZ020495.1 coordinate 35,259,946, forward strand.
GAGATTCATGGAGGTTCATGGAGATTCATTCATGGAGATTCATGGAGATTCATGGAAATTCATAGGGATTCATGGAGGTTCATGGAGGTTCATGGAGATTCATGGAGATACATGGAGATTCATGGAGTTCATGGAGATTCATGGAGCTTCATGGAGATTCATGGAGATTCATGGAGATTCATGGAGATTCATAGAGATTCATGGAGGTTCATGGAGATTCATGGAGATTCATGGACATTCACAGAGATTCATGGAGGTTCATGGAGATTCATTCCTGGAGATTCATGGAGAATCATGGAGATTCATGGAGTTCATGGAGATTCATGGAGCTTCATGGAGATTTATGGAGATTCATGGAGATTCATGGAGCTTCATGGAGATTTATGGGGATTCATGGAGATTTATGGAGATTCATAGAGATTCATGGAAGTTCATGGAGATTGATGGAGATTCATGGACATTCACAGAGACTCATGGAGGTTCATGGAGATTCATGGAGGTTCATGGAGATTCATGGAGGTTCATGGAGATTCATGGAGCTTCATGGAGATTTATGGAGATTCATGGAGATTTATGGAGATTCATAGAGATTCATGGAGGTTCATGGAGATTCATGGAGATTCATGGACATTCGCAGAGATTCATGGAGGTTCATGGAGATTCATGGAGGTTCATGGAGATTCATGGAGGTTCATGGAGATTCATGGAGATTCATGGACATTCACAGAGATTCATGGAGGTTCATGGATATTCATGGAGGTTCATGGAGAATCATGGAGCTTCATGGAGATTCATCCATGGAGATACATAGAGATTCATGGAGTTCATGGAGATTCATGGAGCTTCATGGAGATTTATGGAGATTCATGGAGATTTATGGAGATTCATAGAGATTCATGGAGATTCATGGAGATTCACAGAGATTCATGGAGGTTCATGGAGATTCATGGAGGTTCATGGAGATTCATGGAGATTCATGGACATTCACAGAGATTCATGGAGATTCATAGAGATTCATGGAGGTTCATGGAGATTCATGGAGATTCATGGACATTCACAGAGATTCATGGAGGTTCATGGAGATTCATGGAGGTTCATGGAGAATCATGGAGCTTCATGGAGATTCATTCATGGAGATTCATGGAGATTCATGGAGATTCATAGGGATTCATGGAGGTTCATGGAGATTCATGGACATTCATGGAGATTCAAGGAGATTCACAGAGATTCATGGAGGTTCATGGAGATTCGTGGAGATACATGGAGATTCATGGAGTTCATGGAGATTCATGGAGGTTCATGGAGATTCATGGAGATTCATGGAGATTCATAGAGATTCATGGAGGTTCATGGAGATTCATGGAGATTCATGGAGATTCATTCATGGAGATACATGGAGGTTCATGGAGATTTATGGAGATTCATGGAGATTTATGGAGATTCATGGACATTCACAGAGATTCATGGAGGTTCATGGAGATTCATTCATGGAGATTCATGGACATTCACAGAGATTCATGGAGGTTCATGGAGATTCATGGAGGTTCATGGAGATTCACAGAGATTCATGGAGGTTCATGGAGATTCATGGAGGTTCATGGAGATTCATTCATGGAGATTCATGGAGATTCATGGAGATTCATAGGGATTCATGGAGGTTCATGGAGGTTCATGGAGATTCATGGAGATTCATGGAGGTTCATAGAGATTCATGGAGATTCATGGACATTCACAGAGATTCATGGAGGTTCATGGAGATTCATGGAGGTTCATGGAGATTCATGGAGATTCATGGACATTCACAGAGATTCATGGAGATCCATAGAGATTCATGGAGGTTCATGGAGATTCATGGAGATTCATGGACATTCACAGGGATTCATGGAGGTTCATGGAGATTCATGGAGGTTCATGGAGCTTCATGGAGATTCATTCATGGAGATTCATGGAGATTCATGGAGATTCATAGGGATTCATGGAGGTTCATGGAGATTCATGGACATTCATGGAGATTCAAGGAGATTCACAGAGATTCATGGAGGTTCATGGAGATTCATAGAGATTCATGGAAGTTCATGGAGATTCATGGAGTTCATGGAGATTCATGGATGTTCATGGAGATTCATGGAGATTCATGGAGATTGATAGAGATTCATGGAGGTTCATGGAGATTCATGGAGATTCATGGAGATTTATGGAGATTCATAGAGATTCATGGAGGTTCATGGAGGTTCATGGAGGTTCATGGAGATTCATGGAGATTCATGGACATTCACAGAGATTCATGGAGGTTCATGGAGATTCATGGAGGTTCATAGGGATTCATGGAGGTTCATGGAGGTTCATGGAGATTCATGGAGATACATGGAGATTCATAGAGTTCATGGAGATTCATGGAGGTTCATGGAGATTCATGGAGATTCATGGAGATTCATGGAGTTCATGGAGATTCATGGAGATTCATGGAGATTCATGGAGATTCATAGAGATTCATGGAGGTTCATGGAGATTCATGGAGGTTCATGGAGAGTCATGGAGGTTCATGGAGAATCATGGAGCTTCATGGAGATTCATTCATGGAGATTCATGGAGATTCATGGAGATTCATAGGGATTCATGGAGATTCATGGAGGTTCATGGATATTCATGGAGATTTATGGAGATTCATAGAGATTCATGGAGGTTCATGGAGATTCATGGAGATTCATGGACATTCACAGAGATTCATGGAGGTTCATGGAGATTCATGGAGGTTCATGGAGATTCATTCATGGAGATTCATGGAGATTCATGGAGATTCATAGGGATTCATGGAGGTTCATGGAGGTTCATGGAGGTTCATGGACATTCATGGAGATTCATGGAGCTTCATGGAGATTTATGGAGATTCATAGAGATTCATGGAGGTTCATGGAGATTCATGGAGATTCATGGACATTCACAGAGATTCATGGAGGTTCATGGAGATTCATGGAGGTCCATGGACATTCATGGAGATTCATGGAGATTCATTCATGGAGATACATGGATATTCATGGAGTTCATGGAGATTCATGGAGCTTCATGGAGATTTATGGAGATTCATGGAGATTTATGGAGATTCATAAAGATTCATGGAGGTTCATGGAGATTCATGGAGATTCATGGACATTCACAGAGATTCATGGAGGTTCATGGAGATTCATGGAGGTTCATAGGGATTCATGGAGATTCATGGACATTCACAGAGATTCATGGAGGTTCATGGAGATTCATGGAGGTTCATGGAGATTCATGGAGATTCATGGACATTCACAGAGATTCATGGAGATCCATAGAGATTCATGGAGGTTCATGGAGATTCATGGAGATTCATGGACATTCACAGGGATTCATGGAGGTTCATGGAGATTCATGGAGGTTCATGGAGAATCATGGAGCTTCATGGAGATTCATTCATGGAGATTCATGGAGATTCATGGAGATTCATAGGGATTCATGGAGGTTCATGGAGATTCATGGACATTCATGGAGATTCAAGGAGATTCACAGAGATTCATGGAGGTTCATGGAGATTCATAGAGATTCATGGAAGTTCATGGAGATTCATGGAGTTCATGGAGATTCATGGATGTTCATGGAGATTCATGGAGATTCATGGAGATTGATAGAGATTCATGGAGGTTCATGGAGATTCATGGAGATTCATGGAGATTTATGGAGATTCATAGAGATTCATGGAGGTTCATGGAGGTTCATGGAGGTTCATGGAGATTCATGGAGATTCATGGACATTCACAGAGATTCATGGAGGTTCATGGAGATTCATGGAGGTTCATAGGGATTCATGGAGGTTCATGGAGGTTCATGGAGATTCATGGAGATACATGGAGATTCATAGAGTTCATGGAGATTCATGGAGGTTCATGGAGATTCATGGAGATTCATGGAGATTCATGGAGTTCATGGAGATTCATGGAGATTCATGGAGATTCATGGAGATTCATAGAGATTCATGGAGGTTCATGGAGATTCATGGAGGTTCATGGAGATTCATGGAGGTTCATGGAGAATCATGGAGCTTCATGGAGATTCATTCATGGAGATTCATGGAGATTCATGGAGATTCATAGGGATTCATGGAGATTCATGGAGGTTCATGGATATTCATGGAGATTTATGGAGATTCATAGAGATTCATGGAGGTTCATGGAGATTCATGGAGATTCATGGACATTCACAGAGATTCATGGAGGTTCATGGAGATTCATGGAGGTTCATGGAGATTCATTCATGGAGATTCATGGAGATTCATGGAGATTCATAGGGATTCATGGAGGTTCATGGAGGTTCATGGAGGTTCATGGACATTCATGGAGATTCATGGAGCTTCATGGAGATTTATGGAGATTCATAGAGATTCATGGAGGTTCATGGAGATTCATGGAGATTCATGGACATTCACAGAGATTCATGGAGGTTCATGGAGATTCATGGAGGTCCATGGACATTCATGGAGATTCATGGAGATTCATTCATGGAGATACATGGATATTCATGGAGTTCATGGAGATTCATGGAGCTTCATGGAGATTTATGGAGATTCATGGAGATTTATGGAGATTCATAAAGATTCATGGAGGTTCATGGAGATTCATGGAGATTCATGGACATTCACAGAGATTCATGGAGGTTCATGGAGATTCATGGAGGTTCATAGGGATTCATGGAGGTTCATGGAGGTTCATGGAGATTCATGGAGATACATGGAGATTCATAGAGTTCATGGAGATTCATGGAGGTTCATGGAGATTCATGGAGATTCATGGAGATTCATGGAGTTCATGGAGATTCATGGAGATTCATGGAGATTCATGGAGATTCATAGAGATTCATGGAGGTTCATGGAGATTCATGGAGATTCATGGACATGCACAGAGATTCATGGAGGTTCATGGAGATTCATTCATGGAGATTCATGGAGATACATTCATGGAGATACATGGAGATTCATGGAGTTCATGGACATTCATGGAGATTCATGGAGATTCATGGAGATTTATTTAGATTCATAGAGATTCATGGAGGTTCATGGAGATTCATGGAGATTCATGGACATTCACAGAGATTCATGGAGGTTCATGGAGATTCATGGAGGTTCATGGAGATTCATTCATGGAGATTCATGGAGATTCATGGAGATTCATAGGGATTCATGGAGGTTCATGGAGGTTCATGGAGATTCATGGAGATACATGGAGATTCATGGAGTTCATGGAGATTCATGGAGATTCATGGAGATTCATGGAGATTCATGGAGATTCATGGAGATTCATGGAGATTCATAGAGATTCATGGAGGTTCATGGAGATTCATGGAGATTCATGGACATTCACAGAGATTCATGGAGGTTCATGGAGATTCATTCATGGAGATTCATGGAGAATCATAGAGATTCATGGAGGTTCATAGAGATTCATAGAGAAACATGGAGATTCATGGAGGTTCATGGAGATTCTTGGAGGTTCATGGACATTCATGGAGATTCATGGAGATACATTCATGGAGATACATGGAGATTCATGGAGTTCATGGACATTCATGGAGATTCATGGAGATTCATTCATGGAGATACATGGAGATTCATGGAGTTCATGGAGATTCATGGAGCTTCATGGAGATTTATGGAGATTCATGGAGATTTATGGAGATTCATAGAGATTAATGGAGGTTCATGGAGATTCATGGAGATTCATGGACATTCACAGAGATTCATGGAGGTTCATTGAGATTCATGGAGGTTCATGGAGATTCATGGAGGTTCATGGAGATTCATGGAGATTCATGGACATTCACAGAGATTCATGGAGGTTCATGGAGATTCATGGAGGTTCATGGAGAATCATGGAGGTTCATGGAGATTCATGGAGGTTCATGGAGAATCATGGAGCTTCATGGAGATTCATTCATGGAGATTCATGGAGATTCATGGAGATTCATAGGGATTCATGGAGATTCATGGAGGTTCATGGATATTCATGGAGATTTATGGAGATTCATAGAGATTCATGGAGGCTCATGGAGATTCATGGAGATTCATGGACATCCACAGAGATTCATGGAGGTTCATGGAGATTCAAGGAGGTTCATGGAGAATCATGGAGCTTCATCTAGATTCATTCATGGAGATTTATGGAGAATCATAGAGATTCATGGAGGTTCATGGAGATTCAAAGAGAAACATGGAGATTCATGGAGGTTCATGGAGATTCAGTCATGGAGATTCATGGAGAATCATAGAGATTCATGGAGGGTCATGGAGATTCATGGAGATACATGGAGATTCATGGAGTTCATGGAGATTCATGGAGCTTCATGGAGATTTATGGAGATTCATGGAGATTTATTTAGATTCATAGAGATTCATGGAGGTTCATGGAGATTCATGGAGATTCATGGAGATTCATGGACATGCACAGAGATTCATGGAGATTCATGGAGATTCATTCATGGAGATTCATGGAGAATCATAGAGATTCATGGAGGTTCATAGAGATTCACAGAGAAACATGGAGATTCATGGAGGTTCATGGAGATTCTTGGAGGTTCATGGACATTCATGGAGATTCATGGAGATACATTCATGGAGATACATGGAGATTCATGGAGTTCATGTACATTCATGGAGATTCATGGAGATTCATTCATGGAGATACATGGAGATTCATGGAGTTCATGGAGATTCATGGAGCTTCATGGAGATTTATGGAGATTCATAGAGATTCATGGAGGTTCATGGAGATTCATGGAGATTCATGGACATTCACAGAGATTCATGGAGGTTCATGGAGATTCATGGAGGTCCATGGACATTCATGGAGATTCATGGAGATTCATTCATGGAGATACATGGATATTCATGGAGTTCATGGAGATTCATGGAGCTTCATGGAGATTTATGGAGATTCATGGAGATTTATGGAGATTCATAAAGATTCATGGAGGTTCATGGAGATTCATGGAGATTCATGGACATTCACAGAGATTCATAGAGGTTCATGGAGATTCATGGAGGTTCATAGGGATTCATGGAGGTTCATGGAGGTTCATGGAGATTCATGGAGATACATGGAGATTCATAGAGTTCATGGAGATTCATGGAGGTTCATGGAGATTCATGGAGATTCATGGACATTCACAGAGATTCATGGAGGTTCATGGAGATTCATTCATGGAGATTCATGGAGAATCATAGAGATTCATGGAGGTTCATAGAGATTCATAGAGAAACATGGAGATACATGGAGGTTCATGGAGATTCTTGGAGGTTCATGGACATTCATGGAGATTCATGGAGATACATTCATGGAGATACATGGAGATTCATGGAGTTCATGGACATTCATGGAGATTCATTGAGATTCATTCATGGAGATACATGGAGATTCATGGAGTTCATGGAGATTCATGGAGCTTCATGGAGATTTATGGAGATTCATGGAGATTTATGGATATTCATAGAGATTAATGGAGGTTCATGGAGATTCATGGAGATTCATGGACATTCACAGAGATTCATGGAGGTTCATTGAGATTCATGGAGGTTCATGGAGATTCATGGAGGTTCATGGAGATTCATGGAGATTCATGGACATTCACAGAGATTCATGGAGGTTCATGGAGATTCATGGAGGTTCATGGAGAATCATGGAGGTTCATGGAGATTCATGGAGGTTCATGGAGAATCATGGAGCTTCATGGAGATTCATTCATGGAGATTCATGGAGATTCATGGAGATTCATAGGGATTCATGGAGATTCATGGAGGTTCATGGAGATTTATGGAGATTCATGGAGATTTATGGAGATTCATGGACATTCACAGAGATTCATGGAGGTTCATGGAGAATCATGGAGTTTCATGGAGATTCATTCATGGAGATTCATGGAGAATCATAGAGATTCATGGAGGTTCATGGAGATTTATAGAGAAACATGGAGATTCATGGAGGTTCATGGACATTCATGGAGATTCATGGAGATTCATTCATGGAGATACATGGATATTCATGGAGTTCATGGAGATTCATGGAGCTTCATGGAGATTTATGGAGATTCATGGACATTTATGGACATTCACAGAGATTCATGGAGGTTCATGGAGATTCATGGAGGTTCATGGAGATTCATGGAGGTTCATGGAGATTCATGGAGATTCATGGACATTCACAAAGATTCATGGAGGTTCATGGAGATTCATGGAGGTCCATGGAGAATCATGGAGCTTCATGGAGATTCATTCATGGAGATTCATGGAGATTCATGGAGATACATGGAGATTCATGGAGTTCATGGAGATTCATGGAGCTTCATGGAGATTTATGGAGATTCATGGAGATTTATGGAGATTCATAGAGATTAATGGAGGTTCATGGAGATTCATGGAGATTCATGGACATTCACAGAGATTCATGGAGGTTCATTGAGATTCATGGAGGTTCATGGAGATTCATGGAGGTTCATGGAGATTCATGGAGATTCATGGACATTCACAGAGATTTATGGAGGTTCATGGAGATTCATGGAGGTTCATGGAGAATCATGGAGGTTCATGGAGATTCATGGAGGTTCATGGAGAATCATGGAGCTTCATGGAGATTCATTCATGGAGATTCATGGAGATTCATGGAGATTCATAGGGATTCATGGAGATTCATGGAGGTTCATGGATATTCATGGAGATTTATGGAGATTCATAGAGATTCATGGAGGCTCATGGAGATTCATGGAGATTCATGGACATCCACAGAGATTCATGGAGGTTCATGGAGATGAATGGAGGTTCATGGAGAATCATGGAGCTTCATCTAGATTCATTCATGGAGATTTATGGAGAATCATAGAGATTCATGGAGGTTCATGGAGATTCAAAGAGAAACATGGAGATTCATGGAGGTTCATGGAGATTCAGTCATGGAGATTCATGGAGATTCATGGACATTCACAGAGATTCATGGAGGTTCATTGAGATTCATGGAGGTTCATGGAGATTCATGGAGATTCATGGACATTCACAGAGATTCATGGAGGTTCATGGAGATTCATGGAGGTTCATGGAGAATCATGGAGGTTCATGGAGATTCATGGAGGTTCATGGAGAATCATGGAGCTTCATGGAGATTCATTCATGGAGATTCATGGAGATTCATGGAGATTCATAGGGATTCATGGAGATTCATGGAGGTTCATGGAGATTTATGGAGATTCATGGAGATTTATGGAGATTCATGGACATTCACAGAGATTCATGGAGGTTCATGGAGATTCATTCATGGAGATTCATGGAGAATCATAGAGATTCATGGAGGTTCATAGAGATTCATAGAGAAACATGGAGATTCATGGAGGTTCATGGAGAATCATGGAGTTTCATGGAGATTCATTCATGGAGATTCATGGAGAATCATAGAGATTCATGGAGGTTCATGGAGATTTATAGAGAAACATGGAGATTCATGGAGGTTCATGGACATTCATGGAGATTCATGGAGATTCATTCATGGAGATACATGGATATTCATGGAGTTCATGGAGATTCATGGAGCTTCATGGAGAGTTATGGAGATTCATGGAGATTTATGGACATTCACAGAGATTCATGGAGGTTCATGGAGATTCATGGAGGTTCATGGAGATTCATGGAGGTTCATGGAGATTCATGGAGATTCATGGACATTCACAAAGATTCATGGAGGTTCATGGAGATTCATGGAGGTTCATGGAGAATCATGGAGCTTCATGGAGATTCATTCTTGGAGATTCATGGAGATTCATGGAGATACATGGAGATTCATGGAGTTCATGGAGATTCATGGAGCTTCATGGAGATTTATGGAGATTCATGGAGATTTATGGAGATTCATAGAGATTAATGGAGGTTCATGGAGATTCATGGAGATTCATGGACATTCACAGAGATTCATGGAGGTTCATTGAGATTCATGGAGGTTCATGGAGATTCATGGAGGTTCATGGAGATTCATGGAGATTCATGGACATTCACAGAGATTCATGGAGGTTCATGGAGATTCATGGAGGTTCATGGAGAATCATGGAGGTTCATGGAGATTCATGGAGGTTCATGGAGAATCATGGAGCTTCATGGAGATTCATTCATGGAGATTCATGGAGATTCATGGAGATTCATAGGGATTCATGGAGATTCATGGAGGTTCATGGATATTCATGGAGATTTATGGAGATTCATAGAGATTCATGGAGGCTCATGGAGATTCATGGAGATTCATGGACATCCACAGAGATTCATGGAGGTTCATGGAGATTCATGGAGGTTCATGGAGAATCATGGAGCTTCATCTAGATTCATTCATGGAGATTTATGGAGAATCATAGAGATTCATGGAGGTTCATGGAGAATCATGGAGATACATGGAGATTCATGGAGTTCTAGGAGATTCATGGAGCTTCATGGAGATTTATGGAGATTCATGGAGATTTATGGAGATTCATAGAGATTCATGGAGGTTCATGGAGATTCATGGAGATTCATGGACATTCACAGAGATTCATGGAGGTTCATGGAGATTCATGGAGATACATGGAGATTCATGGAGTTCTAGGAGATTCATGGAGCTTCATGGAGATTTATGGAGATTCATGGAGATTTATGGAGATTCATAGAGATTCATGGAGGTTCATGGAGATTCATGGAGATTCATGGACATTCACAGAGATTCATGGAGGTTCATGGAGATTCATGGAGATTCATGGAGATTCATGGAGTTCTAGGAGATTCATGGAGCTTCATGGAGATTTATGGAGATTCATGGAGATTTATGGAGATTCATAGAGATTCATGGAGGTTCATGGAGATTCATGGAGATTCATGGACATTCACAGAGATTCATGGAGGTTCATGGAGATTCATGGAGATTCATGGAGATTCATGGACGTTCACAGAGATTCATGGAGGTTCATGGAGATTCATGGAGGTTCATGGAGATTCATGGAGGTTCATGGAGATTCATGGAGATTCATGGACGTTCACAGAGATTCATGGAGGTTCATGGAGATTCATGGAGGTTCATGGAGAATCATGGAGCTTCATGGAGATTCATTCATGGAGATTCATGGAGATTCATGGAGATTCATAGGGATTCATGGAGGTTCATGGAGATTCATGGACATTCATGGAGATTTAAGGAGATTCACAGAGATTCATGGAGGTTCATGGAGATTCATGGAGGTTCATGGAAATTCATGGAGATTCATGGAGGTTCAGTCATGGAGATTCATGGAGAATCATAGAGATTCATGGAGGTTCATGGAGATTCATGGAGATACATGGAGATTCATGGAGTTCTAGGAGATTCATGGAGCTTCATGGAGATTCATGGAGGTTCATGGAGATTCATGGAGATTCATGGAGATTCATGGAGATTCATAGAGATTCATGGAGGTTCATGGAGATTCATGGAGATTCATGGACATTCACAGAGATTCATGGAGGTTCATGGAGATTCATTCCTGGAGATTCATGGAGAATCATGGAGATTCATGGAGTTCATGGAGATTCATGGAGCTTCATGGAGATTTATGGAGATTCATGGAGATTTATGGAGATTCATAGAGATTCATGGAGGTTCATGGAGATTCATGGACATTCACAGAGATTCATGGAGGTTCATGGAGATTCATGGAGGTTCATGGAGATTCATTCATGGAGATTCATGGAGATTCATGGAAATTCGTAGGGATTCATGGAGTTCATGGAGATTCATGGAGCTTCATGGAGATTTATGGGGATTCATGGAGATTTATGGAGATTCATAGAGATTCATGGAAGTTCATGGAGATTGATGGAGATTCATGGACATTCACAGAGATTCATGGAGGTTCATGGAGATTCATGGAGGTTCATGGAGATTCATGGAGGTTCATGGAGATTCATGGAGCTTCAAGGAGATTTATGGAGATTCATGGAGATTTATGGAGATTCATAGAGATTCATGGAGGTTCATGGAGATTCATGGAGATTCATGGACATTCGCAGAGATTCATGGAGGTTCATGGATATTCATGGAGGTTCATGGAGATTCATGGAGGTTCATGGAGATTCATGGAGATTCATGGACATTCACAGAGATTCATGGAGGTTCATGGAGATTCATGGAGGTTCATGGAGAATCATGGAGCCTCATGGAGATTCATCCATGGAGATACATAGAGATTCATGGAGTTCATGGAGATTCATGGAGCTTCATGGAGATTTATGGAGATTCATGGAAATTTATGGAGATTCATAGAGATTCATGGAGATTCATGGAGATTCACAGAGATTCATGGAGGTTCATGGAGATTCATGGAGGTTCATGGAGATTCATGGAGATTCATGGACATTCACAGAGATTCATGGAGGTTCATGGAGATTCATGGAGGTTCATGGAGATTCACAGAGATTCATGGAGGTTCATGGAGATTCATGGAGGTTCATGGAGATTCATTCATGGAGATTCATGGAGATTCATGGAGATTCATAGGGATTCATGGAGGTTCATGGAGGTTCATGGAGATTCATGGAGATTCATGGAGGTTCATAGAGATTCATGGAGATTCATGGACATTCACAGAGATTCATGGAGGTTCATGGAGATTCATGGAGGTTCATGGAGATTCATGGAGATTCATGGACATTCACAGAGATTCATGGAGATCCATAGAGATTCATGGAGGTTCATGGAGATTCATGGAGATTCATGGACATTCATGGAGATTCAAGGAGATTCACAGAGATTCATGGAGGTTCATGGAGATTCATAGAGATTCATGGAAGTTCATGGAGATTCATGGAGATACATGGAGATTCATGGAGTTCATGGAGATTCATGGATGTTCATGGAGATTCATGGAGATTCATGGAGATTCATAGAGATTCATGGAGGTTCATGGAGATTCATGGAGATTCATGGAGATTTATGGAGATTCATAGAGATTCATGGAGGTTCATGGAGGTTCATGGAGATTCATGGACATTCACAGAGATTCATGGAGGTTCATGGAGATTCATGGAGGTTCATGGAGATTCATTCATGGAGATTCATGGAGATTCATGGAGATTCATAGGGATTCATGGAGATTCATGGAGATTCATAGAGATTCATGGAGGTTCATGGAGATTCATGGAGATTCATGGACATTCACAGAGATTCATGGATGTTCATGGAGATTCATTCATGGAGATTCATGGAGAATAATAGAGATTCATGGAGGTTCATAGAGATTCATAGAGAAACATGGAGATTCATGGAGGTTCATGGAGATTCTTGGAGGTTCATGGACATTCATGGAGATTCATGGAGATACATTCATGGAGATACATGGAGATTCATGGAGTTCATGGACATTCATGGAGATTCATGGAGATTCATTCATGGAGATACATGGAGGTTCATGGAGATTCATGGAGATTCATGGACATTCACAGAGATTCATGGAGGTTCATGGAGATTCATGGAGGTTCATGGAGAATCATGGAGCTTCATGGAGATTCATTCATGGAGATTCATGGAGATTCATGGAGATTCATAGGGATTCATGGAGATTCATGGAGGTTCATGGAGATTTATGGAGATTCATGGAGATTTATGGAGATTCATGGACATTCACAGAGATTCATGGAGGTTCATGGAGATTCATTCATGGAGATTCATGGAGAATCATAGAGATTCATGGAGGTTCATAGAGATTCATAGAGAAACATGGAGATTCATGGAGGTTCATGGAGAATCATGAAGTTTCATGGAGATTCAGTCATGGAGATTCATGGAGAATCATAGAGATTCATGGAGGTTCATGGAGATTCATGGAGATACATGGAGATTCATGGAGTTCATGGAGATTCATGGAGCTTCATGGAGATTTATGGAGATTCATGGAGATTTATGGAGATTCATAGAGATTCATGGAGGTTCATGGAGATTCATGGAGATTCGTGGACATTCATAGAGATTCATGGAGGTTCATGGAGATTCATGGAGGTTCATGGAGATTCATAGAGATTCATGGAGGTTCATGGAGATTCATGGAGATTCATGGACATTCACAGAGATTCATGGATGTTCATGGAGATTCATTCATGGAGATTCATGGAGAATCGTAGAGATTCATGGAGGTTCATAGAGATTCATAGAGAAACATGGAGATTCATGGAGGTTCATGGAGATTCTTGGAGGTTCATGGACATTCATGGAGATTCATGGAGATACATTCATGGAGATACATGGAGATTCATGGAGTTCATGGACATTCATGGAGATTCATGGAGATTCATTCATGGAGATACATGGAGGTTCATGGAGATTCATGGAGGTTCATGGAGATTCATGGACATTCACAGAGATTCATGGAGGTTCATGGAGATTCATGGAGGTTCATGGAGATTCATTCATGGAGATTCATGGAGATTCATGGAGATTCATAGGGATTCATGGAGATTCATGGAGGTTCATGGAGATTCATGGAGATTCATGGAGATTCATGGAGATTCATAGAGATTCATGGAGGTTCATGGAGATTCATAGAGAAACATGGAGATTCATGGAGGTTCATGGAGATTCTTGGAGGTTCATGGACATTCATGGAGATTCATGGAGATACATTCATGGAGATACATGGAGATTCATGGAGTTCATGGACATTCATGGAGATTCATGGAGATTCATTCATGGAGATTCATGGAGTTCATGGAGATTCATGGAGCTTCATGGAGATTTATGGAGATTCATGGAGATTTATGGAGATTCATAGAGATTCATGGAGGTTCATGGAGATTCATGGAGATTCGTGGACATTCATAGAGATTCATGGAGGTTCATGGAGATTCATGGAGGTTCATGGAGATTCACAGAGAATCATGGAGGTTCATGGAGATTCATGGAGGTTCATGGAGATTCATTCATGGAGATTCATGGAGATTCATAGGGATTCATGGAGGTTCATGGAGGTTCATGGAGATACATGGAGATTCATGGAGGTTCATGGAGATTCATGGAGATTCATGGAGATTCATGGAGATTCGTAGAGATTCATGGAGGTTCATGGAGATTCATGGAGATTCATGGACATTCACAGAGATTCATGGAGGTTCATGGAGATTCATTCATGGAGATTCATGGAGAATCATAGAGATTCATGGAGGTTCATAGAGATTCATAGAGAAACATGGAGATTCATGGAGGTTCATGGAGATTCTTGGAGGTTCATGGACATTCATGGCGATTCATGGAGGTTCATGGAGGTTCATGGAGGTTCATGGAGAATCATGGAGCTTCATGGAGATTCATTCATGGAGATTCATGGAGATTCATGGAGATTCATAGGGATTTATGGAGGTTCATGGAGATTCATGGACATTCATGGAGATTCAAGGAGATTCACAGAGATTCATGGAGGTTCATGGAGATTCATGGAGGTTCATGGAAATTCATGGAGATTCATGGAGATTCAGTCATGGAGATTCATGGAGAATCATAGAGATTCATGGAGGTTCATGGAGATTCATGGAGATACATGGAGATTCATGGAGTTCATGGAGATTCATGGAGATTCATGGAGATTCATGGACATCCACAGAGAGTCATGGAGGTTCATGGAGATTCATGGAGGTTCATGGAGAATCATGGAGCTTCATGGAGATTCATTCATGGAGATTTATGGAGAATCATAGAGATTCATGGAGGTTCATGGAGATTCAAAGAGAAACATGGAGATTCATGGAGGTTCATGGAGATTCATAGAGAAACATGGAGATTCATGGAGGTTCATGGAGATTCTTGGAGGTTCATGGACATTCATGGAGATTCATGGAGATACATTCATGGAGATACATGGAGATTCATGGAGTTCATGGACATTCATGGAGATTCATGGAGATTCATTCATGGAGATACATGGAGGTTCATGGAGATTTATGGAGATTCATGGAGATTTATGGAGATTCATGGACATTCACAGAGATGCATGGAGGTTCATGGAGAATCATGAAGTTTCATGGAGATTCAGTCATGGAGATTCATGGAGAATCATAGAGATTCATGGAGGTTCATGGAGATTCATGGAGATACATGGAGATTCATGGAGTTCATGGAGATTCATGGAGCTTCATGGAGATTTATGGAGATTCATGGAGATTTATGGAGATTCATAGAGATTCATGGAGGTTCATGGAGATTCATGGAGATTCGTGGACATTCATAGAGATTCATGGAGGTTCATGGAGATTCATGGAGGTTCATGGAGATTCATGGAGATTCATGGAGATTCATGGAGATTCATAGGGATTCATGGAGGTTCATGGAGATTCATGGACATTCATGGAGATTCAAGGAGATTCACAGAGATTCATGGAGGTTCATGGAGATTCATAGAGATTCATGGAAGTTCATGGAGATTCATGGAGATACATGGAGATTCATGGAGTTCATGGAGATTCATGGATGTTCATGGAGATTCATGGAGATTCATGGAGATTCATAGAGATTCATGGAGGTTCATGGAGATTCATGGAGATTCATGGAGATTTATGGAGATTCATAGAGATTCATGGAGGTTCATGGAGGTTCATGGAGATTCATGGACATTCACAGAGATTCATGGAGGTTCATGGAGATTCATGGAGGTTCATGGAGATTCATTCATGGAGATTCATGGAGATTCATGGAGATTCATAGGGATTCATGGAGATTCATGGAGATTCATAGAGATTCATGGAGGTTCATGGAGATTCATGGAGATTCATGGACATTCACAGAGATTCATGGATGTTCATGGAGATTCATTCATGGAGATTCATGGAGAATAATAGAGATTCATGGAGGTTCATAGAGATTCATAGAGAAACATGGAGATTCATGGAGGTTCATGGAGATTCTTGGAGGTTCATGGACATTCATGGAGATTCATGGAGATACATTCATGGAGATACATGGAGATTCATGGAGTTCATGGACATTCATGGAGATTCATGGAGATTCATTCATGGAGATACATGGAGGTTCATGGAGATTCATGGAGATTCATGGACATTCACAGAGATTCATGGAGGTTCATGGAGATTCATGGAGGTTCATGGAGAATCATGGAGCTTCATGGAGATTCATTCATGGAGATTCATGGAGATTCATGGAGATTCATAGGGATTCATGGAGATTCATGGAGGTTCATGGAGATTTATGGAGATTCATGGAGATTTATGGAGATTCATGGACATTCACAGAGATTCATGGAGGTTCATGGAGATTCATTCATGGAGATTCATGGAGAATCATAGAGATTCATGGAGGTTCATAGAGATTCATAGAGAAACATGGAGATTCATGGAGGTTCATGGAGAATCATGAAGTTTCATGGAGATTCAGTCATGGAGATTCATGGAGAATCATAGAGATTCATGGAGGTTCATGGAGATTCATGGAGATACATGGAGATTCATGGAGTTCATGGAGATTCATGGAGCTTCATGGAGATTTATGGAGAATCATAGAGATTCATGGAGGTTCATAGAGATTCATAGAGAAACATGGAGATTCATGGAGGTTCATGGAGATTCTTGGAGGTTCATGGACATTCATGGAGATTCATGGAGATACATTCATGGAGATACATGGAGATTCATGGAGTTCATGGACATTCATGGAGATTCATGGAGATTCATTCATGGAGATACATGGAGGTTCATGGAGATTCATGGAGGTTCATGGAGATTCATGGACATTCACAGAGATTCATGGAGGTTCATGGAGATTCATTCATGGAGATTCATGGAGATTCATGGAGATTCATAGGGATTCATGGAGATTCATGGAGGTTCATGGAGATTCATGGAGATTCATGGAGATTCATGGAGATTCATAGAGATTCATGGAGGTTCATGGAGATTCATAGAGAAACATGGAGATTCATGGAGGTTCATGGAGATTCTTGGAGGTTCATGGACATTCATGGAGATTCATGGAGATACATTCATGGAGATACATGGAGATTCATGGAGTTCATGGACATTCATGGAGATTCATGGAGATTCATTCATGGAGATTCATGGAGTTCATGGAGATTCATGGAGCTTCATGGAGATTTATGGAGATTCATGGAGATTTATGGAGATTCATAGAGATTCATGGAGGTTCATGGAGATTCATGGAGATTCGTGGACATTCATAGAGATTCATGGAGATTCATGGAGATTCATGGAGGTTCATGGAGATTCACAGAGAATCATGGAGGTTCATGGAGATTCATGGAGGTTCATGGAGATTCATTCATGGAGATTCATGGAGATTCATAGGGATTCATGGAGGTTCATGGAGGTTCATGGAGATACATGGAGATTCATGGAGGTTCATGGAGATTCATGGAGATTCATGGAGATTCATGGAGATTCGTAGAGATTCATGGAGGTTCATGGAGATTCATGGAGATTCATGGACATTCACAGAGATTCATGGAGGTTCATGGAGATTCATTCATGGAGATTCATGGAGAATCATAAGGATTCATGGAGGTTCATAGAGATTCATAGAGAAACATGGAGATTCATGGAGGTTCATGGAGATTCTTGGAGGTTCATGGACATTCATGGCGATTCATGGAGGTTCATGGAGGTTCATGGAGGTTCATGGAGAATCATGGAGCTTCATGGAGATTCATTCATGGAGATTCATGGAGATTCATGGAGATTCATAGGGATTTATGGAGGTTCATGGAGATTCATGGACATTCATGGACATTCACAGAGATTCATGGAGGTTCATGGAGATTCATGGAGGTTCATGGAGAATCATGGAGCTTCATGGAGATTCATTCATGGAGATTCATGGAGATTCATGGAGATTCATAGGGATTCATGGAGATTCATGGAGGTTCATGGAGATTTATGGAGATTCATGGAGATTTATGGAGATTCATGGACATTCACAGAGATTCATGGAGGTTCATGGAGATTCATTCATGGAGATTCATGGAGAATCATAGAGATTCATGGAGGTTCATAGAGATTCATAGAGAAACATGGAGATTCATGGAGGTTCATGGAGAATCATGAAGCTTCATGGAGATTCATGGACATTCACAGAGATTCATAGATGTTCATGGAGATTCATTCATGGAGATTCATGGAGAATAATAGAGATTCATGGAGGTTCATAGAGATTCATAGAGAAACATGGAGATTCATGGAGGTTCATGGAGATTCTTGGAGGTTCATGGACATTCATGGAGATTCATGGAGATACATTCATGGAGATACATGGAGATTCATGGAGTTCATGGACATTCATGGAGATTCATGGAGATTCATTCATGGAGATACATGGAGGTTCATGGAGATTCATGGAGATTCATGGACATTCACAGAGATTCATGGAGGTTCATGGAGATTCATGGAGGTTCATGGAGAATCATGGAGCTTCATGGAGATTCATTCATGGAGATTCATGGAGATTCATGGAGATTCATAGGGATTCATGGAGATTCATGGAGGTTCATGGAGATTTATGGAGATTCATGGAGATTTATGGAGATTCATGGACATTCACAGAGATTCATGGAGGTTCATGGAGATTCATTCATGGAGATTCATGGAGAATCATAGAGATTCATGGAGGTTCATAGAGATTCATAGAGAAACATGGAGATTCATGGAGGTTCATGGAGAATCATGAAGTTTCATGGAGATTCAGTCATGGAGATTCATGGAGAATCATAGAGATTCATGGAGGTTCATGGAGATTCATGGAGATACATGGAGATTCATGGAGTTCATGGAGATTCATGGAGCTTCATGGAGATTTATGGAGAATCATAGAGATTCATGGAGGTTCATAGAGATTCATAGAGAAACATGGAGATTCATGGAGGTTCATGGAGATTCTTGGAGGTTCATGGACATTCATGGAGATTCATGGAGATACATTCATGGAGATACATGGAGATTCATGGAGTTCATGGACATTCATGGAGATTCATGGAGATTCATTCATGGAGATACATGGAGGTTCATGGAGATTCATGGAGGTTCATGGAGATTCATGGACATTCACAGAGATTCATGGAGGTTCATGGAGATTCATTCATGGAGATTCATGGAGATTCATGGAGATTCATAGGGATTCATGGAGATTCATGGAGGTTCATGGAGATTCATGGAGATTCATGGAGATTCATGGAGATTCATAGAGATTCATGGAGGTTCATGGAGATTCATAGAGAAACATGGAGATTCATGGAGGTTCATGGAGATTCTTGGAGGTTCATGGACATTCATGGAGATTCATGGAGATACATGGAGATTCATGGAGTTCATGGACATTCATGGAGATTCATGGAGATTCATTCATGGAGATTCATGGAGTTCATGGAGATTCATGGAGCTTCATGGAGATTTATGGAGATTCATGGAGATTTATGGAGATTCATAGAGATTCATGGAGGTTCATGGAGATTCATGGAGATTCGTGGACATTCATAGAGATTCATGGAGATTCATGGAGATTCATGGAGGTTCATGGAGATTCACAGAGAATCATGGAGGTTCATGGAGATTCATGGAGGTTCATGGAGATTCATTCATGGAGATTCATGGAGATTCATAGGGATTCATGGAGGTTCATGGAGGTTCATGGAGATACATGGAGATTCATGGAGGTTCATGGAGATTCATGGAGATTCATGGAGATTCATGGAGATTCGTAGAGATTCATGGAGGTTCATGGAGATTCATGGAGATTCATGGACATTCACAGAGATTCATGGAGGTTCATGGAGATTCATTCATGGAGATTCATGGAGAATCATAAGGATTCATGGAGGTTCATAGAGATTCATAGAGAAACATGGAGATTCATGGAGGTTCATGGAGATTCTTGGAGGTTCATGGACATTCATGGCGATTCATGGAGGTTCATGGAGGTTCATGGAGGTTCATGGAGAATCATGGAGCTTCATGGAGATTCATTCATGGAGATCCATGGAGATTCATGGAGATTCATAGGGATTTATGGAGGTTCATGGAGATTCATGGACATTCATGGAGATTCAAGGAGATTCACAGAGATTCATGGAGGTTCATGGAGATTCATGGAGGTTCATGGAAATTCATGGAGATTCATGGAGATTCAGTCATGGAGATTCATGGAGAATCATAGAGATTCATGGAGGTTCATGGAGATTCATGGAGATACATGGAGATTCATGGAGTTCATGGAGATTCATGGAGGTTCATGGAGATTCATGGAGATTCATGGAGATTCATAGAGATTCATGGAGGTTCATGGAGATTCATGGAGATTCATGGACATCCACAGAGATTCATGGAGGTTCATGGAGATTCATGGAGGTTCATGGAGATTCATGGACATTCACAGAGATTCATGGAGGTTCATGGAGATTCATTCATGGAGATTCATGGAGAATCATAGAGATTCATGGAGGTTCATAGAGATTCATAGAGAAACATGGAGATTCATGGAGGTTCATGGAGATTCTTGGAGGTTCATGGACATTCATGGCGATTCATGGAGGTTCATGGAGGTTCATGGAGGTTCATGGAGAATCATGGAGCTTCATGGAGATTCATTCATGGAGATTCATGGAGATTCATGGAGATTCATAGGGATTTATGGAGGTTCATGGAGATTCATGGACATTCATGGAGATTCAAGGAGATTCACAGAGATTCATGGAGGTTCATGGAGATTCATGGAGGTTCACGGAAATTCATGGAGATTCATGGAGATTCAGTCATGGAGATTCATGGAGAATCATAGAGATTCATGGAGGTTCATGGAGATTCATGGAGATACATGGAGATTCATGGAGTTCATGGAGATTCATGGAGGTTCATGGAGATTCATGGAGATTCATGGAGATTCATAGAGATTCATGGAGGTTCATGGAGATTCATGGAGATTCATGGACATCCACAGAGATTCATGGACGTTCATGGAGATTCATGGAGGTTCATGGAGAATCATGGAGCTTCATGGAGATTCATTCATGGAGATTTATGGAGAATCATAGAGATTCATGGAGGTTCATGGAGATTCAAAGAGAAACATGGAGATTCATGGAGGTTCATGGAGATTCAGTCATGGAGATTCATGGAGAATCATAGAGATTTATGGAGATTCATGGAGATTTATGGAGATTCATAGAGATTCATGGAGGTTCATGGAGATTCATGGAGATTCATGGACATTCACAGAGATTCATGGAGGTTCATGGAGATTCATGGAGGTTCATGGAGATTCATTCATGGAGATTCATGGAGATTCATGGAGATTCATAGGGATTCATGGAGATTCATGGAGGTTCATGGAGATTCATGGAGATTCATGGAGATTCATGGAGATTCATAGAGATTCATGGAGGTTCATGGAGATTCATATAGAAACATGGAGATTCATGGAGGTTCATGGAGATTCTTGGAGGTTCATGGACATTCATGGAGATTCATGGAGATACATTCATGGAGATACATGGAGATTCATGGAGTTCATGGACATTCATGGAGATTCATGGAGATTCATTCATGGAGATACATGGAGGTTCATGGAGATTTATGGAGATTCATGGAGATTTATGGAGATTCATGGACATTCACAGAGATTCATGGAGGTTCATGGAGATTCATTCATGGAGATTCATGGACATTCACAGAGATTCATGGAGGTTCATAGAGATTCATAGAGAAACATGGAGATTCATGGAGGTTCATGGAGAATCATGAAGTTTCATGGAGATTCAGTCATGGAGATTCATGGAGAATCATAGAGATTCATGGAGGTTCATGGAGATTCATGGAGATACATGGAGATTCATGGAGTTCATGGAGATTCATGGAGCTTCATGGAGATTTATGGAGATTCATGGAGATTTATGGAGATTCATAGAGATTCATGGAGGTTCATGGAGATTCATGGAGATTCGTGGACATTCATAGAGATTCATGGAGGTTCATGGAGATTCATGGAGGTTCATGGAGATTCATAGAGATTCATGG
Source organism: Lasioglossum villosulum (assembly GCA_963971365.1). NCBI lineage: Eukaryota > Metazoa > Arthropoda > Insecta > Hymenoptera > Halictidae > Lasioglossum > Lasioglossum villosulum. The sequence goes on from OZ020495.1 coordinate 35,282,999, forward strand.
AGGTTCATGGAGATTCATGGAGATTCATGGACATTCACAGAGATTCATGGATGTTCATGGAGATTCATTCATGGAGATTCATGGAGAATCATAGAGATTCATGGAGGTTCATAGAGATTCATAGAGAAACATGGAGATTCATGGAGGTTCATGGAGATTCTTGGAGGTTCATGGACATTCATGGAGATTCATGGAGATACATTCATGGAGATACATGGAGATTCATGGAGTTCATGGACATTCATGGAGATTCATGGAGATTCATTCATGGAGATACATGGAGGTTCATGGAGATTCATGGAGGTTCATGGAGATTCATGGACATTCACAGAGATTCATGGAGGTTCATGGAGATTCATGGAGGTTCATGGAGATTCATTCATGGAGATTCATGGAGATTCATGGAGATTCATAGGGATTCATGGAGATTCATGGAGGTTCATGGAGATTCATGGAGATTCATGGAGATTCATGGAGATTCATAGAGATTCATGGAGGTTCATGGAGATTCATAGAGAAACATGGAGATTCATGGAGGTTCATGGAGATTCTTGGAGGTTCATGGACATTCATGGAGATTCATGGAGATACATGGAGATTCATGGAGTTCATGGACATTCATGGAGATTCATGGAGATTCATTCATGGAGATTCATGGAGTTCATGGAGATTCATGGAGCTTCATGGAGATTTATGGAGATTCATGGAGATTTATGGAGATTCATAGAGATTCATGGAGGTTCATGGAGATTCATGGAGATTCGTGGACATTCATAGAGATTCATGGAGGTTCATGGAGATTCATGGAGGTTCATGGAGATTCACAGAGAATCATGGAGGTTCATGGAGATTCATGGAGGTTCATGGAGATTCATTCATGGAGATTCATGGAGATTCATAGGGATTCGTGGAGGTTCATGGAGGTTCATGGAGATACATGGAGATTCATGGAGGTTCATGGAGATTCATGGAGATTCATGGAGATTCATGGAGATTCGTAGAGATTCATGGAGGTTCATGGAGATTCATGGAGATTCATGGACATTCACAGAGATTCATGGAGGTTCATGGAGATTCATTCATGGAGATTCATGGAGAATCATAAGGATTCATGGAGGTTCATAGAGATTCATAGAGAAACATGGAGATTCATGGAGGTTCATGGAGATTCTTGGAGGTTCATGGACATTCATGGCGATTCATGGAGGTTCATGGAGGTTCATGGAGGTTCATGGAGAATCATGGAGCTTCATGGAGATTCATTCATGGAGATTCATGGAGATTCATGGAGATTCATAGGGATTTATGGAGGTTCATGGAGATTCATTCATGGAGATTCATGGAGAATCATAAGGATTCATGGAGGTTCATAGAGATTCATAGAGAAACATGGAGATTCAAGGAGATTCACAGAGATTCATGGAGGTTCATGGAGATTCATGGAGGTTCATGGAAATTCATGGAGATTCATGGAGATTCAGTCATGGAGATTCATGGAGAATCATAGAGATTCATGGAGGTTCATGGAGATTCATGGAGATACATGGAGATTCATGGAGTTCATGGAGATTCATGGAGGTTCATGGAGATTCATGGAGATTCATGGAGATTCATAGAGATTCATGGAGGTTCATGGAGATTCATGGAGATTCATGGACATCCACAGAGATTCATGGAGGTTCATGGAGATTCATGGAGGTTCATGGAGAATCATGGAGCTTCATGGAGATTCATTCATGGAGATTTATGGAGAATCATAGAGATTCATGGAGGTTCATGGAGATTCAAAGAGAAACATGGAGATTCATGAAGGTTCATGGAGATTCAGTCATGGAGATTCATGGAGAATCATAGAGATTTATGGAGATTCATGGAGATTTATGGAGATTCATAGAGATTCATGGAGGTTCATGGAGATTCATGGAGATTCATGGACATTCACAGAGATTCATGGAGGTTCATGGAGATTCATGGAGGTTCATGGAGATTCATTCATGGAGATTCATGGAGATTCATGGAGATTCATAGGGATTCATGGAGATTCATGGAGGTTCATGGAGATTCATGGAGATTCATGGAGATTCATGGAGATTCATAGAGATTCATGGAGGTTCATGGAGATTCATAGAGAAACATGGAGATTCATGGAGGTTCATGGAGATTCTTGGAGGTTCATGGACATTCATGGAGATTCATGGAGATACATTCATGGAGATACATGGAGATTCATGGAGTTCATGGACATTCATGGAGATTCATGGAGATTCATTCATGGAGATACATGGAGGTTCATGGAGATTTATGGAGATTCATGGAGATTTATGGAGATTCATGGACATTCACAGAGATTCATGGAGGTTCATGGAGATTCATTCATGGAGATTCATGGACATTCACAGAGATTCATGGAGGTTCATGGAGATTCATGGAGGTTCATGGAGATTCACAGAGATTCATGGAGGTTCATGGAGATTCATGGAGGTTCATGGAGATTCATTCATGGAGATTCATGGAGATTCATGGAGATTCATAGGGATTCATGGAGGTTCATGGAGGTTCATGGAGATTCATGGAGATTCATGGAGGTTCATAGAGATTCATGGAGATTCATGGACATTCACAGAGATTCATGGAGGTTCATGGAGATTCATGGAGGTTCATGGAGATTCATGGAGATTCATTCATGGAGATTCATGGAGATTCATGGAGATTCATAGGGATTCATGGAGATTCATGGAGATTCATAGAGATTCATGGAGGTTCATGGAGATTCATGGAGATTCATAGACATTCACAGAGATTCATGGATGTTCATGGAGATTCATTCATGGAGATTCATGGAGAATCATAGAGATTCATGGAGGTTCATAGAGATTCATAGAGAAACATGGAGATTCATGGAGGTTCATGGAGATTCTTGGATGTTCATGGACATTCATGGAGATTCATGGAGATACATTCATGGAGATACATGGAGATTCATGGAGTTCATGGACATTCATGGAGATTCATGGAGATTCATTCATGGAGATACATGGAGGTTCATGGAGATTCATGGAGGTTCATGGAGATTCATGGACATTCACAGAGATTCATGGAGGTTCATGGAGATTCATGGAGGTTCATGGAGATTCATTCATGGAGATTCATGGAGATTCATGGAGATTCATAGGGATTCATGGAGATTCATGGAGGTTCATGGAGATTCATGGAGATTCATGGAGATTCATGGAGATTCATAGAGATTCATGGAGGTTCATGGAGATTCATAGAGAAACATGGAGATTCATGGAGGTTCATGGAGATTCTTGGAGGTTCATGGACATTCATGGAGATTCATGGAGATACATGGAGATTCATGGAGTTCATGGACATTCATGGAGATTCATGGAGATTCATTCATGGAGATTCATGGAGTTCATGGAGATTCATGGAGCTTCATGGAGATTTATGGAGATTCATGGAGATTTATGGAGATTCATAGAGATTCATGGAGGTTCATGGAGATTCATGGAGATTCGTGGACATTCATAGAGATTCATGGAGGTTCATGGAGATTCATGGAGGTTCATGGAGATTCACAGAGAATCATGGAGGTTCATGGAGATTCATGGAGGTTCATGGAGATTCATTCATGGAGATTCATGGAGATTCATAGGGATTCGTGGAGGTTCATGGAGGTTCATGGAGATACATGGAGATTCATGGAGGTTCATGGAGATTCATGGAGATTCATGGAGATTCATGGAGATTCGTAGAGATTCATGGAGGTTCATGGAGATTCATGGAGATTCATGGACATTCACAGAGATTCATGGAGGTTCATGGAGATTCATTCATGGAGATTCATGGAGAATCATAAGGATTCATGGAGGTTCATAGAGATTCATAGAGAAACATGGAGATTCATGGAGGTTCATGGAGATTCTTGGAGGTTCATGGACATTCATGGCGATTCATGGAGGTTCATGGAGGTTCATGGAGGTTCATGGAGAATCATGGAGCTTCATGGAGATTCATTCATGGAGATTCATGGAGATTCATGGAGATTCATAGGGATTTATGGAGGTTCATGGAGATTCATTCATGGAGATTCATGGAGAATCATAAGGATTCATGGAGGTTCATAGAGATTCATAGAGAAACATGGAGATTCAAGGAGATTCACAGAGATTCATGGAGGTTCATGGAGATTCATGGAGGTTCATGGAAATTCATGGAGATTCATGGAGATTCAGTCATGGAGATTCATGGAGAATCATAGAGATTCATGGAGGTTCATGGAGATTCATGGAGATACATGGAGATTCATGGAGTTCATGGAGATTCATGGAGGTTCATGGAGATTCATGGAGATTCATGGAGATTCATAGAGATTCATGGAGGTTCATGGAGATTCATGGAGATTCATGGACATCCACAGAGATTCATGGAGGTTCATGGAGATTCATGGAGGTTCATGGAGAATCATGGAGCTTCATGGAGATTCATTCATGGAGATTTATGGAGAATCATAGAGATTCATGGAGGTTCATGGAGATTCAAAGAGAAACATGGAGATTCATGAAGGTTCATGGAGATTCAGTCATGGAGATTCATGGAGAATCATAGAGATTTATGGAGATTCATGGAGATTTATGGAGATTCATAGAGATTCATGGAGGTTCATGGAGATTCATGGAGATTCATGGACATTCACAGAGATTCATGGAGGTTCATGGAGATTCATGGAGGTTCATGGAGATTCATTCATGGAGATTCATGGAGATTCATGGAGATTCATAGGGATTCATGGAGATTCATGGAGGTTCATGGAGATTCATGGAGATTCATGGAGATTCATGGAGATTCATAGAGATTCATGGAGGTTCATGGAGATTCATAGAGAAACATGGAGATTCATGGAGGTTCATGGAGATTCTTGGAGGTTCATGGACATTCATGGAGATTCATGGAGATACATTCATGGAGATACATGGAGATTCATGGAGTTCATGGACATTCATGGAGATTCATGGAGATTCATTCATGGAGATACATGGAGGTTCATGGAGATTTATGGAGATTCATGGAGATTTATGGAGATTCATGGACATTCACAGAGATTCATGGAGGTTCATGGAGATTCATTCATGGAGATTCATGGACATTCACAGAGATTCATGGAGGTTCATGGAGATTCATGGAGGTTCATGGAGATTCACAGAGATTCATGGAGGTTCATGGAGATTCATGGAGGTTCATGGAGATTCATTCATGGAGATTCATGGAGATTCATGGAGATTCATAGGGATTCATGGAGGTTCATGGAGGTTCATGGAGATTCATGGAGATTCATGGAGGTTCATAGAGATTCATGGAGATTCATGGACATTCACAGAGATTCATGGAGGTTCATGGAGATTCATGGAGGTTCATGGAGATTCATGGAGATTCATTCATGGAGATTCATGGAGATTCATGGAGATTCATAGGGATTCATGGAGATTCATGGAGATTCATAGAGATTCATGGAGGTTCATGGAGATTCATGGAGATTCATAGACATTCACAGAGATTCATGGATGTTCATGGAGATTCATTCATGGAGATTCATGGAGAATCATAGAGATTCATGGAGGTTCATAGAGATTCATAGAGAAACATGGAGATTCATGGAGGTTCATGGAGATTCTTGGATGTTCATGGACATTCATGGAGATTCATGGAGATACATTCATGGAGATACATGGAGATTCATGGAGTTCATGGACATTCATGGAGATTCATGGAGATTCATTCATGGAGATACATGGAGGTTCATAGAGATTCATAGAGAAACATGGAGAATCATGAAGTTTCATGGAGATTCAGTCATGGAGATTCATGGAGAATCATAGAGATTCTTGGAGGTTCATGGAGATTCATGGAGATACATGGAGATTCATGGAGTTCATGGAGATTCATGGAGCTTCATGGAGATTTATGGAGATTCATGGAGATTTATGGAGATTCATAGAGATTCATGGAGGTTCATGGAGATTCATGGAGATTCATGGACATTAACAGAGATTCATGGAGGTTCATGGAGATTCATGGAGGTTGATGGAGATTCACAGAGATTCATGGAGGTTCATGGAGATTCATGGAGGTTCATGGAGATTCATTCATGGAGATTCATGGAGATTCATAGGGATTCATGGAGGTTCATGGAGGTTCATGGAGATTCATGGAGATTCATGGAGGTTCATGGAGATTCATGGAGATTCATGGAGATTCATGGAGATTCGTAGAGATTCATGGAGGTTCATGGAGATTCATGGAGATTCATGGACATTCACAGAGATTCATGGAGGTTCATGGAGATTCATTCATGGAGATTCATGGAGAATCATAGAGATTCATGGAGGTTCATAGAGATTCATAGAGAAACATGGAGATTCATGGAGGTTCATGGAGATTCTTGGAGGTTCATGGACATTCATGGCGATTCATGGAGGTTCATGGAGGTTCATGGAGGTTCATGGAGAATCCTGGAGCTTCATGGAGATTCATTCATGGAGATTCATGGAGATTCATGGAGATTCATAGGGATTTATGGAGGTTCATGGAGATTCATGGACATTCATGGAGATTCAAGGAGATTCACAGAGATTCATGGAGGTTCATGGAGATTCATGGAGGTTCATGGAAATTCATGGAGATTCATGGAGATTCAGTCATGGAGATTCATGGAGAATCATAGAGATTCATGGAGGTTCATGGAGATTCATGGAGATACATGGAGATTCATGGAGTTCATGGAGATTCATGGAGGTTCATGGAGATTCATGGAGATTCATGGAGATTCATAGAGATTCATGGAGGTTCATGGAGGTTCATGGAGATTCATGGACATCCACAGAGATTCATGGAGGTTCATGGAGATTCATGGAGGTTCATGGAGAATCATGGAGCTTCATGGAGATTCATTCATGGAGATTTATGGAGAATCATAGAGATTCATGGAGGTTCATGGAGATTCAAAGAGAAACATGGAGATTCATGGAGGTTCATGGAGATTCAGTCATGGAGATTCATGGAGAATCATAGAGATTTATGGAGATTCATGGAGATTTATGGAGATTCATAGAGATTCATGGAGGTTCATGGAGATTCATGGAGATTCATGGACATTCACAGAGATTCATGGAGGTTCATGGAGATTCATGGAGGTTCATGGAGATTCATTCATGGAGATTCATGGAGATTCATGGAGATTCATAGGGATTCATGGATGTTCATGGAGGTTCATGGAGAATCATGGAGCTTCATGGAGATTCATTCATGGAGATTTATGGAGAATCATAGAGATTCATGGAGGTTCATGGAGATTCAAAGAGAAACATGGAGATTCATGGAGGTTCATGGAGATTCAGTCATGGAGATTCATGGAGAATCATAGAGATTTATGGAGATTCATGGAGATTTATGGAGATTCATAGAGATTCATGGAGGTTCATGGAGATTCATGGAGATTCATGGACATTAACAGAGATTCATGGAGGTTCATGGAGATTCATGGAGGTTGATGGAGATTCACAGAGATTCATGGAGGTTCATGGAGATTCATGGAGGTTCATGGAGATTCATTCATGGAGATTCATGGAGATTCATAGGGATTCATGGAGGTTCATGGAGGTTCATGGAGATTCATGGAGATTCATGGAGGTTCATGGAGATTCATGGAGATTCATGGAGATTCATGGAGATTCGTAGAGATTCATGGAGGTTCATGGAGATTCATGGAGATTCATGGACATTCACAGAGATTCATGGAGGTTCATGGAGATTCATTCATGGAGATTCATGGAGAATCATAGAGATTCATGGAGGTTCATAGAGATTCATAGAGAAACATGGAGATTCATGGAGGTTCATGGAGATTCTTGGAGGTTCATGGACATTCATGGCGATTCATGGAGGTTCATGGAGGTTCATGGAGGTTCATGGAGAATCCTGGAGCTTCATGGAGATTCATTCATGGAGATTCATGGAGATTCATGGAGATTCATAGGGATTTATGGAGGTTCATGGAGATTCATGGACATTCATGGAGATTCAAGGAGATTCACAGAGATTCATGGAGGTTCATGGAGATTCATGGAGGTTCATGGAAATTCATGGAGATTCATGGAGATTCAGTCATGGAGATTCATGGAGAATCATAGAGATTCATGGAGGTTCATGGAGATTCATGGAGATACATGGAGATTCATGGAGTTCATGGAGATTCATGGAGGTTCATGGAGATTCATGGAGATTCATGGAGATTCATAGAGATTCATGGAGGTTCATGGAGGTTCATGGAGATTCATGGACATCCACAGAGATTCATGGAGGTTCATGGAGATTCATGGAGGTTCATGGAGAATCATGGAGCTTCATGGAGATTCATTCATGGAGATTTATGGAGAATCATAGAGATTCATGGAGGTTCATGGAGATTCAAAGAGAAACATGGAGATTCATGGAGGTTCATGGAGATTCAGTCATGGAGATTCATGGAGAATCATAGAGATTTATGGAGATTCATGGAGATTTATGGAGATTCATAGAGATTCATGGAGGTTCATGGAGATTCATGGAGATTCATGGACATTCACAGAGATTCATGGAGGTTCATGGAGATTCATGGAGGTTCATGGAGATTCATTCATGGAGATTCATGGAGATTCATGGAGATTCATAGGGATTCATGGATGTTCATGGAGGTTCATGGAGAATCATGGAGCTTCATGGAGATTCATTCATGGAGATTTATGGAGAATCATAGAGATTCATGGAGGTTCATGGAGATTCAAAGAGAAACATGGAGATTCATGGAGGTTCATGGAGATTCAGTCATGGAGATTCATGGAGAATCATAGAGATTTATGGAGATTCATGGAGATTTATGGAGATTCATAGAGATTCATGGAGGTTCATGGAGATTCATGGAGATTCATGGACATTAACAGAGATTCATGGAGGTTCATGGAGATTCATGGAGGTTGATGGAGATTCACAGAGATTCATGGAGGTTCATGGAGATTCATGGAGGTTCATGGAGATTCATTCATGGAGATTCATGGAGATTCATAGGGATTCATGGAGGTTCATGGAGGTTCATGGAGATTCATGGAGATTCATGGAGGTTCATGGAGATTCATGGAGATTCATGGAGATTCATGGAGATTCGTAGAGATTCATGGAGGTTCATGGAGATTCATGGAGATTCATGGACATTCACAGAGATTCATGGAGGTTCATGGAGATTCATTCATGGAGATTCATGGAGAATCATAGAGATTCATGGAGGTTCATAGAGATTCATAGAGAAACATGGAGATTCATGGAGGTTCATGGAGATTCTTGGAGGTTCATGGACATTCATGGCGATTCATGGAGGTTCATGGAGGTTCATGGAGGTTCATGGAGAATCCTGGAGCTTCATGGAGATTCATTCATGGAGATTCATGGAGATTCATGGAGATTCATAGGGATTTATGGAGGTTCATGGAGATTCATGGACATTCATGGAGATTCAAGGAGATTCACAGAGATTCATGGAGGTTCATGGAGATTCATGGAGGTTCATGGAAATTCATGGAGATTCATGGAGATTCAGTCATGGAGATTCATGGAGAATCATAGAGATTCATGGAGGTTCATGGAGATTCATGGAGATACATGGAGATTCATGGAGTTCATGGAGATTCATGGAGGTTCATGGAGATTCATGGAGATTCATGGAGATTCATAGAGATTCATGGAGGTTCATGGAGGTTCATGGAGATTCATGGACATCCACAGAGATTCATGGAGGTTCATGGAGATTCATGGAGGTTCATGGAGATTCATGGAGCTTCATGGAGATTCATTCATGGAGATTTATGGAGAATCATAGAGATTCATGGAGGTTCATGGAGATTCAAAGAGAAACATGGAGATTCATGGAGGTTCATGGAGATTCAGTCATGGAGATTCATGGAGAATCATAGAGATTTATGGAGATTCATGGAGATTTATGGAGATTCATAGAGATTCATGGAGGTTCATGGAGATTCATGGAGATTCATGGACATTCACAGAGATTCATGGAGGTTCATGGAGATTCATGGAGGTTCATGGAGATTCATTCATGGAGATTCATGGAGATTCATGGAGATTCATAGGGATTCATGGATGTTCATGGAGGTTCATGGAGAATCATGGAGCTTCATGGAGATTCATTCATGGAGATTTATGGAGAATCATAGAGATTCATGGAGGTTCATGGAGATTCAAAGAGAAACATGGAGATTCATGGAGGTTCATGGAGATTCAGTCATGGAGATTCATGGAGAATCATAGAGATTTATGGAGATTCATGGAGATTCATAGAGATTCATGGAGGTTCATGGAGATTCATGGAGATTCGTGGACATTCATAGAGATTCATGGAGGTTCATGGAGATTCACAGAGATTCATGGAGGTTCATGGAGATTCATGGAGGTTCATGGAGATTCATTCATGGAGATTCATGGAGATTCATGCAGATTCATAGGGATTCATGGAGGTTCATGGAGGTTCATGGAGATTCATGGAGATTCATTCATGGAGATTCATGGAGATTCATGGAGATTCATAGGGATTCATGGAGATTCATGGAGATTCATAGAGATTCATGGAGGTTCATGGAGATTCATGGAGATTCATGGACATTCACAGAGATTCATGGAGGTTCATGGAGATTCATGGAGGTTCATGGAGATTCATTCATGGAGATTCATGGAGATTCATGGAGATTCATAGGGATTCATGGAGATTCATGGAGATTCATAGAGATTCATGGAGGTTCATGGAGATTCATGGAGATTCATGGACATTCACAGAGATTCATGGATGTTCATGGAGATTCATTCATGGAGATTCATGGAGAATCATAGAGATTCATGGAGGTTCATAGAGATTCATAGAGAAACATGGAGATTCATGGAGGTTCATGGAGATTCTTGGAGGTTCATGGACATTCATGGAGATTCATGGAGATACATTCATGGAGATACATGGAGAATCATAGAGATTCATGGAGGTTCATAGAGATTCATAGAGAAACATGGAGATTCATGGAGGTTCATGGAGATTCTTGGAGGTTCATGGACATTCATGGAGATTCATGGAGATACATTCATGGAGATACATGGAGATTCATGGAGTTCATGGACATTCATGGAGATTCATGGAGATTCATTCATGGAGATACATGGAGGTTCATGGAGATTCATGGAGATTCATGGACATTCACAGAGATTCATGGAGGTTCATGGAGATTCATGGAGGTTCATGGAGAATCATGGAGCTTCATGGAGATTCATTCATGGAGATTCATGGAGATTCATGGAGATTCATAGGGATTCATGGAGATTCATGGAGGTTCATGGAGATTTATGGAGATTCATGGAGATTTATGGAGATTCATGGACATTCACAGAGATTCATGGAGGTTAATGGAGATTCATTCATGGAGATTCATGGAGAATCATAGAGATTCATGGAGGTTCATAGAGATTCATAGAGAAACATGGAGGTTCATGGAGATTCATGGAGATTCATGGAGATACATGGAGATTCATGGAGTTCATGGAGATTCATGGAGCTTCATGGAGATTTATGGAGATTCATGGAGATTTATGGAGATTCATAGAGATTCATGGAGGTTCATGGAGATTCATGGAGATTCGTGGACATTCATAGAGATTCATGGAGGTTCATGGAGATTCATGGAGGTTCATGGAGATTCATAGAGATTCATGGAGGTTCATGGAGATTCATGGAGATTCATGGACATTCACAGAGATTCATGGATGTTCATGGAGATTCATTCATGGAGATTCATGGAGAATCATAGAGATTCATGGAGGTTCATAGAGATTCATAGAGAAACATGGAGATTCATGGAGGTTCATGGAGATTCTTGGAGGTTCATGGACATTCATGGAGATTCATGGAGATACATTCATGGAGATACATGGAGATTCATGGAGTTCATGGACATTCATGGAGATTCATGGAGATTCATTCATGGAGATACATGGAGGTTCATGGAGATTCATGGAGATTCATGGACATTCACAGAGATTCATGGAGGTTCATGGAGATTCATGGAGGTTCATGGAGATTCATGGACATTCACAGAGATTCATGGAGGTTCATGGAGATTCATGGAGATTCATGGAGATTCATGGAGATTCAGAGAGATTCATGGAGGTTCATGGAGATTCATAGAGAAACATGGAGATTCATGGAGGTTCATGGAGATTCTTGGAGGTTCATGGACATTCATGGAGATTCATGGAGATACATTCATGGAGATACATGGAGATTCATGGAGTTCATGGACATTCATGGAGATTCATGGAGATTCATTCATGGAGATTCATGGAGTTCATGGAGATTCATGGAGCTTCATGGAGATTTATGGAGATTCATGGAGATTTATGGAGATTCATAGAGATTCATGGAGGTTCATGGAGATTCATGGAGATTCGTGGACATTCATAGAGATTCATGGAGGTTCATGGAGATTCATGGAGGTTCATGGAGATTCACAGAGAATCATGGAGGTTCATGGAGATTCATGGAGGTTCATGGAGATTCATTCATGGAGATTCATGGAGATTCATAGGGATTCATGGAGGTTCATGGAGGTTCATGGAGATACATGGAGATACATGGAGATTCATGGAGGTTCATGGAGATTCATGGTGATTCATGGAGATTCATGGAGATTCGTAGAGATTCATGGAGGTTCATGGAGATTCATGGAGATTCATGGAGATTCATGGAGATTCATAGAGATTCATGGAGGTTCATGGAGATTCATGGAGATTCATGGACATCCACAGAGATTCATGGAGGTTCATGGAGAATCATGGAGCTTCATGGAGATTCATTCATGGAGATTTATGGAGAATCATAGAGATTCATGGAGGTTCATGGAGATTCAAAGAGAAACATGGAGATTCATGGACGTTCATGGAGATTCAGTCATGGAGATTCATGGAGAATCATAGAGATTTATGGAGATTCATGGAGATTTATGGAGATTCATAGAGATTCATGGAGGTTCATGGAGATTCATGGAGATTCATGGACATTCACAGAGATTCATGGAGGTTCATGGAGATTCATGGAGGTTCATGGAGATTCATTCATGGAGATTCATGGAGATTCATGGAGATTCATAGGGATTCATGGAGATTCATGGAGGTTCATGGAGATTCATGGAGATTCATGGAGATTCATGGAGATTCATAGAGATTCATGGAGGTTCATGGAGATTCATAGAGAAACATGGAGATTCATGGAGGTTCATGGAGATTCTTGGAGGTTCATGGACATTCATGGAGATTCATGGAGATACATTCATGGAGATACATGGAGATTCATGGAGTTCATGGACATTCATGGAGATTCATGGAGATTCATTCATGGAGATACATGGAGGTTCATGGAGATTTATGGAGATTCATGGAGATTTATGGAGATTCATGGACATTCACAGAGATTCATGGAGGTTCATGGAGATTCATTCATGGAGATTCATGGACATTCACAGAGATTCATGGAGGTTCATGGAGATTCATGGAGGTTCATGGAGATTCACAGAGATTCATGGAGGTTCATGGAGATTCATGGAGGTTCATGGAGATTCATTCATGGAGATTCATGGAGATTCATGGAGATTCATAGGGATTCATGGAGGTTCATGGAGGTTCATGGAGATTCATGGAGATTCATGGAGTTTCATAGAGATTCATGGAGATTCATGGACATTCACAGAGATTCATGGAGGTTCATGGAGATTCATGGAGGTTCATGGAGATTCATGGAGATTCATTCATGGAGATTCATGGAGATTCATGGAGATTCATAGGGATTCATGGAGATTCATGGAGATTCATAGAGATTCATGGAGGTTCATGGAGATTCATGGAGATTCATGGACATTCACAGAGATTCATGGATGTTCATGGAGATTCATTCATGGAGATTCATGGAGAATCATAGAGATTCATGGAGGTTCATAGAGATTCATAGAGAAACATGGAGATTCATGGAGGTTCATGGAGATTCTTGGATGTTCATGGACATTCATGGAGATTCATGGAGATTCATTCATGGAGATACATGGAGGTTCATGGAGATTCATGGAGATTCATGGACATTCACAGAGATTCATGGAGGTTCATGGAGATTCATGGAGGTTCATGGAGAATCATGGAGCTTCATGGAGATTCATTCATGGAGATTCATGGAGATTCATGGAGATTCATAGGGATTCATGGAGATTCATGGAGGTTCATGGAGATTTATGGAGATTCATGGAGATTTATGGAGATTCATGGACATTCACAGAGATTCATGGAGGTTAATGGAGATTCATTCATGGAGATTCATGGAGAATCATAGAGATTCATGGAGGTTCATAGAGATTCATAGAGAAACATGGAGGTTCATGGAGATTCATGGAGATTCATGGAGATACATGGAGATTCATGGAGTTCATGGAGATTCATGGAGCTTCATGGAGATTTATGGAGATTCATGGAGATTTATGGAGATTCATAGAGATTCATGGAGGTTCATGGAGATTCATGGAGATTCGTGGACATTCATAGAGATTCATGGAGGTTCATGGAGATTCATGGAGGTTCATGGAGATTCATAGAGATTCATGGAGGTTCATGGAGATTCATGGAGATTCATGGACATTCACAGAGATTCATGGATGTTCATGGAGATTCATTCATGGAGATTCATGGAGAATCATAGAGATTCATGGAGGTTCATAGAGATTCATAGAGAAACATGGAGATTCATGGAGGTTCATGGAGATTCTTGGAGGTTCATGGACATTCATGGAGATTCATGGAGATACATTCATGGAGATAAATGGAGATTCATGGAGTTCATGGACATTCATGGAGATTCATGGAGATTCATTCATGGAGATACATGGAGGTTCATGGAGATTCATGGAGATTCATGGACATTCACAGAGATTCATGGAGGTTCATGGAGATTCATGGAGGTTCATGGAGATTCATGGACATTCACAGAGATTCATGGAGGTTCATGGAGATTCATGGAGGTTCATGGAGATTCATTCATGGAGATTCATGGAGATTCATGGAGATTCATAGGGATTCATGGAGATTCATGGAGGTTCATGGAGATTCATGGAGATTCATGGAGATTCATGGAGATTCAGAGAGATTCATGGAGGTTCATGGAGATTCATAGAGAAACATGGAGATTCATGGAGGTTCATGGAGATTCTTGGAGGTTCATGGACATTCATGGAGATTCATGGAGATACATTCATGGAGATACATGGAGATTCATGGAGTTCATGGACATTCATGGAGATTCATGGAGATTCATTCATGGAGATTCATGGAGTTCATGGAGATTCATGGAGCTTCATGGAGATTTATGGAGATTCATGGAGATTTATGGAGATTCATAGAGATTCATGGAGGTTCATGGAGATTCATGGAGATTCGTGGACATTCATAGAGATTCATGGAGGTTCATGGAGATTCATGGAGGTTCATGGAGATTCACAGAGAATCATGGAGGTTCATGGAGATTCATGGAGGTTCATGGAGATTCATTCATGGAGATTCATGGAGATTCATAGGGATTCATGGAGGTTCATGGAGGTTCATGGAGATAAATGGAGATACATGGAGATTCATGGAGGTTCATGGAGATTCATGGAGATTCATGGAGATTCATGGAGATTCGTAGAGATTCATGGAGGTTCATGGAGATTCATGGAGATTCATGGAGATTCATGGAGATTCATAGAGATTCATGGAGGTTCATGGAGATTCATGGAGATTCATGGACATCCACAGAGATTCATGGAGGTTCATGGAGAATCATGGAGCTTCATGGAGATTCATTCATGGAGATTTATGGAGAATCATAGAGATTCATGGAGGTTCATGGAGATTCAAAGAGAAACATGGAGATTCATGGAGGTTCATGGAGATTCAGTCATGGAGATTCATGGAGAATCATAGAGATTTATGGAGATTCATGGAGATTTATGGAGATTCATAGAGATTCATGGAGGTTCATGGAGATTCATGGAGATTCATGGACATTCACAGAGATTCATGGAGGTTCATGGAGATTCATGGAGGTTCATGGAGATTCATTCATGGAGATTCATGGAGATTCATGGAGATTCATAGGGATTCATGGAGATTCATGGAGGTTCATGGAGATTCATGGAGATTCATGGAGATTCATGGAGATTCATAGAGATTCATGGAGGTTCATGGAGATTCATAGAGAAACATGGAGATTCATGGAGGTTCATGGAGATTCTTGGAGGTTCATGGACATTCATGGAGATTCATGGAGATACATTCATGGAGATACATGGAGATTCATGGAGTTCATGGACATTCATGGAGATTCATGGAGATTCATTCATGGAGATACATGGAGGTTCATGGAGATTTATGGAGATTCATGGAGATTTATGGAGATTCATGGACATTCACAGAGATTCATGGAGGTTCATGGAGATTCATTCATGGAGATTCATGGACATTCACAGAGATTCATGGAGGTTCATGGAGATTCATGGAGGTTCATGGAGATTCACAGAGATTCATGGAGGTTCATGGAGATTCATGGAGGTTCATGGAGATTCATTCATGGAGATTCATGGAGATTCATGGAGATTCATAGGGATTCATGGAGGTTCATGGAGGTTCATGGAGATTCATGGAGATTCATGGAGTTTCATAGAGATTCATGGAGATTCATGGACATTCACAGAGATTCATGGAGGTTCATGGAGATTCATGGAGGTTCATGGAGATTCATGGAGATTCATTCATGGAGATTCATGGAGATTCATGGAGATTCATAGGGATTCATGGAGATTCATGGAGATTCATAGAGATTCATGGAGGTTCATGGAGATTCATGGAGATTCATGGACATTCACAGAGATTCATGGATGTTCATGGAGATTCATTCATGGAGATTCATGGAGAATCATAGAGATTCATGGAGGTTCATAGAGATTCATAGAGAAACATGGAGATTCATGGAGGTTCATGGAGATTCTTGGATGTTCATGGACATTCATGGAGATTCATGGAGATACATTCATGGAGATACATGGAGATTCATGGAGTTCATGGACATTCATGGAGATTCATGGAGATTCATTCATGGAGATACATGGAGGTTCATGGAGATTCATGGAGATTCATGGACATTCACAGAGATTCATGGAGGTTCATGGAGATTCATGGAGGTTCATGGAGAATCATGGAGCTTCATGGAGATTCATTCATGGAGATTCATGGAGATTCATGGAGAATCATAGAGATTCATGGAGGTTCATAGAGATTCATAGAGAAACATGGAGAATCATGAAGTTTCATGGAGATTCAGTCATGGAGATTCATGGAGAATCATAGAGATTCATGGAGGTTCATGGAGATTCATGGAGATACATGGAGATTCATGGAGTTCATGGAGATTCATGGAGATTCATGGAGTTCATGGAGATTCATGGAGCTTCATGGAGATTTATGGAGATTCATGGAGATTTATGGAGATTCATAGAGATTCATGGAGGTTCATGGAGATTCATGGAGATTCATGGACATTCACAGAGATTCATGGAGGTTCATGGAGATTCATAGAGGTTCATGGAGATTCATGGAGATTCATGGACGTTCACAGAGATTCATGGAGGTTCATGGAGATTCATGGAGGTTCATGGAGAATCATGGAGCTTCATGGAGATTCATTCATGGAGATTCATGGAGATTCATGGAGATTCATAGGGATTCATGGAAGTTCATGGAGATTCATGGAGGTTCATGGACATTCATGGAGATTCATGGAGATTCAGTCATGGAGATTCATGGAGAATCATAGAGATTCATGGAGGTTCATGGAGAATCATGGAGCTTCATCTAGATTCATTCATGGAGATTTATGGAGAATCATAGAGATTCATGGAGGTTCATGGAGATTCAAAGAGAAACATGGTGATTCATGGAGGTTCATGGAGATTCAGTCATGGAGATTCATGGAGAATCATAGAGATTCATGGAGGTTCATGGAGATTCATGGAGATACATGGAGATTCATGGAGTTCATGGAGATTCATGGAGCTTCATGGAGATTTATGGAGATTCATGGAGATTTATTTAGATTCATAGAGATTCATGGAGGTTCATGGAGATTCATGGAGATTCATGGACATTCACAGAGATTCATGGAGGTTCATGGAGATTCATGGAGATACATTCATGGAGATACATGGAGATTCATGGAGTTCATGGACATTCATGGAGATTCATGGAGATTCATTCATGGAGATACATGGAGATTCATGGAGATTCATGGAGTTCATGGAGATTCATGGAGCTTCATGGAGATTTATGGAGATTCATGGAGATTTATGGAGATTCATAGAGATTCATGGAGGTTCATGGAGATTCATGGAGATTCATGGACATTCACAGAGATTCATGGAGGTTCATGGAGATTCATAGAGGTTCATGGAGATTCATGGAGATTCATGGACGTTCACAGAGATTCATGGAGGTTCATGGAGATTCATGGAGGTTCATGGAGAATCATGGAGCTTCATGGAGATTCATTCATGGAGATTCATGGAGATTCATGGAGATTCATAGGGATTCATGGAAGTTCATGGAGATTCATGGAGGTTCATGGACATTCATGGAGATTCATGGATATTCACAGAGATTCATGGAGGTTCATGGAGGTTCATGGAGATTCATGGAGGTTCATGGAAATTAATGGAGATTCATGGAGATTCAGTCATGGAGATTCATGGAGAATCATAGAGATTCATGGAGGTTCATGGAGAATCATGGAGCTTCATCTAGATTCATTCATGGAGATTTATGGAGAATCATAGAGATTCATGGAGGTTCATGGAGATTCAAAGAGAAACATGGAGATTCATGGAGGTTCATGGAGATTCAGTCATGGAGATTCATGGAGAATCATAGAGATTCATGGAGGTTCATGGAGATTCATGGAGATACATGGAGATTCATGGAGTTCATGGAGATTCATGGAGCTTCATGGAGATTTATGGAGATTCATGGAGATTTATTTAGATTCATAGAGATTCAATGAGGTTCATGGAGATTCATGGAGATTCATGGACATTCACAGAGATTCATGGAGGTTCATGGAGATTCATGGAGGTTCATGGAGATTCATTCATGGAGATTCATGGAGATTCATGGAGATTCATAGGGATTCATGGAGGTTCATGGAGGTTCATGGAGATTCATGGAGATACATGGAGATTCATGGAGTTCATGGAGATTCATGGAGATTCATGGAGATTCATGGAGATTCATAGAGATTCATGGAGGTTCATGGAGATTCATGGAGATTCATGGACATGCACAGAGATTCATGGAGGTTCATGGAGATTCATGGAGATTCATGGACATTCACAGAGATTCATGGAGGTTCATGGAGATTCATGGAGGTTCATAGGGATTCATGGAGGTTCATGGAGATTCATGGAGATTCATGGACATTCACAGAGATTCATGGAGGTTCATGGAGATTCATAGAGGTTCATGGAGATTCATGGAGATTCATGGACGTTCACAGAGATTCATGGAGGTTCATGGAGATTCATGGAGGTTCATGGAGAATCATGGAGCTTCATGGAGATTCATTCATGGAGATTCATGGAGATTCATGGAGACTCATAGGGATTCATGGAAGTTCATGGAGATTCATGGAGGTTCATGGACATTCATGGAGATTCATGGATATTCACAGAGATTCATGGAGGTTCATGGAGATTCATGGACATTCACAGAGATTCATGGAGGTTCATGGAGATTCATAGAGGTTCATGGAGATTCATGGAGATTCATGGACGTTCACAGAGATTCATGGAGGTTCATGGAGATTCATGGAGGTTCATGGAGAATCATGGAGCTTCATGGAGATTCATTCATGGAGATTCATGGAGATTCATGGAGACTCATAGGGATTCATGGAAGTTCATGGAGATTCATGGAGGTTCATGGACATTCATGGAGATTCATGGATATTCACAGAGATTCATGGAGGTTCATGGAGATTCATGGAGGTTCATGGAGAATCATGGAGCTTCATGGAGATTCATTCATGGAGATTCATGGAGAATCATAGAGATTCATGGAGATTCATAGAGATTCATGGAGGTTCATGGAGATTCATGGAGATTCATGGAGATTCATGGACATTCATGGAGATTCAAGGAGATTCACAGAGATTCATGGAGGTTCATGGAGATTCATTCATGGAGATTCATGGAGAATCATAGAGATTCATGGAGGTTCATAGAGATTCATAGAGAAACATGGAGATTCATGGAGATTCATGGAGCTTCATGGAGATTTATGGAGATTCATGGAGATTTATGGAGATTCATAGAGATTCATGGAGGTTCATGGAGATTCATGGAGATTCATGGACATTCACAGAGATTCATGGAGGTTCATGGAGATTCATAGAGGTTCATGGAGATTCATGGAGATTCATGGACGTTCACAGAGATTCATGGAGGTTCATGGAGATTCATGGAGGTTCATGGAGAATCATGGAGCTTCATGGAGATTCATTCATGGAGATTCATGGAGATTCATGGAGATTCATAGGGATTCATGGAAGTTCATGGAGATTCATGGAGGTGCATGGACATTCATGGAGATTCATGGATATTCACAGAGATTCATGGAGATTCATAGAGATTCATGGAGGTTCATGGAGATTCATGGAGATTCATGGAGATTCATGGACATTCATGGAGATTCAAGGAGATTCACAGAGATTCATGGAGGTTCATGGAGATTCATGGAGGTTCATGGAAATTAATGGAGATTCATGGAGATTCAGTCATGGAGATTCATGGAGAATCATAGAGATTCATGGAGGTTCATGGAGATTCATGGAGATACATGGAGATTCATGGAGTTCATGGAGATTCATGGAGGTTCATGGATATTCATGGAGATTTATGGAGATTCATAGAGATTCATGGAGGCTCATGGAGATTCATGGAGATTCATGGACATCCACAGAGATTCATGGAGGTTCATGGAGATTCATGGAGGTTCATGGAGAATCATGGAGCTTCATCTAGATTCATTCATGGAGATTTATGGAGAATCATAGAGATTCATGGAGGTTCATGGAGATTCAAAGAGAAACATGGAGATTCATGGAGGTTCATGGAGATTCAGTCATGGAGATTCATGGAGAATCATAGAGATTCATGGAGGTTCATGGAGATTCATGGAGATACATGGAGATTCATGGTGTTCATGGAGATTCATGGAGCTTCATGGAGATTTATGGAGATTCATGGAGATTTATTTAGATTCATAGAGATTCATGGAGGTTCATGGAGATTCATGGAGATTCATGGACATTCACAGAGATTCATGGAGGTTCATGGAGATTCATGGAGGTTCATGGAGATTCATTCATGGAGATTCATGGAGATTCATGGAGGTTCATGGAAATTCATGGAGATTCATGGAGATTCAGTCATGGAGATTCATGGAGAATCATAGAGATTCATGGAGGTTCATGGAGATTCATGGAGATACATGGAGATTCATGGAGTTCATGGAGATTCATGGAGGTTCATGGATATTCATGGAGATTCATGGAGATTCATAGAGATTCATGGAGGTTCATGGAGATTCATGGAGATTCATGGACATCCACAGAGATTCATGGAGGTTCATGGAGATTCATGGAGCTTCATAGAGATTCGTGGAGGTTCATCGAGATTCACAGAGAAACATGGAGATTCATGGAGGTTCATGGAGATTCTTGGAGGTTCATGGACATTCATGGAGATTCATGGAGATACATTCATGGAGATACATGGAGATTCATGGAGTTCATGGACATTCATGGAGATTTATGGAGATTTATGGAGATTCATAGAGATTCACGGAGGTTCATGGAGATTCATGGAGATTCATGGACATTCACAGAGATTCATGGAGGTTCATGGAGATACATGGAGATTCATGGAGTTCATGGAGATTCATGGAGCTTCATGGAGATTTATGGAGATTCATGGAGATTTATGGAGATTCATGGAGATTCATGGAAGTTCATGGAGATTCATGGAGATTCATGGACATTCACAGAGATTCATGGAGGTTCATGGAGATACATGGAGATTCATGGAGTTCATGGAGATTCATGGAGCTTCATGGAGATTTATGGAGATTCATGGAGATTTATGGAGATTCATAGAGATTCATGGAGGTTCATGGAGATTCATGGAGATTCATGGACATTCACAGAGATTCATGGAGGTTCATGGAGATTCATGGAGGTTCATGGAGATTCATTCATGGAGATTCATGGAGATTCATGGAGATTAATAGGGATTCATGGAGGTTCATGGAGGTTCATGGAGATTCATGGAGATACATGGAGATTCATGGAGTTCATGGATATTCATGGAGGTTCATGGAGATTGATGGAGATTCATGGAGATTCATGGAGATTCATAGAGATTCATGGAGGTTCATGGAGATTCATGGAGATTCATGGACATTCACAGAGATTCATGGAGGTTCATGGAGATTCATTCATGGAGATTCATGGAGAATCATAGAGATTCATGGAGGTTCATAGGGATTCATAGAGAAACATGGAGATTCATGGAGGTTTATGGAGATTCTTGGAGGTTCATGGACATTCATGGAGATTCATGGAGATACATTCATGGAGATACATGGAGATTCATGGAGTTCATGGACATTCATGGAGATTCATGGAGATTCATTCATGGAGATACATGGAGATTCATGGAGATTCATGGAGTTCATGGAGATTCATGGAGCTTCATGGAGATTTATGGAGATTCATGGAGATTTATGGAGATTCATAGAGATTCATGGAGGTTCATGGAGATTCATGGAGATTCATGGACATTCACAGAGATTCATGGAGGTTCATGGAGATTCATAGAGGTTCATAGAGATTCATGGAAGTTCATGGAGATTCATGGAGATTCATGGACATTCACAGAGATTCATGGAGGTTCATGGAGATACATGGAGATTCATGGAGTTCATGGAGATTCATGGAGCTTCATGGAGATTTATGGAGATTCATGGAGATTTATGGAGATTCATAGAGATTCATGGAGATTTATGGAGATTCATGGAGATTTATGGAGATTCATGGAGATTCATGGAAGTTCATGGAGATTCATGGAGATTCATGGACATTCACAGAGATTCATGGAGGTTCATGGAGATACATGGAGATTCATGGAGTTCATGGAGATTCATGGAGCTTCATGGAGATTTATGGAGATTCATGGAGATTTATGGAGATTCATAGAGATTCATGGAGGTTCATGGAGATTCATGGAGATTCATGGACATTCACAGAGATTCATGGAGGTTCATGGAGATTCATGGAGGTTCATGGAGATTCATTCATGGAGATTCATGGAGATTCATGGAGATTAATAGGGATTCATGGAGGTTCATGGAGGTTCATGGAGATTCATGGAGATACATGGAGATTCATGGAGTTCATGGATATTCATGGAGGTTCATGGAGATTGATGGAGATTCATGGAGATTCATGGAGATTCATAGAGATTCATGGAGGTTCATGGAGATTCATGGAGATTCATGGACATTCACAGAGATTCATGGAGGTTCATGGAGATTCATTCATGGAGATTCATGGAGAATCATAGAGATTCATGGAGGTTCATAGAGATTCATAGAGAAACATGGAGATTCATGGAGGTTTATGGAGATTCTTGGAGGTTCATGGACATTCATGGAGATTCATGGAGATACATTCATGGAGATACATGGAGATTCATGGAGTTCATGGACATTCATGGAGATTCATGGAGATTCATTCATGGAGATACATGGAGATTCATGGAGATTCATGGAGTTCATGGAGATTCATGGAGCTTCATGGAGATTTATGGAGATTCATGGAGATTTATGGAGATTCATAGAGATTCATGGAGGTTCATGGAGATTCATGGAGATTCATGGACATTCACAGAGATTCATGGAGGTTCATGGAGATTCATAGAGGTTCATAGAGATTCATGGAAGTTCATGGAGATTCATGGAGATTCATGGACATTCACAGAGATTCATGGAGGTTCATGGAGATACATGGAGATTCATGGAGTTCATGGAGATTCATGGAGCTTCATGGAGATTTATGGAGATTCATGGAGATTTATGGAGATTCATAGAGATTCATGGAGGCTCATGGAGATTCATGGAGATTCATGGACATCCACAGAGATTCATGGAGGTTCATGGAGATTCATGGAGGTTCATGGAGAATCATGGAGCTTCATCTAGATTCATTCACGGAGATTTATGGAGAATCATAGAGATTCATGGAGGTTCATGGAGATTCAAAGAGAAACATGGAGATTCATGGAGGTTCATGGAGATTCAGTCATGGAGATTCATGGAGAATCATAGAGATTCATGGAGGTTCATGGAGATTCATGGAGATACATGGAGATTCATGGTGTTCATGGAGATTCATGGAGCTTCATGGAGATTTATGGAGATTCATGGAGATTTATTTAGATTCATAGAGATTCATGGAGGTTCATGGAGATTCATGGAGATTCATGGACATTCACAGAGATTCATGGAGGTTCATGGAGATTCATGGAGGTTCATGGAGATTCATTCATGGAGATTCATGGAGATTCATGGAGGTTCATGGAAATTCATGGAGATTCATGGAGATTCAGTAATGGAGATTCATGGAGAATCATAGTGATTCATGGAGGTTCATGGAGATTCATGGAGATACATGGAGATTCATGGAGTTCATGGAGATTCATGGAGGTTCATGGATATTCATGGAGATTCATGGAGATTCATGGAGATTTATGGAGATTTATGGAGATTCATAGAGATTCACGGAGGTTCATGGAGATTCATGGAGATTCATGGACATTCACAGAGATTCATGGAGGTTCATGGAGATACATGGAGATTCATGGAGTTCATGGAGATTCATGGAGCTTCATGGAGATTTATGGAGATTCATGGAGATTTATGGAGATTCATGGAGATTCATGGAAGTTCATGGAGATTCATGGAGATTCATGGACATTCACAGAGATTCATGGAGGTTCATGGAGATACATGGAGATTCATGGAGTTCATGGAGATTCATGGAGCTTCATGGAGATTTATGGAGATTCATGGAGATTTATGGAGATTCATAGAGATTCATGGGGGTTCATGGAGATTCATGGAGATTCATGGACATTCACAGAGATTCATGGAGGTTCATGGAGATTCATGGAGGTTCATGGAGATTCATTCATGGAGATTCATGGAGATTCATGGAGATTCATAGGGATTCATGGAGGTTCATGGAGGTTCATGGAGATTCATGGAGATACATGGAGATTCATGGAGTTCATGGAGATTCATGGAGGTTCATGGAGATTGATGGAGATTCATGGAGATTCATGGAGATTCATAGAGATTCATGGAGGTTCATGGAGATTCATGGAGATTCATGGACATTCACAGAGATTCATGGAGGTTCATGGAGATTCATTCATGGAGATTCATGGAGAATCATAGAGATTCATGGAGGTTCATAGAGATTCATAGAGAAACATGGAGATTCATGGAGGTTTATGGAGATTCTTGGAGGTTCATGGACATTCATGGAGATTCATGGAGATACATTCATGGAGATACATGGAGATTCATGGAGTTCATGGACATTCATGGAGATTCATGGAGATTCATTCATGGAGATACATGGAGATTCATGGAGATTCATGGAGTTCATGGAGATTCATGGAGCTTCATGGAGATTTATGGAGATTCATGGAGATTTATGGAGATTCATAGAGATTCATGGAGGTTCATGGAGATTCATGGAGATTCATGGACATTCACAGAGATTCATGGAGGTTCATGGAGATTCATAGAGGTTCATAGAGATTCATGGAAGTTCATGGAGATTCATGGAGATTCATGGACATTCACAGAGATTCATGGAGGTTCATGGAGATACATGGAGATTCATGGAGTTCATGGAGATTCATGGAGCTTCATGGAGATTTATGGAGATTCATGGAGATTTATGGAGATTCATAGAGATTCATGGAGGTTCATGGAGATTCATGGAGATTCATGGACATTCACAGAGATTCATGGGGGTTCATGGAGATTCATGGAGGTTCATGGAGGTTCATGTGAGATTCATTCATGGAGATTCATGGAGATTCATTGAGATTCATAGGGATTCATGGAGGTTCATGGAGGTTCATGGAGATTCATGGAGATACATGGAGATTCATGGAGTTCATGGAGATTCATGGAGGTTCATGGAGATTGATGGAGATTCATGGAGATTCATGGAGATTCATAGAGATTCATGGAGGTTCATGGAGATTCATGGAGATTCATGGACATTCACAGAGATTCATGGAGGTTCATGGAGATTCATTCATGGAGATTCATGGAGAATCATAGAGATTCATGGAGGTTCATAGAGATTCATAGAGAAACATGGAGATTCATGGAGGTTTATGGAGATTCTTGGAGGTTCATGGACATTCATGGAGATTCATGGAGATACATGGAGATTCATGGAGTTCATGGACATTCATGGAGATTCATGGAGATTCATTCATGGAGATACATGGAGATTCATGGAGATTCATGGAGTTCATGGAGATTCATGGAGCTTCATGGAGATTTATGGAGATTCATGGAGATTTATGGAGATTCATAGAGATTCATGGAGGTTCATGGAGATTCATGGAGATTCATGGACATTCACAGAGATTCATGGAGGTTCATGGAGATTCATAGAGGTTCATGGAGATTCATGGAGATTCATGGACGTTCACAGAGATTCATGGAGGTTCATGGAGATTCATGGAGGTTCATGGAGAATCATGGAGCTTCATGGAGATTCATTCATGGAGATTCATGGAGATTCATAGGGATTCATGGAAGTTCATGGAGATTCATGGAGGTTCATGGACATTCATGGAGATTCATGGATATTCACAGAGATTCATGGAGGTTCATGGAGATTCATGGAGGTTCATGGAGAATCATGGAGCTTCATGGAGATTCATTCATGGAGATTCATGGAGAATCATAGAGATTCATGGAGATTCATAGAGATTCATGGAGGTTCATGGAGATTCATGGAGATTCATGGACATTCATGGAGATTCAAGGAGATTCACAGAGATTCATGGAGGTTCATGGAGATTCATGGAGGTTCATGGAAATTAATGGAGATTCATGGAGATTCAGTCATGGAGATTCATGGAGAATCATAGAGATTCATGGAGGTTCATGGAGAATCATGGAGCTTCATCTAGATTCATTCATGGAGATTTATGGAGAATCATAGAGATTCATGGAGGTTCATGGAGATTCAAAGAGAAACATGGAGATTCATGGAGGTTCATGGTGATTCAGTCATGGAGATTCATGGAGAATCATAGAGATTCATGGAGGTTCATGGAGATTCATGGAGATACATGGAGATTCATGGAGTTCATGGAGATTCATGGAGCTTCATGGAGATTTATGGAGATTCATGGAGATTTATTTAGATTCATAGAGATTCATGGAGGTTCATGGAGATTCATGGAGATTCATGGACATGCACAGAGATTCATGGAGGTTCATGGAGATTCATGGAGATTCATGGACATTCACAGAGATTCATGGAGGTTCATGGAGATTCATGGAGGTTCATAGGGATTCATGGAGGTTCATGGAGATTCATGGAGATTCATGGACATTCACAGAGATTCATGGAGGTTCATGGAGATTCATAGAGGTTCATGGAGATTCATGGAGATTCATGGACGTTCACAGAGATTCATGGAGGTTCATGGAGATTCATGGAGGTTCATGGAGAATCATGGAGCTTCATGGAGATTCATTCATGGAGATTCATGGAGATTCATGGAGACTCATAGGGATTCATGGAAGTTCATGGAGATTCATGGAGGTTCATGGACATTCATGGAGATTCATGGATATTCACAGAGATTCATGGAGGTTCATGGAGATTCATGGAGGTTCATGGAGATTCATTCATGGAGATTCATGGAGATTCATGGAGATTCATAGGGATTCATGGAGGTTCATGGAGGTTCATGGAGATTCATGGAGATACATGGAGATTCATGGAGTTCATGGAGATTCATGGAGATTCATGGAGATTCATGGAGATTCATAGAGATTCATGGAGGTTCATGGAGATTCATGGAGATTCATGGACATGCACAGAGATTCATGGAGGTTCATGGAGATTCATGGAGATTCATGGACATTCACAGAGATTCATGGAGGTTCATGGAGATTCATGGAGGTTCATAGGGATTCATGGAGGTTCATGGAGATTCATGGAGATTCATGGACATTCACAGAGATTCATGGAGGTTCATGGAGATTCATAGAGGTTCATGGAGATTCATGGAGATTCATGGACGTTCACAGAGATTCATGGAGGTTCATGGAGATTCATGGAGGTTCATGGAGAATCATGGAGCTTCATGGAGATTCATTCATGGAGATTCATGGAGATTCATGGAGACTCATAGGGATTCATGGAAGTTCATGGAGATTCATGGAGGTTCATGGACATTCATGGAGATTCATGGATATTCACAGAGATTCATGGAGGTTCATGGAGATTCATGGAGGTTCATGGAGAATCATGGAGCTTCATGGAGATTCATTCATGGAGATTCATGGAGAATCATAGAGATTCATGGAGATTCATAGAGATTCATGGAGGTTCATGGAGATTCATGGAGATTCATGGAGATTCATGGACATTCATGGAGATTCAAGGAGATTCACAGAGATTCATGGAGGTTCATGGAGATTCATTCATGGAGATTCATGGAGAATCATAGAGATTCATGGAGGTTCATAGAGATTCATAGAGAAACATGGAGATTCATGGAGATTCATGGAGCTTCATGGAGATTTATGGAGATTCATGGAGATTTATGGAGATTCATAGAGATTCATGGAGGTTCATGGAGATTCATGGAGATTCATGGACATTCACAGAGATTCATGGAGGTTCATGGAGATTCATAGAGGTTCATGGAGATTCATGGAGATTCATGGACGTTCACAGAGATTCATGGAGGTTCATGGAGATTCATGGAGGTTCATGGAGAATCATGGAGCTTCATGGAGATTCATTCATGGAGATTCATGGAGATTCATGGAGATTCATAGGGATTCATGGAAGTTCATGGAGATTCATGGAGGTGCATGGACATTCATGGAGATTCATGGATATTCACAGAGATTCATGGAGATTCATAGAGATTCATGGAGGTTCATGGAGATTCATGGAGATTCATGGAGATTCATGGACATTCATGGAGATTCAAGGAGATTCACAGAGATTCATGGAGGTTCATGGAGATTCATGGAGGTTCATGGAAATTAATGGAGATTCATGGAGATTCAGTCATGGAGATTCATGGAGAATCATAGAGATTCATGGAGGTTCATGGAGATTCATGGAGATACATGGAGATTCATGGAGTTCATGGAGATTCATGGAGGTTCATGGATATTCATGGAGATTTATGGAGATTCATAGAGATTCATGGAGGCTCATGGAGATTCATGGAGATTCATGGACATCCACAGAGATTCATGGAGGTTCATGGAGATTCATGGAGGTTCATGGAGAATCATGGAGCTTCATCTAGATTCATTCATGGAGATTTATGGAGAATCATAGAGATTCATGGAGGTTCATGGAGATTCAAAGAGAAACATGGAGATTCATGGAGGTTCATGGAGATTCAGTCATGGAGATTCATGGAGAATCATAGAGATTCATGGAGGTTCATGGAGATTCATGGAGATACATGGAGATTCATGGTGTTCATGGAGATTCATGGAGCTTCATGGAGATTTATGGAGATTCATGGAGATTTATTTAGATTCATAGAGATTCATGGAGGTTCATGGAGATTCATGGAGATTCATGGACATTCACAGAGATTCATGGAGGTTCATGGAGATTCATGGAGGTTCATGGAGATTCATTCATGGAGATTCATGGAGATTCATGGAGGTTCATGGAAATTCATGGAGATTCATGGAGATTCAGTCATGGAGATTCATGGAGAATCATAGAGATTCATGGAGGTTCATGGAGATTCATGGAGATACATGGAGATTCATGGAGTTCATGGAGATTCATGGAGGTTCATGGATATTCATGGAGATTCATGGAGATTCATAGAGATTCATGGAGGTTCATGGAGATTCATGGAGATTCATGGACATCCACAGAGATTCATGGAGGTTCATGGAGATTCATGGAGCTTCATAGAGATTCGTGGAGGTTCATCGAGATTCACAGAGAAACATGGAGATTCATGGAGGTTCATGGAGATTCTTGGAGGTTCATGGACATTCATGGAGATTCATGGAGATACATTCATGGAGATACATGGAGATTCATGGAGTTCATGGACATTCATGGAGATTTATGGAGATTTATGGAGATTCATAGAGATTCACGGAGGTTCATGGAGATTCATGGAGATTCATGGACATTCACAGAGATTCATGGAGGTTCATGGAGATACATGGAGATTCATGGAGTTCATGGAGATTCATGGAGCTTCATGGAGATTTATGGAGATTCATGGAGATTTATGGAGATTCATGGAGATTCATGGAAGTTCATGGAGATTCATGGAGATTCATGGACATTCACAGAGATTCATGGAGGTTCATGGAGATACATGGAGATTCATGGAGTTCATGGAGATTCATGGAGCTTCATGGAGATTTATGGAGATTCATGGAGATTTATGGAGATTCATAGAGATTCATGGAGGTTCATGGAGATTCATGGAGATTCATGGACATTCACAGAGATTCATGGAGGTTCATGGAGATTCATGGAGGTTCATGGAGATTCATTCATGGAGATTCATGGAGATTCATGGAGATTAATAGGGATTCATGGAGGTTCATGGAGGTTCATGGAGATTCATGGAGATACATTCATGGAGATACATGGAGATTCATGGAGTTCATGGACATTCATGGAGATTCATGGAGATTCATTCATGGAGATACATGGAGATTCATGGAGATTCATGGAGTTCATGGAGATTCATGGAGCTTCATGGAGATTTATGGAGATTCATGGAGATTTATGGAGATTCATAGAGATTCATGGAGGTTCATGGAGATTCATGGAGATTCATGGACATTCACAGAGATTCATGGAGGTTCATGGAGATTCATAGAGGTTCATAGAGATTCATGGAAGTTCATGGAGATTCATGGAGATTCATGGACATTCACAGAGATTCATGGAGGTTCATGGAGATACATGGAGATTCATGGAGTTCATGGAGATTCATGGAGCTTCATGGAGATTTATGGAGATTCATGGAGATTTATGGAGATTCATAGAGATTCATGGAGGCTCATGGAGATTCATGGAGATTCATGGACATCCACAGAGATTCATGGAGGTTCATGGAGATTCATGGAGGTTCATGGAGAATCATGGAGCTTCATCTAGATTCATTCATGGAGATTTATGGAGAATCATAGAGATTCATGGAGGTTCATGGAGATTCAGTCATGGAGATTCATGGAGAATCATAGAGATTCATGGAGGTTCATGGAGATTCATGGAGATACATGGAGATTCATGGTGTTCATGGAGATTCATGGAGCTTCATGGAGATTTATGGAGATTCATGGAGATTTATTTAGATTCATAGAGATTCATGGAGGTTCATGGAGATTCATGGAGATTCATGGACATTCACAGAGATTCATGGAGGTTCATGGAGATTCATGGAGGTTCATGGAGATTCATTCATGGAGATTCATGGAGATTCATGGAGGTTCATGGAAATTCATGGAGATTCATGGAGATTCAGTAATGGAGATTCATGGAGAATCATAGTGATTCATGAAGGTTCATGGAGATTCATGGAGATACATGGAGATTCATGGAGTTCATGGAGATTCATGGAGGTTCATGGATATTCATGGAGATTCATGGAGATTCATAGAGATTCATGGAGGTTCATGGAGATTCATGGAGATTCATGGACATCCACAGAGATTCATGGAGGTTCATGGAGATTCATGGAGCTTCATAGAGATTCGTGGAGGTTCATCGAGATTCACAGAGAAACATGGAGATTCATGGAGGTTCATGGAGATTCTTGGAGGTTCATGGACATTCATGGAGATTCATGGAGATACATTCATGGAGATACATGGAGATTCATGGAGTTCATGGACATTCATGGAGATTTATGGAGATTTATGGAGATTCATAGAGATTCACGGAGGTTCATGGAGATTCATGGAGATTCATGGACATTCACAGAGATTCATGGAGGTTCATGGAGATACATGGAGATTCATGGAGTTCATGGAGATTCATGGAGCTTCATGGAGATTTATGGAGATTCATGGAGATTTATGGAGATTCATGGAGATTCATGGAAGTTCATGGAGATTCATGGAGATTCATGGACATTCACAGAGATTCATGGAGGTTCATGGAGATACATGGAGATTCATGGAGTTCATGGAGATTCATGGAGCTTCATGGAGATTTATGGAGATTCATGGAGATTTATGGAGATTCATAGAGATTCATGGAGGTTCATGGAGATTCATGGAGATTCATGGACATTCACAGAGATTCATGGAGGTTCATGGAGATTCATGGAGGTTCATGGAGATTCATTCATGGAGATTCATGGAGATTCATGGAGATTCATAGGGATTCATGGAGGTTCATGGAGGTTCATGGAGATTCATGGAGATACATGGAGATTCATGGAGTTCATGGAGATTCATGGAGGTTCATGGAGATTGATGGAGATTCATGGAGATTCATGGAGATTCATAGAGATTCATGGAGGTTCATGGAGATTCATGGAGATTCATGGACATTCACAGAGATTCATGGAGGTTCATGGAGATTCATTCATGGAGATTCATGGAGAATCATAGAGATTCATGGAGGTTCATAGAGATTCATAGAGAAACATGGAGATTCATGGAGGTTTATGGAGATTCTTGGAGGTTCATGGACATTCATGGAGATTCATGGAGATACATTCATGGAGATACATGGAGATTCATGGAGTTCATGGACATTCATGGAGATTCATGGAGATTCATTCATGGAGATACATGGAGATTCATGGAGATTCATGGAGTTCATGGAGATTCATGGAGCTTCATGGAGATTTATGGAGATTCATGGAGATTTATGGAGATTCATAGAGATTCATGGAGGTTCATGGAGATTCATGGAGATTCATGGACATTCACAGAGATTCATGGAGGTTCATGGAGATTCATAGAGGTTCATAGAGATTCATGGAAGTTCATGGAGATTCATGGAGATTCATGGACATTCACAGAGATTCATGGAGGTTCATGGAGATACATGGAGATTCATGGAGTTCATGGAGATTCATGGAGCTTCATGGAGATTTATGGAGATTCATGGAGATTTATGGAGATTCATAGAGATTCATGGAGGTTCATGGAGATTCATGGAGATTCATGGACATTCACAGAGATTCATGGGGGTTCATGGAGATTCATGGAGGTTCATGGAGGTTCATGTGAGATTCATTCATGGAGATTCATGGAGATTCATTGAGATTCATAGGGATTCATGGAGGTTCATGGAGGTTCATGGAGATTCATGGAGATACATGGAGATTCATGGAGTTCATGGAGATTCATGGAGGTTCATGGAGATTGATGGAGATTCATGGAGATTCATGGAGATTCATGGAGATTCATAGAGATTCATGGAGGTTCATGGAGATTCATGGAGATTCATGGACATTCACAGAGATTCATGGAGGTTCATGGAGATTCATTCATGGAGATTCATGGAGAATCATAGAGATTCATGGAGGTTCATAGAGATTCATAGAGAAACATGGAGATTCATGGAGGTTTATGGAGATTCTTGGAGGTTCATGGACATTCATGGAGATTCATGGAGATACATTCATGGAGATACATGGAGATTCATGGAGTTCATGGACATTCATGGAGATTCATGGAGATTCATTCATGGAGATACATGGAGATTCATGGAGATTCATGGAGTTCATGGAGATTCATGGAGCTTCATGGAGATTTATGGAGATTCATGGAGATTTATGGAGATTCATAGAGATTCATGGAGGTTCATGGAGATTCATGGAGATTCATGGACATTCACAGAGATTCATGGAGGTTCATGGAGATTCATAGAGGTTCATGGAGATTCATGGAGATTCATGGACGTTCACAGAGATTCATGGAGGTTCATGGAGATTCATGGAGGTTCATGGAGAATCATGGAGCTTCATGGAGATTCATTCATGGAGATTCATGGAGATTCATAGGGATTCATGGAAGTTCATGGAGATTCATGGAGGTTCATGGACATTCATGGAGATTCATGGATATTCACAGAGATTCATGGAGGTTCATGGAGATTCATGGAGGTTCATGGAGAATCATGGAGCTTCATGGAGATTCATTCATGGAGATTCATGGAGAATCATAGAGATTCATGGAGATTCATAGAGATTGATGGAGGTTCATGGAGATTCATGGAGATTCATGGACATTCATGGAGATTCAAGGAGATTCACAGAGATTCATGGAGGTTCATGGAGATTCATGGAGGTTCATGGAAATTAATGGAGATTCATGGAGATTCAGTCATGGAGATTCATGGAGAATCATAGAGATTCATGGAGGTTCATGGAGAATCATGGAGCTTCATCTAGATTCATTCATGGAGATTTATGGAGAATCATAGAGATTCATGGAGGTTCATGGAGATTCAAAGAGAAACATGGAGATTCATGGAGGTTCATGGTGATTCAGTCATGGAGATTCATGGAGAATCATAGAGATTCATGGAGGTTCATGGAGATTCATGGAGATACATGGAGATTCATGGAGTTCATGGAGATTCATGGAGCTTCATGGAGATTTATGGAGATTCATGGAGATTTATTTAGATTCATAGAGATTCATGGAGGTTCATGGAGATTCATGGAGATTCATGGACATTCACAGAGATTCATGGAGGTTCATGGAGATTCATGGAGGTTCATGGAGATTCATTCATGGAGATTCATGGAGATTCATGGAGATTCATAGGGATTCATGGAGGTTCATGGAGGTTCATGGAGATTCATGGAGATTCATGGAGATTCATGGAGATTCATGGAGATTCATAGAGATTCATGGAGGTTCATGGAGATTCATGGAGATTCATGGACATGCACAGAGATTCATGGAGGTTCATGGAGATTCATGGAGATTCATGGACATTCACAGAGATTCATGGAGGTTCATGGAGATTCATGGAGGTTCATAGGGATTCATGGAGGTTCATGGAGATTCATGGAGATTCATGGACATTCACAGAGATTCATGGAGGTTCATGGAGATTCATAGAGGTTCATGGAGATTCATGGAGATTCATGGACGTTCACAGAGATTCATGGAGGTTCATGGAGATTCATGGAGGTTCATGGAGAATCATGGAGCTTCATGGAGATTCATTCATGGAGATTCATGGAGATTCATGGAGACTCATAGGGATTCATGGAAGTTCATGGAGATTCATGGAGGTTCATGGACATTCATGGAGATTCATGGATATTCACAGAGATTCATGGAGGTTCATGGAGATTCATGGAGGTTCATGGAGAATCATGGAGCTTCATGGAGATTCATTCATGGAGATTCATGGAGAATCATAGAGATTCATGGAGATTCATAGAGATTCATGGAGGTTCATGGAGATTCATGGAGATTCATGGAGATTCATGGACATTCATGGAGATTCAAGGAGATTCACAGAGATTCATGGAGGTTCATGGAGATTCATGGAGGTTCATGGAAATTAATGGAGATTCATGGAGGTTCATGGAGATACATGGAGATTCATGGAGTTCATGGAGATTCATGGAGCTTCATGGAGATTTATGGAGATTCATGGAGATTTATGGAGATTCATGGAGATTCATGGAAGTTCATGGAGATTCATGGAGATTCATGGACATTCACAGAGATTCATGGAGGTTCATGGAGATACATGGAGATTCATGGAGTTCATGGAGATTCATGGAGCTTCATGGAGATTTATGGAGATTCATGGAGATTTATGGAGATTCATAGAGATTCATGGAGGTTCATGGAGATTCATGGAGATTCATGGACATTCACAGAGATTCATGGAGGTTCATGGAGATTCATGGAGTTTCATGGAGATTCATTCATGGAGATTCATGGAGATTCATGGAGATTCATAGGGATTCATGGAGGTTCATGGAGGTTCATGGAGATTCATGGAGATACATGGAGATTCATGGAGTTCATGGAGATTCATGGAGGTTCATGGAGATTGATGGAGATTCATGGAGATTCATGGAGATTCATAGAGATTCATGGAGGTTCATGGAGATTCATGGAGATTCATGGACATTCACAGAGATTCATGGAGGTTCATGGAGATTCATTCATGGAGATTCATGGAGAATCATAGAGATTCATGGAGGTTCATAGAGATTCATAGAGAAACATGGAGATTCATGGAGGTTTATGGAGATTCTTGGAGGTTCATGGAGATTCATGGAGATACATTCATGGAGATACATGGAGATTCATGGAGATTCATGGACATTCACAGAGATTCATGGAGGTTCATGGAGATTCATTCATGGAGATTCATGGAGAATCATAGAGATTCATGGAGGTTCATAGAGATTCATAGAGAAACATGGAGATTCATGGAGATTCATGGAGCTTCATGGAGATTTATGGAGATTCATGGAGATTTATGGAGATTCATAGAGATTCATGGAGGTTCATGGAGATTCATGGAGATTCATGGACATTCACAGAGATTCACGGAGGTTCATGGAGATTCATAGAGGTTCATGGAGATTCATGGAGATTCATGGACGTTCACAGAGATTCATGGAGGTTCATGGAGATTCATGGAGGTTCATGGAGAATCATGGAGCTTCATGGAGATTCATTCATGGAGATTCATGGAGATTCATGGAGATTCATAGGGATTCATGGAAGTTCATGGAGATTCATGGAGGTTCATGGACATTCATGGAGATTCATGGATATTCACAGAGATTCATGGAGGTTCATGGAGATTCATGGAGGTTCATGGAGAATCATGGAGCTTCATGGAGATTCATTCATGGAGATTCATGGAGAATCATAGAGATTCATGGAGATTCATAGAGATTCATGGAGGTTCATGGAGATTCATGGAGATTCATGGAGATTCATGGACATTCATGGAGATTCAAGGAGATTCACAGAGATTCATGGAGGTTCATGGAGATTCATGGAGGTTCATGGAAATTAATGGAGATTCATGGAGATTCAGTCATGGAGATTCATGGAGAATCATAGAGATTCATGGAGGTTCATGGAGATTCATGGAGATACATGGAGATTCATGGAGTTCATGGAGATTCATGGAGGTTCATGGAGAATCATGGAGCTTCATCTAGATTCATTCATGGAGATTTATGGAGAATCATAGAGATTCATGGAGGTTCATGGAGATTCAAAGAGAAACATGGAGATTCATGGAGGTTCATGGAGATTCAGTCATGGAGATTCATGGAGAATCATAGAGATTCATGGAGGTTCATGGAGATTCATGGAGATACATGGAGATTCATGGAGTTCATGGAGATTCATGGAGCTTCATGGAGATTTATGGAGATTCATGGAGATTTATTTAGATTCATGGAGATTCATGGAGGTTCATGGAGATTCAGTCATGGAGATTCATGGAGAATCATAGAGATTCATGGAGGTTCATGGAGATTCATGGAGATACATGGAGATTCATGGAGTTCATGGAGATTCATGGAGCTTCATGGAGATTTATGGAGATTCATGGAGATTTATTTAGATTCATAGAGATTCATGGAGGTTCATGGAGATTCATGGAGATTCATAGACATTCACAGAGATTCATGGAGGTTCATGGAGATTCATGGAGGTTCATGGAGATTCATTCATGGAGATTCATGGAGATTCATGGAGATTCATAGGGATTCATGGAGGTTCATGGAGGTTCATGGAGATTCATGGAGATACATGGAGATTCATGGAGTTCATGGAGATTCATGGAGATTCATGGAGATTCATGGAGATTCATAGAGATTCATGGAGGTTCATGGAGATTCATGGAGATTCATGGACATGCACAGAGATTCATGGAGGTTCATGGAGATTCATTCATGGAGATTCATGGAGAATCATAGAGATTCATGGAGGTTCATAGAGATTCACAGAGAAACATGGAGATTCATGGAGGTTCATGGAGATTCTTGGAGGTTCATGGACATTCATGGAGATTCATGGAGATACATTCATGGAGATACATGGAGATTCATGGAGTTCATGGACATTCATGGAGATTCATGGAGATTCATGGAGATTCATTCATGGAGATACATGGAGATTCATGGAGTTCATGGAGATTCATGGAGCTTCATGGAGATTTATGGAGATTCATAGAGATTCATGGAGGTTCATGGAGATTCATGGAGATTCATGGACATTCACAGAGATTCATGGAGGTTCATGGAGATTCATGGAGGTCCATGGACATTCATGGAGATTCATGGAGATTCATTCATGGAGATACATGGATATTCATGGAGTTCATGGAGATTCATGGAGCTTCATGGAGATTTATGGAGATTCATGGAGATTTATGGAGATTCATAGAGATTCATGGAGGTTCATGGAGATTCATGGAGATTCATGGACATTCACAGAGATTCATGGAGGTTCATGGAGATTCATGGAGGTTCATAGGGATTCATGGAGGTTCATGGAGATTCATGGAGGTTCATAGGGATTCATGGAGGTTCATGGAGATTCATGGAGATTCATGGACATTCACAGAGATTCATGGAGGTTCATGGAGATTCATAGAGGTTCATGGAGATTCATGGAGATTCATGGACGTTCACAGAGATTCATGGAGGTTCATGGAGATTCATGGAGGTTCATGGAGAATCATGGAGCTTCATGGAGATTCATTCATGGAGATTCATGGAGATTCATGGAGACTCATAGGGATTCATGGAAGTTCATGGAGATTCATGGAGGTTCATGGACATTCATGGAGATTCATGGATATTCACAGAGATTCATGGAGGTTCATGGAGATTCATGGAGGTTCATGGAGAATCATGGAGCTTCATGGAGATTCATTCATGGAGATTCATGGAGAATCATAGAGATTCATGGAGATTCATAGAGATTCATGGAGGTTCATGGAGATTCATGGAGATTCATGGAGATTCATGGACATTCATGGAGATTCAAGGAGATTCACAGAGATTCATGGAGGTTCATGGAGATTCATGGAGGTTCATGGAAATTAATGGAGATTCATGGAGATTCAGTCATGGAGATTCATGGAGAATCATAGAGATTCATGGAGGTTCATGGAGATTCATGGAGATACATGGAGATTCATGGAGTTCATGGAGATTCATGGAGGTTCATGGATATTCATGGAGATTTATGGAGATTCATAGAGATTCATGGAGGCTCATGGAGATTCATGGAGATTCATGGACATCCACAGAGATTCATGGAGGTTCATGGAGATTCATGGAGGTTCATGGAGAATCATGGTGCTTCATCTAGATTCATTCATGGAGATTTATGGAGAATCATAGAGATTCATGGAGGTTCATGGAGATTCAAAGAGAAACATGGAGATTCATGGAGGTTCATGGAGATTCTTGGAGGTTCATGGACATTCATGGAGATCCATGGAGATACATTCATGGAGATACATGGAGATTCATGGAGTTCATGGACATTCATGGAGATTCATGGAGATTCATGGAGATTCATTCATGGAGATACATGGAGATTCATGGAGTTCATGGAGATTCATGGAGCTTCATGGTGATTTATGGAGATTCATAGAGATTCATGGAGGTTCATGGAGATTCATGGAGATGCATGGACATTCACAGAGATTCATGGAGGTTCATGGAGATTCATGGAGGTCCATGGACATTCATGGAGATTCATGGAGATTCATTCATGGAGATACATGGATATTCATGGAGTTCATGGAGATTCATGGAGCTTCATGGAGATTTATGGAGATTCATGGAGATTTATGGAGATTCATAGAGATTCATGGAGGTTCATGGAGATTCATGGAGATTCATGGACATTCACAGAGATTCATGGAGGTTCATGGAGATTCATGGAGGTTCATAGGGATTCATGGAGGTTCATGGAGATTCATGGAGATTCATGGACATTCACAGAGATTCATGGAGGTTCATGGAGATTCATAGAGGTTCATGGAGATTCATGGAGATTCATGGACGTTCACAGAGATTCATGGAGGTTCATGGAGATTCATGGAGGTTCATGGAGAATCATGGAGCTTCATGGAGATTCATTCATGGAGATTCATGGAGATTCATGGAGACTCATAGGGATTCATGGAAGTTCATGGAGATTCATGGAGGTTCATGGACATTCATGGAGATTCATGGATATTCACAGAGATTCATGGAGGTTCATGGAGATTCATGGAGGTTCATGGAGAATCATGGAGCTTCATGGAGATTCATTCATGGAGATTCATGGAGAATCATAGAGATTCATGGAGATTCATAGAGATTCATGGAGGTTCATGGAGATTCATGGAGATTCATGGAGATTCATGGACATTCATGGAGATTCAAGGAGATTCACAGAGATTCATGGAGGTTCATGGAGATTCATGGAGGTTCATGGAAATTAATGGAGATTCATGGAGATTCAGTCATGGAGATTCATGGAGAATCATAGAGATTCATGGAGGTTCATGGAGATTCATGGAGGTTCATAGGGATTCATGGAGGTTCATGGAGGTTCATGGAGATTCATGGAGATACATGGAGATTCATAGAGTTCATGGAGATTCATGGAGGTTCATGGAGATTCATGGAGATTCATGGAGATTCATGGAGATTCATAGAGATTCATGGAGGTTCATGGAGATTCATGGAGGTTCATGGAGATTCATTCATGGAGATTCATGGAGAATCATAGAGATTCATGGAGGTTCATAGAGATTCATAGAGAAACATGGAGATTCATGGAGGTTCATGGAGATTCTTGGAGGTTCATGGACATTCATGGAGATTCATGGAGATACATTCATGGAGATACATGGAGATTCATGGAGTTCATGGAGATTCATGGAGCTTCATGGAGATTTATGGAGATTCATGGAGATTTATGGAGATTCATAGAGATTAATGGAGGTTCATGGAGATTCATGGAGATTCATGGACATTCACAGAGATTCATGGAGGCTCATTGAGATTCATGGAGGTTCATGGAGATTCATGGAGGTTCATGGAGATTCATGGAGATTCATGGACATTCACAGAGATTCATGGAGGTTCATGGAGATTCATGGAGGTTCATGGAGAATCATGGAGGTTCATGGAGATTCATGGAGGTTCATGGAGAATCATGGAGCTTCATGGAGATTCATTCATGGAGATTCATGGAGATTCATGGAGATTCATAGGGATTCATGGAGATTCATGGAGGTTCATGGATATTCATGGAGATTTATGGAGATTCATAGAGATTCATGGAGGCTCATGGAGATTCATGGAGATTCATGGACATCCACAGAGATTCATGGAGGTTCATGGAGATTCATGGAGGTTCATGGAGAATCATGAAGCTTCATCTAGATTCATTCATGGAGATTTATGGAGAATCATAGAGATTCATGGAGGTTCATGGAGATTCAAAGAGAAACATGGAGATTCATGGAGGTTCATGGAGATTCAGTCATGGAGATTCATGGAGAATCATAGAGATTCATGGAGGGTCATGGAGA
Organism: Lasioglossum villosulum; assembly: GCA_963971365.1. NCBI lineage: Eukaryota > Metazoa > Arthropoda > Insecta > Hymenoptera > Halictidae > Lasioglossum > Lasioglossum villosulum. Next base: position 35,325,108 of record OZ020495.1, read on the forward strand.
TTCATGGAGATACATGGAGATTCATGGAGTCCATGGAGATTCATGGAGCTTCATGGAGATTTATGGAGATTCATGGAGATTTATTTAGATTCATAGAGATTCATGGAGGTTCATGGAGATTCATGGAGATTCATGGACATTCACAGAGATTCATGGAGGTTCATGGAGATTCATGGAGGTTCATGGAGATTTATTTAGATTCATAGAGATTCATGGAGGTTCATGGAGATTCATGGAGGTTCATGGAGATTCAAAGAGAAACATGGAGATTCATGGAGGTTCATGGAGATTCATGGAGGTTCATGGAGATTCATGGAGATTCATGGACATTTACAGAGATTCATGGAGGTTCATGGAGATTCATGGAGGTCCATGGACATTCGTGGAGATTCATGGAGATTCATTCATGGAGATACATGGATATTCATGGAGTTCATGGAGATTCATGGAGCTTCATGGAGATTTATGGAGATTCATGGAGATTTATGGAGATTCATAGAGATTCATGGAGGTTCATGGAGATTCATGGAGATTCATGGACATTCACAGAGATTCATGGAGGTTCATGGAGATTCATGGAGGTTCATAGGGATTCATGGAGGTTCATGGAGATTCATGGAGATTCATGGACATTCACAGAGATTCATGGAGGTTCATGGAGCTTCATAGAGGTTCATGGAGATTCATGGAGATTCATGGACGTTCACAGAGATTCATGGAGGTTCATGGAGATTCATGGAGGTTCATGGAGAATCATGGAGCTTCATGGAGATTCATTCATGGAGATTCATGGAGATTCATGGAGACTCATAGGGATTCATGGAAGTTCATGGAGATTCATGGAGGTTCATGGACATTCATGGAGATTCATGGATATTCACAGAGATTCATGGAGGTTCATGGAGATTCATGGAGGTTCATGGAGAATCATGGAGCTTCATGGAGATTCATTCATGGAGATTCATGGAGAATCATAGAGATTCATGGAGATTCATAGAGATTCATGGAGGTTCATGGAGATTCATGGAGATTCATGGAGATTCATGGACATTCATGGAGATTCAAGGAGATTCACAGAGATACATGGAGATTCATGGAGTTCATGGAGATTCATGGAGCTTCATGGAGATTTATGGAGATTCATGGAGATTTATGGAGATTCATAGAGATTAATGGAGGTTCATGGAGATTCATGGAGATTCATGGACATTCACAGAGATTCATGGAGGTTCATTGAGATTCATGGAGGTTCATGGAGATTCATGGAGGTTCATGGAGATTCATGGAGATTCATGGACATTCACAGAGATTCATGGAGGTTCATGGAGATTCATGGAGGTTCATGGAGAATCATGGAGGTTCATGGAGATTCATGGAGGTTCATGGAGAATCATGGAGCTTCATGGAGATTCATTCATGGAGATTCATGGAGATTCATGGAGATTCATAGGGATTCATGGAGATTCATGGAGGTTCATGGATATTCATGGAGATTTATGGAGATTCATAGAGATTCATGGAGGCTCATGGAGATTCATGGAGATTCTTGGACATCCACAGAGATTCATGGAGGTTCATGGAGATTCATGGAGGTTCATGGAGAATCATGGAGCTTCATCTAGATTCATTCATGGAGATTTATGGAGAATCATAGAGATTCATGGAGGTTCATGGAGATTCAAAGAGAAACATGGAGATTCATGGAGGTTCATGGAGATTCAGTCATGGAGATTCATGGAGAATCATAGAGATTCATGGAGGGTCATGGAGATTCATGGAGATACATGGAGATTCATGGAGTCCATGGAGATTCATGGAGCTTCATGGAGATTTATGGAGATTCATGGAGATTTATTTAGATTCATAGAGATTCATGGAGGTTCATGGAGATTCATGGAGATTCATGGACATTCACAGAGATTCATGGAGGTTCATGGAGATTCATGGAGGTTCATGGAGATTTATTTAGATTCATAGAGATTCATGGAGGTTCATGGAGATTCATGGAGGTTCATGGAGATTCAAAGAGAAACATGGAGATTCATGGAGGTTCATGGAGATTCAGTCATGGAGATTCATGGAGAATCATAGAGATTCATGGAGGGTCATGGAGATTCATGGAGATACATGGAGATTCATGGAGTCCATGGAGATTCATGGAGCTTCATGGAGATTTATGGAGATTCATGGAGATTTATGGAGATTCATAGAGATTCATGGAGGTTCATGGAGATTCATGGAGATTCATGGACATTCACAGAGATTCATGGAGGTTCATGGAGATTCATGGAGGTTCATAGGGATTCATGGAGGTTCATGGAGATTCATGGAGATTCATGGACATTCACAGAGATTCATGGAGGTTCATGGAGATTCATAGAGGTTCATGGAGATTCATGGAGATTCATGGACGTTCACAGAGATTCATGGAGGTTCATGGAGATTCATGGAGGTTCATGGAGAATCATGGAGCTTCATGGAGATTCATTCATGGAGATTCATGGAGATTCATGGAGACTCATAGGGATTCATGGAAGTTCATGGAGATTCATGGAGGTTCATGGACATTCATGGAGATTCATGGATATTCACAGAGATTCATGGAGGTTCATGGAGATTCATGGAGGTTCATGGAGAATCATGGAGCTTCATGGAGATTCATTCATGGAGATTCATGGAGAATCATAGAGATTCATGGAGATTCATAGAGATTCATGGAGGTTCATGGAGATTCATGGAGATTCATGGAGATTCATGGACATTCATGGAGATTCAAGGAGATTCACAGAGATTCATGGAGGTTCATGGAGATTCATGGAGGTTCATGGAAATTAATGGAGATTCATGGAGATTCAGTCATGGAGATTCATGGAGAATCATAGAGATTCATGGAGGTTCATGGAGATTCATGGAGGTTCATAGGGATTCATGGAGGTTCATGGAGGTTCATGGAGATTCATGGAGATACATGGAGATTCATAGAGTTCATGGAGATTCATGGAGGTTCATGGAGATTCATGGAGATTCATGGAGATTCATGGAGATTCATAGAGATTCATGGAGGTTCATGGAGATTCATGGAGATTCATGGACATTCACAGAGATTCATGGAGGTTCATGGAGATTCATTCATGGAGATTCATGGAGAATCATAGAGATTCATGGAGGTTCATAGAGATTCATAGAGAAACATGGAGATTCATGGAGGTTCATGGAGATTCTTGGAGGTTCATGGACATTCATGGAGATTCATGGAGATACATTCATGGAGATACATGGAGATTCATGGAGTTCATGGAGATTCATGGAGCTTCATGGAGATTTATGGAGATTCATGGAGATTTATGGAGATTCATAGAGATTAATGGAGGTTCATGGAGATTCATGGAGATTCATGGACATTCACAGAGATTCATGGAGGCTCATTGAGATTCATGGAGGTTCATGGAGATTCATGGAGGTTCATGGAGATTCATGGAGATTCATGGACATTCACAGAGATTCATGGAGGTTCATGGAGATTCATGGAGGTTCATGGAGAATCATGGAGGTTCATGGAGATTCATGGAGGTTCATGGAGAATCATGGAGCTTCATGGAGATTCATTCATGGAGATTCATGGAGATTCATGGAGATTCATAGGGATTCATGGAGATTCATGGAGGTTCATGGATATTCATGGAGATTTATGGAGATTCATAGAGATTCATGGAGGCTCATGGAGATTCATGGAGATTCATGGACATCCACAGAGATTCATGGAGGTTCATGGAGATTCATGGAGGTTCATGGAGAATCATGGAGCTTCATCTAGATTCATTCATGGAGATTTATGGAGAATCATAGAGATTCATGGAGGTTCATGGAGATTCAAAGAGAAACATGGAGATTCATGGAGGTTCATGGAGATTCAGTCATGGAGATTCATGGAGAATCATAGAGATTCATGGAGGGTCATGGAGATTCATGGAGATACATGGAGATTCATGGAGTCCATGGAGATTCATGGAGCTTCATGGAGATTTATGGAGATTCATGGAGATTTATTTAGATTCATAGAGATTCATGGAGGTTCATGGAGATTCATGGAGATTCATGGACATTCACAGAGATTCATGGAGGTTCATGGAGATTCATGGAGGTTCATGGAGATTTATTTAGATTCATAGAGATTCATGGAGGTTCATGGAGATTCATGGAGGTTCATGGAGATTCAAAGAGAAACATGGAGATTCATGGAGGTTCATGGAGATTCATGGAGGTTCATGGAGATTCATGGAGATTCATGGACATTTACAGAGATTCATGGAGATTTATGGAGATTCATAGAGATTCATGGAGGTTCATGGAGATTCATGGAGATTCATGGACATTCACAGAGATTCATGGAGGTTCATGGAGATTCATGGAGGTTCATAGGGATTCATGGAGGTTCATGGAGATTCATGGAGATTCATGGACATTCACAGAGATTCATGGAGGTTCATGGAGATTCATAGAGGTTCATGGAGATTCATGGAGATTCATGGACGTTCACAGAGATTCATGGAGGTTCATGGAGATTCATGGAGGTTCATGGAGAATCATGGAGCTTCATGGAGATTCATTCATGGAGATTCATGGAGATTCATGGAGACTCATAGGGATTCATGGAAGTTCATGGAGATTCATGGAGGTTCATGGACATTCATGGAGATTCATGGATATTCACAGAGATTCATGGAGGTTCATGGAGATTCATGGAGGTTCATGGAGAATCATGGAGCTTCATGGAGATTCATTCATGGAGATTCATGGAGAATCATAGAGATTCATGGAGATTCATAGAGATTCATGGAGGTTCATGGAGATTCATGGAGATTCATGGAGATTCATGGACATTCATGGAGATTCAAGGAGATTCACAGAGATACATGGAGATTCATGGAGTTCATGGAGATTCATGGAGCTTCATGGAGATTTATGGAGATTCATGGAGATTTATGGAGATTCATAGAGATTAATGGAGGTTCATGGAGATTCATGGAGATTCATGGACATTCACAGAGATTCATGGAGGTTCATTGAGATTCATGGAGGTTCATGGAGATTCATGGAGGTTCATGGAGATTCATGGAGATTCATGGACATTCACAGAGATTCATGGAGGTTCATGGAGATTCATGGAGGTTCATGGAGAATCATGGAGGTTCATGGAGATTCATGGAGGTTCATGGAGAATCATGGAGCTTCATGGAGATTCATTCATGGAGATTCATGGAGATTCATGGAGATTCATAGGGATTCATGGAGATTCATGGAGGTTCATGGATATTCATGGAGATTTATGGAGATTCATAGAGATTCATGGAGGCTCATGGAGATTCATGGAGATTCTTGGACATCCACAGAGATTCATGGAGGTTCATGGAGATTCATGGAGGTTCATGGAGAATCATGGAGCTTCATCTAGATTCATTCATGGAGATTTATGGAGAATCATAGAGATTCATGGAGGTTCATGGAGATTCAAAGAGAAACATGGAGATTCATGGAGGTTCATGGAGATTCAGTCATGGAGATTCATGGAGAATCATAGAGATTCATGGAGGGTCATGGAGATTCATGGAGATACATGGAGATTCATGGAGTCCATGGAGATTCATGGAGCTTCATGGAGATTTATGGAGATTCATGGAGATTTATTTAGATTCATAGAGATTCATGGAGGTTCATGGAGATTCATGGAGATTCATGGACATTCACAGAGATTCATGGAGGTTCATGGAGATTCATGGAGGTTCATGGAGATTTATTTAGATTCATAGAGATTCATGGAGGTTCATGGAGATTCATGGAGGTTCATGGAGATTCAAAGAGAAACATGGAGATTCATGGAGGTTCATGGAGATTCAGTCATGGAGATTCATGGAGAATCATAGAGATTCATGGAGGGTCATGGAGATTCATGGAGATACATGGAGATTCATGGAGTTCATGGAGATTCATGGAGATTCATGGAGATTCATGGAGATTCATAGAGATTCATGGAGGTTCATGGAGATTCATGGAGATTCATGGACATGCACAGAGATTCATGGAGGTTCATGGAGATTCATTCATGGAGATTCATGGAGAATCATAGAGATTCATGGAGGTTCATAGAGATTCACAGAGAAACATGGAGATTCATGGAGGTTCATGGAGATTCTTGGAGGTTCATGGACATTCATGGAGATTCATGGAGATACATTCATGGAGATACATGGAGATTCATGGAGTTCATGGACATTCATGGAGATTCATGGAGATTCATTCATGGAGATACATGGAGATTCATGGAGTTCATGGAGATTCATGGAGCTTCATGGAGATTTATGGAGATTCATAGAGATTCATGGAGGTTCATGGAGATTCATGGAGATTCATGGACATTCACAGAGATTCATGGAGGTTCATGGAGATTCATGGAGGTCCATGGACATTCATGGAGATTCATGGAGATTCATTCATGGAGATACATGGATATTCATGGAGTTCATGGAGATTCATGGAGCTTCATGGAGATTTATGGAGATTCATGGAGATTTATGGAGATTCATAAAGATTCATGGAGGTTCATGGAGATTCATGGAGATTCATGGACATTCACAGAGATTCATGGAGGTTCATGGAGATTCATGGAGGTTCATAGGGATTCATGGAGGTTCATGGAGGTTCATGGAGATTCATGGAGATACATGGAGATTCATAGAGTTCATGGAGATGCATGGAGGTTCATGGAGATTCATGGAGATTCATGGAGATTCATGGAGTTCATGGAGATTCATGGAGATTCATGGAGATTCATGGAGATTCATAGAGATTCATGGAGGTTCATGGAGATTCATGGAGATTCATGGACATGCACAGAGATTCATGGAGGTTCATGGAGATTCATTCATGGAGATTCATGGAGAATCATAGATATTCACGGAGGTTCATAGAGATTCACAGAGAAACATGGAGATTCATGGAGGTTCATGGAGATTCTTGGAGGTTCATGGACATTCATGGAGATTCATGGAGATACATTCATGGAGATACATGGAGATTCATGGAGTTCATGGACATTCATGGAGATTCATGGAGATTCATGGAGATTCATTCATGGAGATACATGGAGATTCATGGAGTTCATGGAGATTCATGGAGCTTCATGGAGATTTATGGAGATTCATAGAGATTCATGGAGGTTCATGGAGATTCATGGAGATTCATGGACATTCACAGAGATTCATGGAGGTTCATGGAGATTCATGGAGGTCCATGGACATTCATGGAGATTCATGGAGATTCATTCATGGAGATACATGGATATTCATGGAGTTCATGGAGATTCATGGAGCTTCATGGAGATTTATGGAGATTCATGGAGATTTATGGAGATTCATAGAGATTCATGGAGGTTCATGGAGATTCATGGAGATTCATGGACATTCACAGAGATTCATGGAGGTTCATGGAGATTAATGGAGCTTCATGGAGATTCATTCATGGAGATTCATGGAGATTCATGGAGACTCATAGGGATTCATGGAAGTTCATGGAGATTCATGGAGGTTCATGGACATTCATGGAGATTCATGGATATTCACAGAGATTCATGGAGGTTCATGGAGATTCATGGAGGTTCATGGAGAATCATGGAGCTTCATGGAGATTCATTCATGGAGATTCATTCATGGAGATTCATGGAGAATCATAGAGATTCATGGAGATTCATAGAGATTCATGGAGGTTCATGGAGATTCATAGAGATTCATGGAGATTCATGGAGGTTCATGGAGAATCATGGAGCTTCATCTAGATTCATTCATGGAGATTTATGGAGAATCATAGAGATTCATGGAGGTTCATGGAGATTCAAAGAGAAACATGGAGATTCATGGAGGTTCATGGAGATTCAGTCATGGAGATTCATGGAGAATCATAGAGATTCATGGAGGTTCATGGAGATTCATGGAGATACATGGAGATTCATGGAGTTCATGGAGATTCATGGAGCTTCATGGAGATTTATGGAGATTCATGGAGATTTATTTAGATTCATAGAGATTCATGGAGGTTCATGGAGATTCATGGAGATTCATGGACATTCACAGAGATTCATGGAGGTTCATGGAGATTCATGGAGGTTCATGGAGATTCATTCATGGAGATTCATGGAGATTCATGGAGATTCATAGGGATTCATGGAGGTTCATGGAGGTTCATGGAGATTCATGGAGATACATGGAGATTCATGGAGTTCATGGAAATTCATGGAGATTCATGGAGATTCATGGAGATTCATAGAGATTCATGGAGGTTCATGGAGATTCATGGAGATTCATGGACATGCACAGAGATTCATGGAGGTTCATGGAGATTCATTCATGGAGATTCATGGAGAATCATAGAGATTCATGGAGGTTCATAGAGATTCACAGAGAAACATGGAGATTCATGGAGGTTCATGGAGATTCTTGGAGGTTCATGGACATTCATGGAGATTCATGGAGATACATTCATGGAGATACATGGAGATTCATTCATGGAGATACATGGAGATTCATGGAGTTCATGGAGATTCATGGAGCTTCATGGAGATTTATGGAGATTCATAGAGATTCATGGAGGTTCATGGAGATTCATGGAGATTCATGGACATTCACAGAGATTCATGGAGGTTCATGGAGATTCATGGAGGTCCATGGACATTCATGGAGATTCATGGAGATTCATTCATGGAGATACATGGATATTCATGGAGTTCATGGAGATTCATGGAGCTTCATGGAGATTTATGGAGATTCATGGAGATTTATGGAGATTCATAGAGATTCATGGAGGTTCATGGAGATTCATGGAGATTCATGGACATTCACAGAGATTCATGGAGGTTCATGGAGATTCATGGAGGTTCATAGGGATTCATGGAGGTTCATGGAGATTCATGGAGGTCCATGGACATTCATGGAGATTCATGGAGATTCATTCATGGAGATACATGGATATTCATGGAGTTCATGGAGATTCATGGAGCTTCATGGAGATTTATGGAGATTCATGGAGATTTATGGAGATTCATAGAGATTCATGGAGGTTCATGGAGATTCATGGAGATTCATGGACATTCACAGAGATTCATGGAGGTTCATGGAGATTCATGGAGGTTCATAGGGATTCATGGAGGTTCATGGAGGTTCATTGAGATTCATGGAGATACATGGAGATTCATAGAGTTCATGGAGGTTCATGGAGATTCATGGAGGTTCATGGAGATTCATTCATGGAGATTCATGGAGATTCATGGAGATTCATAGGGATTCATGGAGGTTCATGGAGGTTCATGGAGATTCATGGAGATACATGGAGATTCATGGAGTTCATGGAAATTCATGGAGATTCATGGAGATTCATGGAGATTCATAGAGATTCATGGAGGTTCATGGAGATTCATGGAGATTCATGGACATTCACAGAGATTCATGGAGGTTCATGGAGATTCATTCATGGAGATTCATGGAGAATCATAGAGATTCATGGAGGTTCATAGAGATTCACAGAGAAACATGGAGATTCATGGAGGTTCATGGAGATTCATGGAGGTTCATGGACATTCATGGAGATTCATGGAGATACATTCATGGAGATACATGGAGATTCATGGAGTTCATGGACATTCATGGAGATTCATGGAGATTCATTCATGGAGATACATGGAGATTCATGGAGTTCATGGAGATTCATGGAGCTTCATGGAGATTTATGGAGATTCATAGAGATTCATGGAGGTTCATGGAGATTCATGGAGATTCATGGACATTCACAGAGATTCATGGAGGTTCATGGAGATTCATGGAGGTCCATGGACATTCATGGAGATTCATGGAGATTCATTCATGGAGATACATGGATATTCATGGAGTTCATGGAGATTCATGGAGCTTCATGGAGATTTATGGAGATTCATGGAGATTTATGGAGATTCATAGAGATTCATGGAGGTTCATGGAGATTCATGGAGATTCATGGACATTCACAGAGATTCATGGAGGTTCATGGAGATTCATGGAGGTTCATAGGGATTCATGGAGGTTCATGGAGATTCATGGAGGTCCATGGACATTCATGGAGATTCATGGAGATTCATTCATGGAGATACATGGATATTCATGGAGTTCATGGAGATTCATGGAGCTTCATGGAGATTTATGGAGATTCATGGAGATTTATGGAGATTCATAGAGATTCATGGAGGTTCATGGAGATTCATGGAGATTCATGGAGATTCAAAGAGATTCATGGAGGTTCATGGAGATTCATGGAGATTCATGGACATGCACAGAGATTCATGGAGGTTCATGGAGATTCATTCATGGAGATTCATGGAGAATCATAGAGATTCATGGAGGTTCATAGAGATTCACAGAGAAACATGGAGATTCATGGAGGTTCATGGAGATTCTTGGAGGTTCATGGACATTCATGGAGATTCATGGAGATACATTCATGGAGATACATGGAGATTCATGGAGTTCATGGACATTCATGGAGATTCATGGAGATTCATTCATGGAGATACATGGAGATTCATGGAGTTCATGGAGATTCATGGAGCTTCATGGAGATTTATGGAGATTCATAGAGATTCATGGAGGTTCATGGAGATTCATGGAGATTCATGGACATTCACAGAGATTCATGGAGGTTCATGGAGATTCATGGAGGTCCATGGACATTCATGGAGATTCATGGAGATTCATTCATGGAGATACATGGATATTCATGGAGTTCATGGAGATTCATGGAGCTTCATGGAGATTTATGGAGATTCATGGAGATTTATGGAGATTCATAGAGATTAATGGAGGTTCATGGAGATTCATGGAGATTCATGGACATTCACAGAGATTCATGGAGGCTCATTGAGATTCATGGAGGTTCATGGAGATTCATGGAGGTTCATGGAGATTCATGGAGATTCATGGACATTCACAGAGATTCATGGAGGTTCATGGAGATTCATGGAGGTTCATGGAGAATCATGGAGGTTCATGGAGATTCATGGAGGTTCATGGAGAATCATGGAGCTTCATGGAGATTCATTCATGGAGATTCATGGAGATTCATGGAGATTCATAGGGATTCATGGAGATTCATGGAGGTTCATGGATATTCATGGAGATTTATGGAGATTCATAGAGATTCATGGAGGCTCATGGAGATTCATGGAGATTCATGGACATCCACAGAGATTCATGGAGGTTCATGGAGATTCATGGAGGTTCATGGAGAATCATGGAGCTTCATCTAGATTCATTCATGGAGATTTATGGAGAATCATAGAGATTCATGGAGGTTCATGGAGATTCAAAGAGAAACATGGAGATTCATGGAGGTTCATGGAGATTCAGTCATGGAGATTCATGGAGAATCATAGAGATTCATGGAGGGTCATGGAGATTCATGGAGATACATGGAGATTCATGGAGTCCATGGAGATTCATGGAGCTTCATGGAGATTTATGGAGATTCATGGAGATTTATTTAGATTCATAGAGATTCATGGAGGTTCATGGAGATTCATGGAGATTCATGGACATTCACAGAGATTCATGGAGGTTCATGGAGATTCATGGAGGTTCATGGAGATTTATTTAGATTCATAGAGATTCATGGAGGTTCATGGAGATTCATGGAGGTTCATGGAGATTCAAAGAGAAACATGGAGATTCATGGAGGTTCATGGAGATTCATGGAGGTTCATGGAGATTCATGGAGATTCATGGACATTTACAGAGATTCATGGAGATTTATGGAGATTCATAGAGATTCATGGAGGTTCATGGAGATTCATGGAGATTCATGGACATTCACAGAGATTCATGGAGGTTCATGGAGATTCATGGAGGTTCATAGGGATTCATGGAGGTTCATGGAGATTCATGGAGATTCATGGACATTCACAGAGATTCATGGAGGTTCATGGAGATTCATAGAGGTTCATGGAGATTCATGGAGATTCATGGACGTTCACAGAGATTCATGGAGGTTCATGGAGATTCATGGAGGTTCATGGAGAATCATGGAGCTTCATGGAGATTCATTCATGGAGATTCATGGAGATTCATGGAGACTCATAGGGATTCATGGAAGTTCATGGAGATTCATGGAGGTTCATGGACATTCATGGAGATTCATGGATATTCACAGAGATTCATGGAGGTTCATGGAGATTCATGGAGGTTCATGGAGAATCATGGAGCTTCATGGAGATTCATTCATGGAGATTCATGGAGAATCATAGAGATTCATGGAGATTCATAGAGATTCATGGAGGTTCATGGAGATTCATGGAGATTCATGGAGATTCATGGACATTCATGGAGATTCAAGGAGATTCACAGAGATACATGGAGATTCATGGAGTTCATGGAGATTCATGGAGCTTCATGGAGATTTATGGAGATTCATGGAGATTTATGGAGATTCATAGAGATTAATGGAGGTTCATGGAGATTCATGGAGATTCATGGACATTCACAGAGATTCATGGAGGTTCATTGAGATTCATGGAGGTTCATGGAGATTCATGGAGGTTCATGGAGATTCATGGAGATTCATGGACATTCACAGAGATTCATGGAGGTTCATGGAGATTCATGGAGGTTCATGGAGAATCATGGAGGTTCATGGAGATTCATGGAGGTTCATGGAGAATCATGGAGCTTCATGGAGATTCATTCATGGAGATTCATGGAGATTCATGGAGATTCATAGGGATTCATGGAGATTCATGGAGGTTCATGGATATTCATGGAGATTTATGGAGATTCATAGAGATTCATGGAGGCTCATGGAGATTCATGGAGATTCTTGGACATCCACAGAGATTCATGGAGGTTCATGGAGATTCATGGAGGTTCATGGAGAATCATGGAGCTTCATCTAGATTCATTCATGGAGATTTATGGAGAATCATAGAGATTCATGGAGGTTCATGGAGATTCAAAGAGAAACATGGAGATTCATGGAGGTTCATGGAGATTCAGTCATGGAGATTCATGGAGAATCATAGAGATTCATGGAGGGTCATGGAGATTCATGGAGATACATGGAGATTCATGGAGTCCATGGAGATTCATGGAGCTTCATGGAGATTTATGGAGATTCATGGAGATTTATTTAGATTCATAGAGATTCATGGAGGTTCATGGAGATTCATGGAGATTCATGGACATTCACAGAGATTCATGGAGGTTCATGGAGATTCATGGAGGTTCATGGAGATTTATTTAGATTCATAGAGATTCATGGAGGTTCATGGAGATTCATGGAGGTTCATGGAGATTCAAAGAGAAACATGGAGATTCATGGAGGTTCATGGAGATTCAGTCATGGAGATTCATGGAGAATCATAGAGATTCATGGAGGGTCATGGAGATTCATGGAGATACATGGAGATTCATGGAGTTCATGGAGATTCATGGAGATTCATGGAGATTCATGGAGATTCATAGAGATTCATGGAGGTTCATGGAGATTCATGGAGATTCATGGACATGCACAGAGATTCATGGAGGTTCATGGAGATTCATTCATGGAGATTCATGGAGAATCATAGAGATTCATGGAGGTTCATAGAGATTCACAGAGAAACATGGAGATTCATGGAGGTTCATGGAGATTCTTGGAGGTTCATGGACATTCATGGAGATTCATGGAGATACATTGATGGAGATACATGGAGATTCATGGAGTTCATGGACATTCATGGAGATTCATGGAGATTCATTCATGGAGATACATGGAGATTCATGGAGTTCATGGAGATTCATGGAGCTTCATGGAGATTTATGGAGATTCATAGAGATTCATGGAGGTTCATGGAGATTCATGGAGATTCATGGACATTCACAGAGATTCATGGAGGTTCATGGAGATTCATGGAGGTCCATGGACATTCATGGAGATTCATGGAGATTCATTCATGGAGATACATGGATATTCATGGAGTTCATGGAGATTCATGGAGCTTCATGGAGATTTATGGAGATTCATGGAGATTTATGGAGATTCATAAAGATTCATGGAGGTTCATGGAGATTCATGGAGATTCATGGACATTCACAGAGATTCATGGAGGTTCATGGAGATTCATGGAGGTTCATAGGGATTCATGGAGGTTCATGGAGGTTCATGGAGATTCATGGAGATACATGGAGATTCATGGAGATTCATGGACATTCACAGAGATTCATGGAGGTTCATGGAGATTCATGGAGGTCCATGGACATTCATGGAGATTCATGGAGATTCATTCATGGAGATACATGGATATTCATGGAGTTCATGGAGATTCATGGAGCTTCATGGAGATTTATGGAGATTCATGGAGATTTATGGAGATTCATAGAGATTAATGGAGGTTCATGGAGATTCATGGAGATTCATGGACATTCACAGAGATTCATGGAGGCTCATTGAGATTCATGGAGGTTCATGGAGATTCATGGAGGTTCATGGAGATTCATGGAGATTCATGGACATTCACAGAGATTCATGGAGGTTCATGGAGATTCATGGAGGTTCATGGAGAATCATGGAGGTTCATGGAGATTCATGGAGGTTCATGGAGAATCATGGAGCTTCATGGAGATTCATTCATGGAGATTCATGGAGATTCATGGAGATTCATAGGGATTCATGGAGATTCATGGAGGTTCATGGATATTCATGGAGATTTATGGAGATTCATAGAGATTCATGGAGGCTCATGGAGATTCATGGAGATTCATGGACATCCACAGAGATTCATGGAGGTTCATGGAGATTCATGGAGGTTCATGGAGAATCATGGAGCTTCATCTAGATTCATTCATGGAGATTTATGGAGAATCATAGAGATTCATGGAGGTTCATGGAGATTCAAAGAGAAACATGGAGATTCATGGAGGTTCATGGAGATTCAGTCATGGAGATTCATGGAGAATCATAGAGATTCATGGAGGGTCATGGAGATTCATGGAGATACATGGAGATTCATGGAGTCCATGGAGATTCATGGAGCTTCATGGAGATTTATGGAGATTCATGGAGATTTATTTAGATTCATAGAGATTCATGGAGGTTCATGGAGATTCATGGAGATTCATGGACATTCACAGAGATTCATGGAGGTTCATGGAGATTCATGGAGGTTCATGGAGATTTATTTAGATTCATAGAGATTCATGGAGGTTCATGGAGATTCATGGAGGTTCATGGAGATTCAAAGAGAAACATGGAGATTCATGGAGGTTCATGGAGATTCATGGAGGTTCATGGAGATTCATGGAGATTCATGGACATTTACAGAGATTCATGGAGATTTATGGAGATTCATAGAGATTCATGGAGGTTCATGGAGATTCATGGAGATTCATGGACATTCACAGAGATTCATGGAGGTTCATGGAGATTCATGGAGGTTCATAGGGATTCATGGAGGTTCATGGAGATTCATGGAGATTCATGGACATTCACAGAGATTCATGGAGGTTCATGGAGATTCATAGAGGTTCATGGAGATTCATGGAGATTCATGGACGTTCACAGAGATTCATGGAGGTTCATGGAGATTCATGGAGGTTCATGGAGAATCATGGAGCTTCATGGAGATTCATTCATGGAGATTCATGGAGATTCATGGAGACTCATAGGGATTCATGGAAGTTCATGGAGATTCATGGAGGTTCATGGACATTCATGGAGATTCATGGATATTCACAGAGATTCATGGAGGTTCATGGAGATTCATGGAGGTTCATGGAGAATCATGGAGCTTCATGGAGATTCATTCATGGAGATTCATGGAGAATCATAGAGATTCATGGAGATTCATAGAGATTCATGGAGGTTCATGGAGATTCATGGAGATTCATGGAGATTCATGGACATTCATGGAGATTCAAGGAGATTCACAGAGATACATGGAGATTCATGGAGTTCATGGAGATTCATGGAGCTTCATGGAGATTTATGGAGATTCATGGAGATTTATGGAGATTCATAGAGATTAATGGAGGTTCATGGAGATTCATGGAGATTCATGGACATTCACAGAGATTCATGGAGGTTCATTGAGATTCATGGAGGTTCATGGAGATTCATGGAGGTTCATGGAGATTCATGGAGATTCATGGACATTCACAGAGATTCATGGAGGTTCATGGAGATTCATGGAGGTTCATGGAGAATCATGGAGGTTCATGGAGATTCATGGAGGTTCATGGAGAATCATGGAGCTTCATGGAGATTCATTCATGGAGATTCATGGAGATTCATGGAGATTCATAGGGATTCATGGAGATTCATGGAGGTTC
Source organism: Lasioglossum villosulum (assembly GCA_963971365.1). Taxonomy (NCBI): domain Eukaryota; kingdom Metazoa; phylum Arthropoda; class Insecta; order Hymenoptera; family Halictidae; genus Lasioglossum; species Lasioglossum villosulum. The sequence goes on from OZ020495.1 coordinate 35,341,478, forward strand.
ATGGATATTCATGGAGATTTATGGAGATTCATAGAGATTCATGGAGGCTCATGGAGATTCATGGAGATTCTTGGACATCCACAGAGATTCATGGAGGTTCATGGAGATTCATGGAGGTTCATGGAGAATCATGGAGCTTCATCTAGATTCATTCATGGAGATTTATGGAGAATCATAGAGATTCATGGAGGTTCATGGAGATTCAAAGAGAAACATGGAGATTCATGGAGGTTCATGGAGATTCAGTCATGGAGATTCATGGAGAATCATAGAGATTCATGGAGGGTCATGGAGATTCATGGAGATACATGGAGATTCATGGAGTCCATGGAGATTCATGGAGCTTCATGGAGATTTATGGAGATTCATGGAGATTTATTTAGATTCATAGAGATTCATGGAGGTTCATGGAGATTCATGGAGATTCATGGACATTCACAGAGATTCATGGAGGTTCATGGAGATTCATGGAGGTTCATGGAGATTTATTTAGATTCATAGAGATTCATGGAGGTTCATGGAGATTCATGGAGGTTCATGGAGATTCAAAGAGAAACATGGAGATTCATGGAGGTTCATGGAGATTCAGTCATGGAGATTCATGGAGAATCATAGAGATTCATGGAGGGTCATGGAGATTCATGGAGATACATGGAGATTCATGGAGTTCATGGAGATTCATGGAGATTCATGGAGATTCATGGAGATTCATAGAGATTCATGGAGGTTCATGGAGATTCATGGAGATTCATGGACATGCACAGAGATTCATGGAGGTTCATGGAGATTCATTCATGGAGATTCATGGAGAATCATAGAGATTCATGGAGGTTCATAGAGATTCACAGAGAAACATGGAGATTCATGGAGGTTCATGGAGATTCTTGGAGGTTCATGGACATTCATGGAGATTCATGGAGATACATTGATGGAGATACATGGAGATTCATGGAGTTCATGGACATTCATGGAGATTCATGGAGATTCATTCATGGAGATACATGGAGATTCATGGAGTTCATGGAGATTCATGGAGCTTCATGGAGATTTATGGAGATTCATAGAGATTCATGGAGGTTCATGGAGATTCATGGAGATTCATGGACATTCACAGAGATTCATGGAGGTTCATGGAGATTCATGGAGGTCCATGGACATTCATGGAGATTCATGGAGATTCATTCATGGAGATACATGGATATTCATGGAGTTCATGGAGATTCATGGAGCTTCATGGAGATTTATGGAGATTCATGGAGATTTATGGAGATTCATAAAGATTCATGGAGGTTCATGGAGATTCATGGAGATTCATGGACATTCACAGAGATTCATGGAGGTTCATGGAGATTCATGGAGGTTCATAGGGATTCATGGAGGTTCATGGAGGTTCATGGAGATTCATGGAGATACATGGAGATTCATAGAGTTCATGGAGATGCATGGAGGTTCATGGAGATTCATGGAGATTCATGGAGATTCATGGAGTTCATGGAGATTCATGGAGATTCATGGAGATTCATGGAGATTCATAGAGATTCATGGAGGTTCATGGAGATTCATGGAGATTCATGGACATGCACAGAGATTCATGGAGGTTCATGGAGATTCATTCATGGAGATTCATGGAGAATCATAGATATTCACGGAGGTTCATAGAGATTCACAGAGAAACATGGAGATTCATGGAGGTTCATGGAGATTCTTGGAGGTTCATGGACATTCATGGAGATTCATGGAGATACATTCATGGAGATACATGGAGATTCATGGAGTTCATGGACATTCATGGAGATTCATGGAGATTCATGGAGATTCATTCATGGAGATACATGGAGATTCATGGAGTTCATGGAGATTCATGGAGCTTCATGGAGATTTATGGAGATTCATAGAGATTCATGGAGGTTCATGGAGATTCATGGAGATTCATGGACATTCACAGAGATTCATGGAGGTTCATGGAGATTCATGGAGGTCCATGGACATTCATGGAGATTCATGGAGATTCATTCATGGAGATACATGGATATTCATGGAGTTCATGGAGATTCATGGAGCTTCATGGAGATTTATGGAGATTCATGGAGATTTATGGAGATTCATAGAGATTCATGGAGGTTCATGGAGATTCATGGAGATTCATGGACATTCACAGAGATTCATGGACATTCACAGAGATTCATGGAGGTTCATTGAGATTCATGGAGGTTCATGGAGATTCATGGAGGTTCATGGAGATTCATGGAGATTCATGGACATTCACAGAGATTCATGGAGGTTCATGGAGATTCATGGAGGTTCATGGAGAATCATGGAGGTTCATGGAGATTCATGGAGGTTCATGGAGAATCATGGAGCTTCATGGAGATTCATTCATGGAGATTCATGGAGATTCATGGAGATTCATAGGGATTCATGGAGATTCATGGAGGTTCATGGATATTCATGGAGATTTATGGAGATTCATAGAGATTCATGGAGGCTCATGGAGATTCATGGAGATTCTTGGACATCCACAGAGATTCATGGAGGTTCATGGAGATTCATGGAGGTTCATGGAGAATCATGGAGCTTCATCTAGATTCATTCATGGAGATTTATGGAGAATCATAGAGATTCATGGAGGTTCATGGAGATTCAAAGAGAAACATGGAGATTCATGGAGGTTCATGGAGATTCAGTCATGGAGATTCATGGAGAATCATAGAGATTCATGGAGGGTCATGGAGATTCATGGAGATACATGGAGATTCATGGAGTCCATGGAGATTCATGGAGCTTCATGGAGATTTATGGAGATTCATGGAGATTTATTTAGATTCATAGAGATTCATGGAGGTTCATGGAGATTCATGGAGATTCATGGACATTCACAGAGATTCATGGAGGTTCATGGAGATTCATGGAGGTTCATGGAGATTTATTTAGATTCATAGAGATTCATGGAGGTTCATGGAGATTCATGGAGGTTCATGGAGATTCAAAGAGAAACATGGAGATTCATGGAGGTTCATGGAGATTCAGTCATGGAGATTCATGGAGAATCATAGAGATTCATGGAGGGTCATGGAGATTCATGGAGATACATGGAGATTCATGGAGTTCATGGAGATTCATGGAGATTCATGGAGATTCATGGAGATTCATAGAGATTCATGGAGGTTCATGGAGATTCATGGAGATTCATGGACATGCACAGAGATTCATGGAGGTTCATGGAGATTCATTCATGGAGATTCATGGAGAATCATAGAGATTCATGGAGGTTCATAGAGATTCACAGAGAAACATGGAGATTCATGGAGGTTCATGGAGATTCTTGGAGGTTCATGGACATTCATGGAGATTCATGGAGATACATTGATGGAGATACATGGAGATTCATGGAGTTCATGGACATTCATGGAGATTCATGGAGATTCATTCATGGAGATACATGGAGATTCATGGAGTTCATGGAGATTCATGGAGCTTCATGGAGATTTATGGAGATTCATAGAGATTCATGGAGGTTCATGGAGATTCATGGAGATTCATGGACATTCACAGAGATTCATGGAGGTTCATGGAGATTCATGGAGGTCCATGGACATTCATGGAGATTCATGGAGATTCATTCATGGAGATACATGGATATTCATGGAGTTCATGGAGATTCATGGAGCTTCATGGAGATTTATGGAGATTCATGGAGATTTATGGAGATTCATAAAGATTCATGGAGGTTCATGGAGATTCATGGAGATTCATGGACATTCACAGAGATTCATGGAGGTTCATGGAGATTCATGGAGGTTCATAGGGATTCATGGAGGTTCATGGAGGTTCATGGAGATTCATGGAGATACATGGAGATTCATAGAGTTCATGGAGATGCATGGAGGTTCATGGAGATTCATGGAGATTCATGGAGATTCATGGAGTTCATGGAGATTCATGGAGATTCATGGAGATTCATGGAGATTCATAGAGATTCATGGAGGTTCATGGAGATTCATGGAGATTCATGGACATGCACAGAGATTCATGGAGGTTCATGGAGATTCATTCATGGAGATTCATGGAGAATCATAGATATTCACGGAGGTTCATAGAGATTCACAGAGAAACATGGAGATTCATGGAGGTTCATGGAGATTCTTGGAGGTTCATGGACATTCATGGAGATTCATGGAGATACATTCATGGAGATACATGGAGATTCATGGAGTTCATGGACATTCATGGAGATTCATGGAGATTCATGGAGATTCATTCATGGAGATACATGGAGATTCATGGAGTTCATGGAGATTCATGGAGCTTCATGGAGATTTATGGAGATTCATAGAGATTCATGGAGGTTCATGGAGATTCATGGAGATTCATGGACATTCACAGAGATTCATGGAGGTTCATGGAGATTCATGGAGGTCCATGGACATTCATGGAGATTCATGGAGATTCATTCATGGAGATACATGGATATTCATGGAGTTCATGGAGATTCATGGAGCTTCATGGAGATTTATGGAGATTCATGGAGATTTATGGAGATTCATAGAGATTCATGGAGGTTCATGGAGATTCATGGAGATTCATGGACATTCACAGAGATTCATGGAGGTTCATGGAGATTAATGGAGCTTCATGGAGATTCATTCATGGAGATTGATGGAGATTCATGGAGACTCATAGGGATTCATGGAAGTTCATGGAGATTCATGGAGGTTCATGTACATTCATGGAGATTCATGGATATTCACAGAGATTCATGGAGGTTCATGGAGATTCATGGAGGTTCATGGAGAATCATGGAGCTTCATGGAGATTCATTCATGGAGATTCATTCATGGAGATTCATGGAGAATCATAGAGATTCATGGAGATTCATAGAGATTCATGGAGGTTCATGGAGATTCATGGAGATACATGGAGATTCATGGAGTTCATGGAGATTCATGGAGCTTCATGGAGATTTATGGAGATTCATGGAGATTTATTTAGATTCATAGAGATTCATGGAGGTTCATGGAGATTCATGGAGATTCATGGACATTCACAGAGATTCATGGAGGTTCATGGAGATTCATGGAGGTTCATGGAGATTCATTCATGGAGATTCATGGAGATTCATGGAGATTCATAGGGATTCATGGAGGTTCATGGAGGTTCATGGAGATTCATGGAGATACATGGAGATTCATGGAGTTCATGGAAATTCATGGAGATTCATGGAGGTTCATGGAGATTCATAGAGATTCATGGAGGTTCATGGAGATTCATGGAGATTCATGGACATGCACAGAGATTCATGGAGGTTCATGGAGATTCATTCATGGAGATTCATGGAGAATCATAGAGATTCATGGAGGTTCATAGAGATTCACAGAGAAACATGGAGATTCATGGAGGTTCATGGAGATTCTTGGAGGTTCATGGACATTCATGGAGATTCATGGAGATACATTCATGGAGATACATGGAGATTCATGGAGTTCATGGACATTCCTGGAGATTCATGGAGATTCATTCATGGAGATACATGGAGATTCATGGAGTTCATGGAGATTCATGGAGCTTCATGGAGATTTATGGAGATTCATAGAGATTCATGGAGGTTCATGGAGATTCATGGAGATTCATGGACATTCACAGAGATTCATGGAGGTTCATGGAGATTCATGGAGGTCCATGGACATTCATGGAGATTCATGGAGATTCATTCATGGAGATACATGGATATTCATGGAGTTCATGGAGATTCATGGAGCTTCATGGAGATTTATGGAGATTCATGGAGATTTATGGAGATTCATAGAGATTCATGGAGGTTCATGGAGATTCATGGAGATTCATGGACATTCACAGAGATTCATGGAGGTTCATGGAGATTCATGGAGGTTCATAGGGATTCATGGAGGTTCATGGAGATTCATGGAGGTCCATGGACATTCATGGAGATTCATGGAGATTCATTCATGGAGATACATGGATATTCATGGAGTTCATGGAGATTCATGGAGCTTCATGGAGATTTATGGAGATTCATGGAGATTTATGGAGATTCATAGAGATTCATGGAGGTTCATGGAGATTCATGGAGATTCATGGACATTCACAGAGATTCATGGAGGTTCATGGAGATTCATGGAGGTTCATAGGGATTCATGGAGGTTCATGGAGGTTCATTGAGATTCATGGAGATACATGGAGATTCATAGAGTTCATGGAGGTTCATGGAGATTCATGGAGGTTCATGGAGATTCATTCATGGAGATTCATGGAGATTCATGGAGATTCATAGGGATTCATGGAGGTTCATGGAGGTTCATGGAGATTCATGGAGATACATGGAGATTCATGGAGTTCATGGAAATTCATGGAGATTCATGGAGATTCATGGAGATTCATAGAGATTCATGGAGGTTCATGGAGATTCATGGAGATTCATGGACATTCACAGAGATTCATGGAGGTTCATGGAGATTCATTCATGGAGATTCATGGAGAATCATAGAGATTCATGGAGGTTCATAGAGATTCACAGAGAAACATGGAGATTCATGGAGGTTCATGGAGATTCATGGAGGTTCATGGACATTCATGGAGATTCATGGAGGTACATTCATGGAGATACATGGAGATTCATGGAGTTCATGGACATTCATGGAGATTCATGGAGATTCATTCATGGAGATACATGGAGATTCATGGAGTTCATGGAGATTCATGGAGCTTCATGGAGATTTATGGAGATTCATAGAGATTCATGGAGGTTCATGGAGATTCATGGAGATTCATGGACATTCACAGAGATTCATGGAGGTTCATGGAGATTCATGGAGGTCCATGGACATTCATGGAGATTCATGGAGGTTCATAGAGATTCACAGAGAAACATGGAGATTCATGGAGGTTCATGGATATTCATGGAGTTCATGGAGATTCATGGAGCTTCATGGAGATTTATGGAGATTCATGGAGATTTATGGAGATTCATAGAGATTCATGGAGGTTCATGGAGATTCATGGAGATTCATGGACATTCACAGAGATTCATGGAGGTTCATGGAGATTCATGGAGGTTCATAGGGATTCATGGAGGTTCATGGAGATTCATGGAGGTCCATGGACATTCATGGAGATTCATGGAGATTCATTCATGGAGATACATGGATATTCATGGAGTTCATGGAGATTCATGGAGCTTCATGGAGATTTATGGAGATTCATGGAGATTTATGGAGATTCATAGAGATTCATGGAGGTTCATGGAGATTCATGGAGATTCATGGAGATTCAAAGAGATTCATGGAGGTTCATGGAGATTCATGGAGATTCATGGACATGCACAGAGATTCATGGAGGTTCATGGAGATTCATTCATGGAGATTCATGGAGAATCATAGAGATTCATGGAGGTTCATAGAGATTCACAGAGAAACATGGAGATTCATGGAGGTTCATGGAGATTCTTGGAGGTTCATGGACATTCATGGAGATTCATGGAGATACATTCATGGAGATACATGGAGATTCATGGAGTTCATGGACATTCATGGAGATTCATGGAGATTCATTCATGGAGATACATGGAGATTCATGGAGTTCATGTAGATTCATGGAGCTTCATGGAGATTTATGGAGATTCATAGAGATTCATGGAGGTTCATGGAGATTCATGGAGATTCATGGACATTCACAGAGATTCATGGAGGTTCATGGAGATTCATGGAGGTCCATGGACATTCATGGAGATTCATGGAGATTCATTCATGGAGATACATGGATATTCATGGAGTTCATGGAGATTCATGGAGCTTCATGGAGATTTATGGAGATTCATGGAGATTTATGGAGATTCATAGAGATTCATGGAGGTTCATGGAGATTCATGGAGATTCATGGACATTCACAGAGATTCATGGAGGTTCATGGAGATTCATGGAGGTTCATAGGGATTCATGGAGGTTCATGGAGGTTCATGGAGATTCATGGAGATACATGGAGATTCATAGAGTTCATGGAGATTCATGGAGGTTCATGGAGATTCATGGAGATTCATGGAGATTCATGGAGATTCATAGAGATTCATGGAGGTTCATGGAGATTCATGGAGATTCATGGACATTCACAGAGATTCATGGAGGTTCATGGAGATTCATTCATGGAGATTCATGGAGAATCATAGAGATTCATGGAGGTTCATAGAGATTCATAGAGAAACATGGAGATTCATGGAGGTTCATGGAGATTCTTGGAGGTTCATGGACATTCATGGAGATTCATGGAGATACATTCATGGAGATACATGGAGATTCATGGAGTTCATGGACATTCATGGAGATTCATGGAGATTCATTCATGGAGATACATGGAGATTCATGGAGTTCATGGAGATTCATGGAGCTTCATGGAGATTTATGGAGATTCATGGAGATTTATGGAGATTCATAGAGATTAATGGAGGTTCATGGAGATTCATGGAGATTCATGGACATTCACAGAGATTCATGGAGGTTCATTGAGATTCATGGAGGTTCATGGAGATTCACAGAGATTCATGGAGGTTCATGGAGATTCATGGAGGTTCATGGAGAATCATGGAGGTTCATGGAGATTCATGGAGGTTCATGGAGAATCATGGAGCTTCATGGAGATTCATTCATGGAGATTCATGGAGATTCATGGAGATTCATAGGGATTCATGGAGATTCATGGAGGTTCATGGATATTCATGGAGATTTATGGAGATTCATAGAGATTCATGGAGGCTCATGGAGATTCATGGAGATTCATGGACATCCACAGAGATTCATGGAGGTTCATGGAGATTCATGGAGGTTCATGGAGAATCATGGAGCTTCATCTAGATTCATTCATGGAGATTTATGGAGAATCATAGAGATTCATGGAGGTTCATGGAGATTCAAAGAGAAACATGGAGATTCATGGAGGTTCATGGAGATTCAGTCATGGAGATTCATGGAGAATCATAGAGATTCATGGAGGTTCATGGAGATTCATGGAGATACATGGAGATTCATGGAGTTCATGGAGATTCATGGAGCTTCATGGAGATTTATGGAGATTCATGGAGATTTATTTAGATTCATAGAGATTCATGGAGGTTCATGGAGATTCATGGAGATTCATGGACATTCACAGAGATTCATGGAGGTTCATGGAGATTCATGGAGGTTCATGGAGATTCATTCATGGAGATTCATGGAGATTCATGGAGATTCATAGGGATTCATGGAGGTTCATGGAGGTTCATGGAGATTCATGGAGATACATGGAGATTCATGGAGTTCATGGAGATTCATGGAGATTCATGGAGATTCATGGAGATTCATAGAGATTCATGGAGGTTCATGGAGATTCATGGAGATTCATGGACATGCACAGAGATTCATGGAGGTTCATGGAGATTCATTCATGGAGATTCATGGAGAATCATAGAGATTCATGGAGGTTCATAGAGATTCACAGAGAAACATGGAGATTCATGGAGGTTCATGGAGATTCTTGGAGGTTCATGGACATTCATGGAGATTCATGGAGATACATTCATGGAGATACATGGAGATTCATGGAGTTCATGGACATTCATGGAGATTCATGGAGATTCATTCATGGAGATACATGGAGATTCATGGAGTTCATGGAGATTCATGGAGCTTCATGGAGATTTATGGAGATTCATAGAGATTCATGGAGGTTCATGGAGATTCATGGAGATTCATGGACATTCACAGAGATTCATGGAGGTTCATGGAGATTCATGGAGGTCCATGGACATTCATGGAGATTCATGGAGATTCATTCATGGAGATACATGGATATTCATGGAGTTCATGGAGATTCATGGAGCTTCATGGAGATTTATGGAGATTCATGGAGATTTATGGAGATTCATAGAGATTCATGGAGGTTCATGGAGATTCATGGACATTTATGGACATTCACAGAGATTCATGGAGGTTCATGGAGATTCATGGAGGTTCATAGGGATTCATGGAGGTTCATGGAGGTTCATGGAGATTCATGGAGATACATGGAGATTCATAGAGTTCATGGAGATTCATGGAGGTTCATGGAGATTCATGGAGATTCATGGAGATTCATGGAGATTCATGGAGCTTCATGGAGATTTATGGAGATTCATGGAGATTTATGGAGATTCATAGAGATTCATGGAGGTTCATGGAGATTCATGGAGATTCATGGACATTCACAGAGATTCATGGAGGTTCATGGAGATTCATGGAGGTTCATAGGGATTCATGGAGGTTCATGGAGGTTCATGGAGATTCATGGAGATACATGGAGATTCATAGAGTTCATGGAGATTCATGGAGGTTCATGGAAATTCATGGAGATTCATGGAGATTCATGGAGATTCATAGAGATTCATGGAGGTTCATGGAGATTCATGGAGATTCATGGACATTCACAGAGATTCATGGAGGTTCATGGAGATTCATTCATGGAGATTCATGGAGAATCATAGAGATTCATGGAGGTTCATAGAGATTCATAGAGAAACATAGAGATTCATGGAGGTTCATGGAGATTCTTGGAGGTTCATGGACATTCATGGAGATTCATGGAGATACATTCATGGAGATACATGGAGATTCATGGAGTTCATGGACATTCATGGAGATTCATGGAGATTCATTCATGGAGATACATGGAGATTCATGGAGTTCATGGAGATTCATGGAGCTTCATGGAGATTTATGGAGATTCATGGAGATTTATGGAGATTCATAGAGATTAATGGAGGTTCATGGAGATTCATGGAGATTCATGGACATTCACAGAGATTCATGGAGGTTCATTGAGATTCATGGAGGTTCATGGAGATTCACAGAGATTCATGGAGGTTCATGGAGATTCATGGAGGTTCATGGAGAATCATGAAGGTTCATGGAGATTCATGGAGGTTCATGGAGAATCATGGAGCTTCATGGAGATTCATTCATGGAGATTCATGGAGATTCATGGAGATTCATAGGGATTCATGGAGATTCATGGAGGTTCATGGATATTCATGGAGATTTATGGAGATTCATAGAGATTCATGGAGGCTCATGGAGATTCATGGAGATTCATGGACATCCACAGAGATTCATGGAGGTTCATGGAGATTCATGGAGGTTCATGGAGAATCATGGAGCTTCATCTAGATTCATTCATGGAGATTTATGGAGAATCATAGAGATTCATGGAGGTTCATGGAGATTCAAAGAGAAACATGGAGATTCATGGAGGTTCATGGAGATTCAGTCATGGAGATTCATGGAGAATCATAGAGATTCATGGAGGTTCATGGAGATTCATGGAGATACATGGAGGTTCATGGAGGTTCATGGAGATTCATGGAGATACATGGAGATTCATGGAGTTCATGGAGATTCATGGAGATTCATGGAGATTCATGGAGATTCATAGAGATTCATGGAGGTTCATGGAGATTCATGGAGATTCATGGACATGCACAGAGATTCATGGAGGTTCATGGAGATTCATTCATGGAGATTCATGGAGAATCATAGAGATTCATGGAGGTTCATAGAGATTCACAGAGAAACATGGAGATTCATGGAGGTTCATGGAGATTCTTGGAGGTTCATGGACATTCATGGAGATTCATGGAGATACATTCATGGAGATACATGGAGATTCATGGAGTTCATGGACATTCATGGAGATTCATGGAGATTCATTCATGGAGATACATGGAGATTCATGGAGTTCATGGAGATTCATGGAGCTTCATGGAGATTCATTCATGGAGATACATGGAGATTCATGGAGATTTATGGAGATTCATAGAGATTCATGGAGGTTCATGGAGATTCATGGAGATTCATGGACATTCACAGAGATTCATGGAGGTTCATGGAGATTCATGGAGGTCCATGGACATTCATGGAGATTCATGGAGATTCATTCATGGAGATACATGGATATTCATGGAGTTCATGGAGATTCATGGAGCTTCATGGAGATTTATGGAGATTCATGGAGATTTATGGAGATTCATAGAGATTCATGGAGGTTCATGGAGATTCATGGACATTTATGGACATTCACAGAGATTCATGGAGGTTCATGGAGATTCATGGAGGTTCATAGGGATTCATGGAGGTTCATGGAGGTTCATGGAGATTCATGGAGATACATGGAGATTCATAGAGTTCATGGAGATTCATGGAGGTTCATGGAGATTCATGGAGATTCATGGAGATTCATGGAGATTCATAGAGATTCATGGAGCTTCATGGAGATTCATTCATGGAGATTCATGGAGATTCATGGAGATTCATAGGGATTCATGGAGATTCATGGAGGTTCATGGAGATTTATGGAGATTCATGGAGATTTATGGAGATTCATGGACATTCACAGAGATTCATGGAGGTTCATGGAGATTCATGGAGGTTCATAGAGATTCTTAGAGAAACATGGAGATTCATGGAGGTTCATGGAGAATCATGGAGTTTCATGGAGATTCATTCATGGAGATTCATGGAGAATCATAGAGATTCATGGAGGTTCATGGAGATTTATAGAGAAACATGGAGATTCATGGAGGTTCATGGACATTCATGGAGATTCATGGAGATTCATTCATGGAGATACATGGATATTCATGGAGTTCATGGAGATTCATGGAGCTTCATGGAGATTTATGGAGATTCATGGAGATTTATGGAGATTCATAGAGATTCATGGAGGTTCATGGAGATTCATGGAGATTCATGGACATTCACAGAGATTCATGGAGGTTCATGGAGATTCATGGAGGTTCATGGAGATTCATGGAGGTTCATGGAGATTCATGGAGATTCATGGACATTCACAAAGATTCATGGAGGTTCATGGAGATTCATGGAGGTTCATGGAGAATCATGGAGCTTCATGGAGATTCATTCATGGAGATTCATGGAGATTCATGGAGATTCATAGGGATTCATGGAAGTTCATGGAGGTTCATGGAGATTCACAGAGATTCATGGAGGTTCATGGAGATTCATGGAGGTTCATGGAGAATCATGGAGGTTCATGGAGATTCATGGAGGTTCATGGAGAATCATGGAGCTTCATGGAGATTCATTCATGGAGATTCATGAAGATTCATGGAGATTCATAGGGATTCATGGAGATTCATGGAGGTTCATGGATATTCATGGAGATTTATGGAGATTCATAGAGATTCATGGAGGCTCATGGAGATTCATGGAGATTCATGGACATCCACAGAGATTCATGGAGGTTCATGGAGATTCATGGAGGTTCATGGAGAATCATGGAGCTTCATCTAGATTCATTCATGGAGATTTATGGAGAATCATAGAGATTCATGGAGGTTCATGGAGATTCAAAGAGAAACATGGAGATTCATGGAGGTTCATGGAGATTCAGTCATGGAGATTCATGGAGAATCATAGAGATTCATGGAGGTTCATGGAGATTCATGGAGATACATGGAGGTTCATGGAGGTTCATGGAGATTCATGGAGATACACGGAGATTCATGGAGTTCATGGAGATTCATGGAGATTCATGGAGATTCATGGAGATTCATAGAGATTCATGGAGGTTCATGGAGATTCATGGAGATTCATGGACATGCACAGAGATTCATGGAGGTTCATGGAGATTCATTCATGGAGATTCATGGAGAATCATAGAGATTCATGGAGGTTCATAGAGATACACAGAGAAACATGGAGATTCATGGAGGTTCATGGAGATTCTTGGAGGTTCATGGACATTCATGGAGATTCATGGAGATACATTCATGGAGATACATGGAGATTCATGGAGTTCATGGACATTCATGGAGATTCATGGAGATTCATTCATGGAGATACATGGAGATTCATGGAGTTCATGGAGATTCATGGAGCTTCATGGAGATTTATGGAGATTCATAGAGATTCATGGAGGTTCATGGAGATTCATGGAGATTCATGGACATTCACAGAGATTCATGGAGGTTCATGGAGATTCATGGAGGTCCATGGACATTCATGGAGATTCATGGAGATTCATTCATGGAGATACATGGATATTCATGGAGTTCATGGAGATTCATGGAGCTTCATGGAGATTTATGGAGATTCATGGAGATTTATGGAGATTCATAGAGATTCATGGAGGTTCATGGAGATTCATGGACATTTATGGACATTCACAGAGATTCATGGAGGTTCATGGAGATTCATGGAGGTTCATAGGGATTCATGGAGGTTCATGGAGGTTCATGGAGATTCATGGAGATACATGGAGATTCATAGAGTTCATGGAGATTCATGGAGGTTCATGGAGATTCATGGAGATTCATGGAGATTCATGGAGATTCATAGAGATTCATGGAGCTTCATGGAGATTCATTCATGGAGATTCATGGAGATTCATGGAGATTCATAGGGATTCATGGAGATTCATGGAGGTTCATGGAGATTTATGGAGATTCATGGAGATTTATGGAGATTCATGGACATTCACAGAGATTCATGGAGGTTCATGGAGATTCATTCATGGAGATTCATGGAGAATCATAGAGATTCATGGAGGTTCATAGAGATTCTTAGAGAAACATGGAGATTCATGGAGGTTCATGGAGAATCATGGAGTTTCATGGAGATTCATTCATGGAGATTCATGGAGAATCATAGAGATTCATGGAGGTTCATGGAGATTTATAGAGAAACATGGAGATTCATGGAGGTTCATGGACATTCATGGAGATTCATGGAGATTCATTCATGGAGATACATGGATATTCATGGAGTTCATGGAGATTCATGGAGCTTCATGGAGATTTATGGAGATTCATGGAGATTTATGGAGATTCATAGAGATTCATGGAGGTTCATGGAGATTCATGGAGATTCATGGACATTCACAGAGATTCATGGAGGTTCATGGAGATTCATGGAGGTTCATGGAGATTCATGGAGGTTCATGGAGATTCATGGAGATTCATGGACATTCACAAAGATTCATGGAGGTTCATGGAGATTCATGGAGGTTCATGGAGAATCATGGAGCTTCATGGAGATTCATTCATGGAGATTCATGGAGATTCATGGAGATTCATAGGGATTCATGGAAGTTCATGGAGATTCATGGAGGTTCATGGACATTCATGGAGATTCATGGTATTCACAGAGATTCATGGAGGTTCATGGAGATTCATGGAAGTTCATGGAGAATCATGGAGATTCATGGAGAATCATAGAGATTCATGGAGATTCATAGAGATTCATGGAGGTTCATGGAGATTCATGGAGATTCATGGACGTTCACAGAGATTCATGGAGGTTCATGGAGATTCATGGAGGTTCATGGAGAATCATGGAGCTTCATGGAGATTCATTCATGGAGATTCATGGAGATTCATGGAGATTCATAGGGATTCATGGAGGTTCATGGAGATTCATGGACATTCATGGAGATTCAAGGAGATTCACAGAGATTCATGGAGGTTCATGGAGATTCATGGAGGTTCATGGAAATTCATGGAGATTCATGGAGACTCAGTCATGGAGATTCATGGAGACTCAGTCATGGAGATTCATGGAGAATCATAGAGATTCATGGAGGTTCATGGAGATTCATGGAGATACATGGAGATTCATGGAGTTCTAGGAGATTCATGGAGATTCATGGAGATTTATGGAGATTCATGGAGATTTATGGAGATTCATAGAGATTCATGGAGGTTCATGGAGATTCATGGAGATTCATGGACATTCACAGAGATTCATGGAGGTTCATGGAGATTCATGGAGATTCATGGAGATTCACGGACGTTCACAGAGATTCATGGAGGTTCATGGAGATTCATGGAGGTTCATGGAGATTCATGGAGGTTCATGGAGATTCATGGAGATTCATGGACATTCACAGAGATTCATGGAGGTTCATGGAGATTCATTCATGGAGATTCATGGAGAATCATAGAGATTCATGGAGGTTCATAGAGATTCATAGAGAAACATAGAGATTCATGGAGGTTCATGGAGATTCTTGGAGGTTCATGGACATTCATGGAGATTCATGGAGATACATTCATGGAGATACATGGAGATTCATGGAGGTCATGGACATTCATGGAGATTCATGGAGATTCATTCATGGAGATACATGGAGATTCATGGAGTTCATGGAGATTCATGGAGCTTCATGGAGATTTATGGAGATTCATGGAGATTTATGGAGATTCATAGAGATTAATGGAGGTTCATGGAGATTCATGGAGATTCATGGACATTCACAGAGATTCATGGAGGTTCATTGAGATTCATGGAGGTTCATGGAGATTCACAGAGATTCATGGAGGTTCATGGAGATTCATGGAGGTTCATGGAGAATCATGGAGGTTCATGGAGATTCATGGAGGTTCATGGAGAATCATGGAGCTTCATGGAGATTCATTCATGGAGATTCATGGAGATTCATGGAGATTCATAGGGATTCATGGAGATTCATGGAGGTTCATGGATATTCATGGAGATTTATGGAGATTCATAGAGATTCATGGAGGCTCATGGAGATTCATGGAGATTCATGGACATCCACAGAGATTCATGGAGGTTCATGGAGATTCATGGAGGTTCATGGAGAATCATGGAGCTTCATCTAGATTCATTCATGGAGATTTATGGAGAATCATAGAGATTCATGAGGTTCATGGAGATTCAAAGAGAAACATGGAGATTCATGGAGGTTCATGGAGATTCAGTCATGGAGATTCATGGAGAATCATAGAGATTCATGGAGGTTCATGGAGATTCATGGAGATACATGGAGGTTCATGGAGGTTCATGGAGATTCATGGAGATACATGGAGATTCATGGAGTTCATGGAGATTCATGGAGATTCATGGAGATTCATGGAGATTCATAGAGATTCATGGAGGTTCATGGAGATTCATGGAGATTCATGGACATGCACAGAGATTCATGGAGGTTCATGGAGATTCATTCATGGAGATTCATGGAGAATCATAGAGATTCATGGAGGTTCATAGAGATTCACAGAGAAACATGGAGATTCATGGAGGTTCATGGAGATTCTTGGAGGTTCATGGACATTCATGGAGATTCATGGAGATACATTCATGGAGATACATGGAGATTCATGGAGTTCATGGACATTCATGGAGATTCATGGAGATTCATTCATGGAGATACATGGAGATTCATGGAGTTCATGGAGATTCATGGAGCTTCATGGAGATTTATGGAGATTCATAGAGATTCATGGAGGTTCATGGAGATTCATGGAGATTCATGGACATTCACAGAGATTCATGGAGGTTCATGGAGATTCATGGAGGTCCATGGACATTCATGGAGATTCATGGAGATTCATTCATGGAGATACATGGATATTCATGGAGTTCATGGAGATTCATGGAGCTTCATGGAGATTTATGGAGATTCATGGAGATTTATGGAGATTCATAGAGATTCATGGAGGTTCATGGAGATTCATGGACATTTATGGACATTCACAGAGATTCATGGAGGTTCATGGAGATTCATGGAGGTTCATAGGAATTCATGGAGGTTCATGGAGGTTCATGGAGATTCATGGAGATACATGGAGATTCATAGAGTTCATGGAGATTCATGGAGGTTCATGGAGATTCATGGAGATTCATGGAGATTCATGGAGATTCATAGAGATTCATGGAGCGTCATGGAGATTCATTCATGGAGATTCATGGAGATTCATGGAGATTCATAGGGATTCATGGAGATTCATGGAGGTTCATGGAGATTTATGGAGATTCATGGAGATTTATGGAGATTCATGGACATTCACAGAGATTCATGGAGGTTCATGGAGATTCATTCATGGAGATTCATGGAGAATCATAGAGATTCATGGAGGTTCATAGAGATTCTTAGAGAAACATGGAGATTCATGGAGGTTCATGGAGAATCATGGAGTTTCATGGAGATTCATTCATGGAGATTCATGGAGAATCATAGAGATTCATGGAGGTTCATGGAGATTTATAGAGAAACATGGAGATTCATGGAGGTTCATGGACATTCATGGAGATTCATGGAGATTCATTCATGGAGATACATGGATATTCATGGAGTTCATGGAGATTCATGGAGCTTCATGGAGATTTATGGAGATTCATGGAGATTTATGGAGATTCATAGAGATTCATGGAGGTTCATGGAGATTCATGGAGATTCATGGACATTCACAGAGATTCATGGAGGTTCATGGAGATTCATGGAGGTTCATGGAGATTCATGGAGGTTCATGGAGATTCATGGAGATTCATGGACATTCACAAAGATTCATGGAGGTTCATGGAGATTCATGGAGGTTCATGGAGAATCATGGAGCTTCATGGAGATTCATTCATGGAGATTCATGGAGATTCATGGAGATTCATAGGGATTCATGGAAGTTCATGGAGATTCATGGAGGTTCATGGACATTCATGGAGATTCATGGTATTCACAGAGATTCATGGAGGTTCATGGAGATTCATGGAGGTTCATGGAGAATCATGGAGATTCATGGAGAATCATAGAGATTCATGGAGATTCATAGAGATTCATGGAGGTTCATGGAGATTCATGGAGATTCATGGACGTTCACAGAGATTCATGGAGGTTCATGGAGATTCATGGAGGTTCATGGAGAATCATGGAGCTTCATGGAGATTCATTCATGGAGATTCATGGAGATTCATGGAGATTCATAGGGATTCATGGAGGTTCATGGAGATTCATGGACATTCATGGAGATTCAAGGAGATTCACAGAGATTCATGGAGGTTCATGGAGATTCATGGAGGTTCATGGAAATTCATGGAGATTCATGGAGACTCAGTCATGGAGATTCATGGAGACTCAGTCATGGAGATTCATGGAGAATCATAGAGATTCATGGAGGTTCATGGAGATTCATGGAGATACATGGAGATTCATGGAGTTCTAGGAGATTCATGGAGATTCATGGAGATTTATGGAGATTCATGGAGATTCATGGAGATTCATGGAGATTCACGGACGTTCACAGAGATTCATGGAGGTTCATGGAGATTCATGGAGGTTCATGGAGATTCATGGAGGTTCATGGAGATTCATGGAGATTCATGGACGTTCACAGAGATTCATGGAGGTTCATGGAGAATCATGGAGCTTCATGGAGATTAATTCATGGAGATTCATGGAGATTCATGGAGATTCATAGGGATTCATGGAGGTTCATGGAGATTCATGGACATTCATGGAGATTCAAGGAGATTCATTCATGGAGATACATGGAGATTCATGGAGTTCATGGAGATTCATGGAGCTTCATGGAGATTTATGGAGATTCATAGAGATTCATGGAGGTTCATGGAGATTCATGGAGATTCATGGACATTCACAGAGATTCATGGAGGTTCATGGAGATTCATGGAGGTCCATGGACATTCATGGAGATTCATGGAGATTCATTCATGGAGATACATGGATATTCATGGAGTTCATGGAGATTCATGGAGCTTCATGGAGATTTATGGAGATTCATGGAGATTTATGGAGATTCATAGAGATTCATGGAGGTTCATGGAGATTCATGGACATTTATGAACATTCACAGAGATTCATGGAGGTTCATGGAGATTCATGGAGGTTCATAGGGATTCATGGAGGTTCATGGAGGTTCATGGAGATTCATGGAGATACATGGAGATTCATAGAGTTCATGGAGATTCATGGAGGTTCATGGAGATTCATGGAGATTCATGGAGATTCATGGAGATTCATAGAGATTCATGGAGCGTCATGGAGATTCATTCATGGAGATTCATGGAGATTCATGGAGATTCATAGGGATTCATGGAGATTCATGGAGGTTCATGGAGATTTATGGAGATTCATGGAGATTTATGGAGATTCATGGACATTCACAGAGATTCATGGAGGTTCATGGAGATTCATTCATGGAGATTCATGGAGAATCATAGAGATTCATGGAGGTTCATAGAGATTCTTAGAGAAACATGGAGATTCATGGAGGTTCATGGAGAATCATGGAGTTTCATGGAGATTCATTCATGGAGATTCATGGAGAATCATAGAGATTCATGGAGGTTCATGGAGATTTATAGAGAAACATGGAGATTCATGGAGGTTCATGGACATTCATGGAGA
The DNA here is from genome assembly GCA_963971365.1 of Lasioglossum villosulum. Classification (NCBI taxonomy): domain Eukaryota; kingdom Metazoa; phylum Arthropoda; class Insecta; order Hymenoptera; family Halictidae; genus Lasioglossum; species Lasioglossum villosulum. The sequence goes on from OZ020495.1 coordinate 35,361,674, forward strand.
TTCATGGAGATTCATTCATGGAGATACATGGATATTCATGGAGTTCATGGAGATTCATGGAGCTTCATGGAGATTTATGGAGATTCATGGAGATTTATGGAGATTCATAGAGATTCATGGAGGTTCATGGAGATTCATGGAGATTCATGGACATTCACAGAGATTCATGGAGGTTCATGGAGATTCATGGAGGTTCATGGAGATTCATGGAGGTTCATGGAGATTCATGGAGATTCATGGACATTCACAAAGATTCATGGAGGTTCATGGAGATTCATGGAGGTTCATGGAGAATCATGGAGCTTCATGGAGATTCATTCATGGAGATTCATGGAGATTCATGGAGATTCATAGGGATTCATGGAAGTTCATGGAGATTCATGGAGGTTCATGGACATTCATGGAGATTCATGGTATTCACAGAGATTCATGGAGGTTCATGGAGATTCATGGAGGTTCATGGAGAATCATGGAGATTCATGGAGAATCATAGAGATTCATGGAGATTCATAGAGATTCATGGAGGTTCATGGAGATTCATGGAGATTCATGGACGTTCACAGAGATTCATGGAGGTTCATGGAGATTCATGGAGGTTCATGGAGAATCATGGAGCTTCATGGAGATTCATTCATGGAGATTCATGGAGATTCATGGAGATTCATAGGGATTCATGGAGGTTCATGGAGATTCATGGACATTCATGGAGATTCAAGGAGATTCACAGAGATTCATGGAGGTTCATGGAGATTCATGGAGGTTCATGGAAATTCATGGAGATTCATGGAGACTCAGTCATGGAGATTCATGGAGACTCAGTCATGGAGATTCATGGAGAATCATAGAGATTCATGGAGGTTCATGGAGATTCATGGAGATACATGGAGATTCATGGAGTTCTAGGAGATTCATGGAGATTCATGGAGATTTATGGAGATTCATGGAGATTTATGGAGATTCATAGAGATTCATGGAGGTTCATGGAGATTCATGGAGATTCATGGACATTCACAGAGATTCATGGAGGTTCATGGAGATTCATGGAGATTCATGGAGATTCACGGACGTTCACAGAGATTCATGGAGGTTCATGGAGATTCATGGAGGTTCATGGAGATTCATGGAGGTTCATGGAGATTCATGGAGATTCATGGACGTTCACAGAGATTCATGGAGGTTCATGGAGAATCATGGAGCTTCATGGAGATTAATTCATGGAGATTCATGGAGATTCATGGAGATTCATAGGGATTCATGGAGGTTCATGGAGATTCATGGACATTCATGGAGATTCAAGGAGATTCACAGAGATTCATGGAGGTTCATGGAGATTCATGGAGGTTCATGGAAATTCATGGAGATTCATGGAGATTCAGTCATGGAGATTCATGGAGAATCATAGAAATTCATGGAGGTTCATGGAGATTCATGGAGATACATGGAGATTCATGGAGTTCTAGGAGATTCATGGAGCTTCATGGAGATTTATGGATATTCATGGAGATTTATGGAGATTCATAGAGATTCATGGAGGTTCATGGAGATTCATGGAGATTCATGGACATTCACAGAGATTCATGGAGGTTCATGGAGATTCATGGAGGTTCATGGAGATTCATTCATGGAGATTCATGGAGATTCATGGAAATTCATAGGGATTCATGGAGTTCATGGAGATTCATGGAGCTTCATGGAGATTTATGGAGATTCATAGAGATTCATGGAGGTTCATGGAGATTCATGGAGATTCATGGACATTCACAGAGATTCATGGAGGTTCATGGAGATTCATGGAGGTCCATGGACATTCATGGAGATTCATGGAGATTCATTCATGGAGATACATGGATATTCATGGAGTTCATGGAGATTCATGGAGCTTCATGGAGATTTATGGAGATTCATGGAGATTTATGGAGATTCATAGAGATTCATGGAGGTTCATGGAGATTCATGGACATTTATGGACATTCACAGAGATTCATGGAGGTTCATGGAGATTCATGGAGGTTCATAGGGATTCATGGAGGTTCATGGAGGTTCATGGAGATTCATGGAGATACATGGAGATTCATAGAGTTCATGGAGATTCATGGAGGTTCATGGAGATTCATGGAGATTCATGGAGATTCATGGAGATTCATAGAGATTCATGGAGCTTCATGGAGATTCATTCATGGAGATTCATGGAGATTCATGGAGATTCATAGGGATTCATGGAGATTCATGGAGGTTCATGGAGATTTATGGAGATTCATGGAGATTTATGGAGATTCATGGACATTCACAGAGATTCATGGAGGTTCATGGAGATTCATTCATGGAGATTCATGGAGAATCATAGAGATTCATGGAGGTTCATAGAGATTCTTAGAGAAACATGGAGATTCATGGAGGTTCATGGAGAATCATGGAGTTTCATGGAGATTCATTCATGGAGATTCATGGAGAATCATAGAGATTCATGGAGGTTCATGGAGATTTATAGAGAAACATGGAGATTCATGGAGGTTCATGGACATTCATGGAGATTCATGGAGATTCATTCATGGAGATACATGGATATTCATGGAGTTCATGGAGATTCATGGAGCTTCATGGAGATTTATGGAGATTCATGGAGATTTATGGAGATTCATAGAGATTCATGGAGGTTCATGGAGATTCATGGAGATTCATGGACATTCACAGAGATTCATGGAGGTTCATGGAGATTCATGGAGGTTCATGGAGATTCATGGAGGTTCATGGAGATTCATGGAGATTCATGGACATTCACAAAGATTCATGGAGGTTCATGGAGATTCATGGAGGTTCATGGAGAATCATGGAGCTTCATGGAGATTCATTCATGGAGATTCATGGAGATTCATGGAGATTCATAGGGATTCATGGAAGTTCATGGAGATTCATGGAGGTTCATGGACATTCATGGAGATTCATGGTATTCACAGAGATTCATGGAGGTTCATGGAGATTCATGGAGGTTCATGGAGAATCATGGAGATTCATGGAGAATCATAGAGATTCATGGAGATTCATAGAGATTCATGGAGGTTCATGGAGATTCATGGAGATTCATGGACGTTCACAGAGATTCATGGAGGTTCATGGAGATTCATGGAGGTTCATGGAGAATCATGGAGCTTCATGGAGATTCATTCATGGAGATTCATGGAGATTCATGGAGATTCATAGGGATTCATGGAGGTTCATGGAGATTCATGGACATTCATGGAGATTCAAGGAGATTCACAGAGATTCATGGAGGTTCATGGAGATTCATGGAGGTTCATGGAAATTCATGGAGATTCATGGAGACTCAGTCATGGAGATTCATGGAGACTCAGTCATGGAGATTCATGGAGAATCATAGAGATTCATGGAGGTTCATGGAGATTCATGGAGATACATGGAGATTCATGGAGTTCTAGGAGATTCATGGAGATTCATGGAGATTTATGGAGATTCATGGAGATTTATGGAGATTCATAGAGATTCATGGAGGTTCATGGAGATTCATGGAGATTCATGGACATTCACAGAGATTCATGGAGGTTCATGGAGATTCATGGAGATTCATGGAGATTCACGGACGTTCACAGAGATTCATGGAGGTTCATGGAGATTCATGGAGGTTCATGGAGATTCATGGAGGTTCATGGAGATTCATGGAGATTCATGGACGTTCACAGAGATTCATGGAGGTTCATGGAGAATCATGGAGCTTCATGGAGATTAATTCATGGAGATTCATGGAGATTCATGGAGATTCATAGGGATTCATGGAGGTTCATGGAGATTCATGGACATTCATGGAGATTCAAGGAGATTCACAGAGATTCATGGAGGTTCATGGAGATTCATGGAGGTTCATGGAAATTCATGGAGATTCATGGAGATTCAGTCATGGAGATTCATGGAGAATCATAGAGATTCATGGAGGTTCATGGAGATTCATGGAGATACATGGAGATTCATGGAGTTCTAGGAGATTCATGGAGCTTCATGGAGATTTATGGATATTCATGGAGATTTATGGAGATTCATAGAGATTCATGGAGGTTCATGGAGATTCATGGAGATTCATGGACATTCACAGAGATTCATGGAGGTTCATGGAGATTCATGGAGGTTCATGGAGATTCATTCATGGAGATTCATGGAGATTCATGGAAATTCATAGGGATTCATGGAGGTTCATGGAGGTTCATGGAGATTCATGGAGATACATGGAGATTCATGGAGTTCATGGAGATTCATGGAGGTTCATGGAGATTCATGGAGATTCATGGAGATTCATGGAGATTCATAGAGATTCATGGAGGTTCATGGAGATTCATGGAGATTCATGGACATTCACAGAGATTCATGGAGGTTCATGGAGATTCATTCATGGAGATTCATGGAGAATCATGGAGATTCATGGAGTTCATGGAGATTCATGGAGCTTCATGGAGATTTATGGAGATTCATGGAGATTTATGGAGATTCATAGAGATTCATGGAGGTTCATGGAGATTCATGGACATTCACAGAGATTCATGGAGGTTCATGGAGATTCATGGAGGTTCATGGAGATTCATTCATGGAGATTCATGGAGATTCATGGAAATTCGTAGGGATTCATGGAGTTCATGGAGATTCATGGAGATTCATGGAAGTTCATGGAGATTCATTCATGGAGATTCATGGAGAATCATAGAGATTCATGGAGGTTCATAGAGATTCATAGAGAAACATGGAGATTCATGGAGGTTCATGGAGATTCTTGGAGGTTCATGGACATTCATGGAGATTCATGGAGATACATTCATGGAGATACATGGAGATTCATGGAGTTCATGGACATTCATGGAGATTCATGGAGATTCATTCATGGAGATACATGGAGGTTCATGGAGATTCATGGAGATTCATGGACATTCACAGAGATTCATGGAGGTTCATGGAGATTCATGGTGGTTCATGGAGATTCATGGACATTCACAGAGATTCATGGAGGTTCATGGAGATTCATGGAGGTTCATGGAGATTCATTCATGGAGATTCATGGAGATTCATGGAGATTCATAGGGATTCATGGAGATTCATGGAGGTTCATGGAGATTCATGGAGATTCATGGAGATTCATGGAGATTCATAGAGATTCATGGAGGTTCATGGAGATTCAAAGAGAAACATGGAGATTCATGGAGGTTCATGGAGATTCTTGGAGGTTCATGGACATTCATGGAGATTCATGGAGATACATTCATGGAGATACATGGAGATTCATGGAGTTCATGGACATTCATGGAGATTCATGGAGATTCATTCATGGAGATTCATGGAGTTCATGGAGATTCATGGAGCTTCATGGAGATTTATGGAGATTAATGGAGATTTATGGAGATTCATAGAGATTCATGGAGGTTCATGGAGATTCATGGAGATTCGTGGACATTCATAGAGATTCATGGAGGTTCATGGAGATTCATGGAGGTTCATGGAGATTCACAGAGAATCATGGAGGTTCATGGAGATTCATGGAGGTTCATGGAGATTCATTCATGGAGATTCATGGAGATTCATAGGGATTCATGGAGGTTCATGGAGGTTCATGGAGATACATGGAGATTCATGGAGGTTCATGGAGATTTATGGAGATTCATGGACATTCACAGAGATTCATGGAGGTTCATGGAGATTCATTCATGGAGATTCATGGACATTCACAGAGATTCATGGAGGTTCATGGAGATTCACAGAGATTCATGGAGGTTCATGGAGATTCATTCATGGAGATTCATGGAGATTCATGGAGATTCATAGGGATTCATGGAGGTTCATGGAGGTTCATGGAGATTCATGGAGATTCATGGAGGTTCATAGAGATTCATGGAGATTCATGGACATTCACAGAGATTCATGGAGGCTCATGGAGATTCATGGAGGTTCATGGAGATTCATGGAGATTCATGGAGGTTCATAGAGATTCATGGAGATTCATGGACATTCACAGAGATTCATGGAGGTTCATGGAGATTCATGGAGGTTCATGGAGATTCATGGAGATTCATGGACATTCACAGAGATTCATGGAGATCCATAGAGATTCATGGAGGTTCATGGAGATTCATGGAGATTCATGGACATTCACAGGGATTAATGGAGGTTCATGGAGATTCATGGAGAATCATAGAGATTCGTAGAGATTCATGGAGGTTCATGGAGTTTCATGGAGATTCATGGACATTCACAGAGATTCATGGAGGTTCATGGAGATTCATTCATGGAGATTCATGGAGAATCATAGAGATTCATGGAGGTTCATAGAGATTCATAGAGAAACATGGAGATTCATGGAGGTTCATGGAGATTCTTGGAGGTTCATGGACATTCATGGCGATTCATGGAGGTTCATGGAGGTTCATGGAGGTTCATGGAGAATCCTGGAGCTTCATGGAGATTCATTCATGGAGATTCATGGAGATTCATGGAGATTCATAGGGATTTATGGAGGTTCATGGAGATTCATGGACATTCATGGAGATTCAAGGAGATTCACAGAGATTCATGGAGGTTCATGGAGATTCATGGAGGTTCATGGAAATTCATGGAGATTCATGTAGATTCAGTCATGGAGATTCATGGAGAATCATAGAGATTCATGGAGGTTCATGGAGATTCATGGAGATACATGGAGATTCATGGAGTTCATGGAGATTCATGGAGGTTCATGGAGATTCATGGAGATTCATGGAGATTCATAGAGATTCATGGAGGTTCATGGAGATTCATGGAGATTCATGGACATCCACAGAGATTCATGGAGGTTCATGGAGATTCATGGAGGTTCATGGAGAATCATGGAGCTTCATGGAGATTCATTCATGGAGATTTATGGAGAATCATAGAGATTCATGGAGGTTCATAGAGATTCAAAGAGAAACATGGAGATTCATGGAGGTTCATGGAGATTCAGTCATGGAGATTCATGGAGAATCATAGAGATTTATGGAGATACATGGAGATTTATGGAGATTCATAGAGATTCATGGAGGTTCATGGAGATTCATGGAGATTCATGGACATTCACAGAGATTCATGGAGGTTCATGGAGATTCATGGAGGTTCATGGAGATTCATTCATGGAGATTCATGGAGATTCATGGAGATTCATAGGGATTCATGGATGTTCATGGAGGTTCATGGAGATTCATAGAGATTCACAGAGATTCATGGAGATCCATAGAGATTCATGGAGGTTCATGGAGATTCATGGAGATTCATGGACATTCACAGGGATTAATGGAGGTTCATGGAGATTCATGGAGAATCATAGAGATTCGTAGAGATTCATGGAGGTTCATGGAGTTTCATGGAGATTCATGGACATTCACAGAGATTCATGGAGGTTCATGGAGATTCATGGAGGTTCATGGAAATTAATGGAGATTCATGGAGATTCAGTCATGGAGATTCATGGAGAATCATAGAGATTCATGGAGGTTCATGGAGATTCATGGAGATACATGGAGATTCATGGAGTTCATGGAGATTCATGGAGGTTCATGGAGATTCATGGAGGTTCATGGAGATTCATAGAGATTCATGGAGGTTCATGGAGAATCATGGAGCTTCATGGAGATTCATTCATGGAGATTTATGGAGAATCATAGAGATTCATGGAGGTTCATGGAGATTCAAAGAGAAACATGGAGATACATTCATGGAGATACATGGAGATTCATGGAGTTCATGGACATTCATGGAGATTCATGGAGATTCATTCATGGAGATACATGGAGGTTCATGGAGATTCATGGAGATTCATGGACATTCACAGAGATTCATGGAGGTTCATCGAGATTCATGGTGGTTCATGGAGATTCATGGACATTCACAGAGATTCATGGAGGTTCATGGAGATTCATGGAGGTTCATGGAGATTCATTCATGGAGATTCATGGAGATTCATGGAGATTCATAGGGATTCATGGAGATTCATGGAGGTTCATGGAGATTCATGGAGATTCATGGAGATTCATGGAGATTCATAGAGATTCATGGAGGTTCATGGAGATTCATAGAGAAACATGGAGATTCATGGAGGTTCATGGAGATTCTTGGAGGTTCATGGACATTCATGGAGATTCATGGAGATACATTCATGGAGATACATGGAGATTCATGGAGTTCATGGACATTCATGGAGATTCATGGAGATTCATTCATGGAGATTCATGGAGTTCATGGAGATTCATGGAGCTTCATGGAGATTTATGGAGATTCATGGAGATTTATGGAGATTCATAGAGATTCATGGAGGTTCATGGAGATTCATGGAGATTCGTGGACATTCATAGAGATTCATGGAGGTTCATGGAGATTCATGGAGGTTCATGGAGATTCACAGAGAATCATGGAGGTTCATGGAGATTCATGGAGGTTCATGGAGATGATTCATTCATGGAGATTCATGGAGATTCATAGGGATTCATGGAGGTTCATGGAGGTTCATGGAGATACATGGAGTTTCATGAAGGTTCATGGAGATTTATGGAGATTCATGGACATTCACAGAGATTCATGGAGGTTCATGGAGATTCATTCATGGAGATTCATGGACATTCACAGAGATTCATGGAGGTTCATGGAGATTCATGGAGGTTCATGGAGATTCACAGAGATTCATGGAGGTTCATGGAGATTCATTCATGGAGATTCATGGAGATTCATGGAGATTCATAGGGATTCATGGAGGTTCATGGAGGTTCATGGAGATTCATGGAGATTCATGGAGGTTCATAGAGATTCATGGAGATTCATGGACATTCACAGAGATTCATGGAGGCTCACGGAGATTCATGGAGGTTCATGGAGATTCATGGAGATTCATGGAGGTTCATAGAGATTCATGGAGATTCATGGACATTCACAGAGATTCATGGAGGTTCATGGAGATTCATGGAGGTTCATGGAGATTCATGGAGATTCATGGACATTCACAGAGATTCATGGAGATCCATAGAGATTCATGGAGGTTCATGGAGATTCATGGAGATTCATGGACATTCACAGGGATTCATGGAGGTTCATGGAGATTCATGGAGGTTCATGGAGAATCATGGAGCTTCATGGAGATTCATTCATGGAGATTCATGGAGATTCATGGAGATTCATAGGCATTCATGGAGGTTCATGGAGATTCATGGACATTCATGGAGATTCAAGGAGATTCACAGAGATTCATGGAGGTTCATGGAGATTCATGGAGATTTATGGAGATTCATAGAGATTCATGGAGGTTCATGGAGGTTCATGGAGATTCATGGACATTCACAGAGATTCATGGAGGTTCATGGAGATTCATGGAGATTCATGGAGAGTCATTCATGGAGATTCATGGAGATTCATGGAGATTCATAGGGATTCATGGAGATTCATGGAGATTCATAGAGATTCATGGAGGTTCATGGAGATTCATGGAGATTCATGGACATTCACAGAGATTCATGGATGTTCATGGAGATTCATTCATGGAGATTCATGGAGAATCATAGAGATTCATGGAGGTTCATAGAGATTCTTAGAGAAACATGGAGATTCATGGAGGTTCATGGAGAATCATGGAGTTTCATGGAGATTCATTCATGGAGATTCATGGAGAATCATAGAGATTCATGGAGGTTCATGGAGATTTATAGAGAAACATGGAGATTCATGGAGGTTCATGGACATTCATGGAGATTCATGGAGATTCATTCATGGAGATACATGGATATTCATGGAGTTCATGGAGATTCATGGAGCTTCATGGAGATTTATGGAGATTCATGGAGATTTATGGAGATTCATAGAGATTCATGGAGGTTCATGGAGATTCATGGAGATTCATGGACATTCACAGAGATTCATGGAGGTTCATGGAGATTCATGGAGGTTCATGGAGATTCATGGAGGTTCATGGAGATTCATGGAGATTCATGGACATTCACAAAGATTCATGGAGGTTCATGGAGATTCATGGAGGTTCATGGAGAATCATGGAGCTTCATGGAGATTCATTCATGGAGATTCATGGAGATTCATGGAGATTCATAGGGATTCATGGAAGTTCATGGAGATTCATGGAGGTTCATGGACATTCATGGAGATTCATGGTATTCACAGAGATTCATGGAGGTTCATGGAGATTCATGGAGGTTCATGGAGAATCATGGAGATTCATGGAGAATCATAGAGATTCATGGAGATTCATAGAGATTCATGGAGGTTCATGGAGATTCATGGAGATTCATGGACGTTCACAGAGATTCATGGAGGTTCATGGAGATTCATGGAGGTTCATGGAGAATCATGGAGCTTCATGGAGATTCATTCATGGAGATTCATGGAGATTCATGGAGATTCATAGGGATTCATGGAGGTTCATGGAGATTCATGGACATTCATGGAGATTCAAGGAGATTCACAGAGATTCATGGAGGTTCATGGAGATTCATGGAGGTTCATGGAAATTCATGGAGATTCATGGAGACTCAGTCATGGAGATTCATGGAGACTCAGTCATGGAGATTCATGGAGAATCATAGAGATTCATGGAGGTTCATGGAGATTCATGGAGATACATGGAGATTCATGGAGTTCTAGGAGATTCATGGAGATTCATGGAGATTTATGGAGATTCATGGAGATTTATGGAGATTCATAGAGATTCATGGAGGTTCATGGAGATTCATGGAGATTCATGGACATTCACAGAGATTCATGGAGGTTCATGGAGATTCATGGAGATTCATGGAGATTCACGGACGTTCACAGAGATTCATGGAGGTTCATGGAGATTCATGGAGGTTCATGGAGATTCATGGAGGTTCATGGAGATTCATGGAGATTCATGGACGTTCACAGAGATTCATGGAGGTTCATGGAGAATCATGGAGCTTCATGGAGATTAATTCATGGAGATTCATGGAGATTCATGGAGATTCATAGGGATTCATGGAGGTTCATGGAGATTCATGGACATTCATGGAGATTCAAGGAGATTCACAGAGATTCATGGAGGTTCATGGAGATTCATGGAGGTTCATGGAAATTCATGGAGATTCATGGAGATTCAGTCATGGAGATTCATGGAGAATCATAGAGATTCATGGAGGTTCATGGAGATTCATGGAGATACATGGAGATTCATGGAGTTCTAGGAGATTCATGGAGCTTCATGGAGATTTATGGATATTCATGGAGATTTATGGAGATTCATAGAGATTCATGGAGGTTCATGGAGATTCATGGAGATTCATGGACATTCACAGAGATTCATGGAGGTTCATGGAGATTCATGGAGGTTCATGGAGATTCATTCATGGAGATTCATGGAGATTCATGGAAATTCATAGGGATTCATGGAGGTTCATGGAGGTTCATGGAGATTCATGGAGATACATGGAGATTCATGGAGTTCATGGAGATTCATGGAGGTTCATGGAGATTCATGGAGATTCATGGAGATTCATGGAGATTCATAGAGATTCATGGAGGTTCATGGAGATTCATGGAGATTCATGGACATTCACAGAGATTCATGGAGGTTCATGGAGATTCATTCATGGAGATTCATGGAGAATCATGGAGATTCATGGAGTTCATGGAGATTCATGGAGCTTCATGGAGATTTATGGAGATTCATGGAGATTTATGGAGATTCATAGAGATTCATGGAGGTTCATGGAGATTCATGGACATTCACAGAGATTCATGGAGGTTCATGGAGATTCATGGAGGTTCATGGAGATTCATTCATGGAGATTCATGGAGATTCATGGAAATTCGTAGGGATTCATGGAGTTCATGGAGATTCATGGAGATTCATGGAAGTTCATGGAGATTCATTCATGGAGATTCATGGAGAATCATAGAGATTCATGGAGGTTCATAGAGATTCATAGAGAAACATGGAGATTCATGGAGGTTCATGGAGATTCTTGGAGGTTCATGGACATTCATGGAGATTCATGGAGATACATTCATGGAGATACATGGAGATTCATGGAGTTCATGGACATTCATGGAGATTCATGGAGATTCATTCATGGAGATACATGGAGGTTCATGGAGATTCATGGAGATTCATGGACATTCACAGAGATTCATGGAGGTTCATGGAGATTCATGGTGGTTCATGGAGATTCATGGACATTCACAGAGATTCATGGAGGTTCATGGAGATTCATGGAGGTTCATGGAGATTCATTCATGGAGATTCATGGAGATTCATGGAGATTCATAGGGATTCATGGAGATTCATGGAGGTTCATGGAGATTCATGGAGATTCATGGAGATTCATGGAGATTCATAGAGATTCATGGAGGTTCATGGAGATTCATAGAGAAACATGGAGATTCATGGAGGTTCATGGAGATTCTTGGAGGTTCATGGACATTCATGGAGATTCATGGAGATACATTCATGGAGATACATGGAGATTCATGGAGTTCATGGACATTCATGGAGATTCATGGAGATTCATTCATGGAGATTCATGGAGTTCATGGAGATTCATGGAGCTTCATGGAGATTTATGGAGATTAATGGAGATTTATGGAGATTCATAGAGATTCATGGAGGTTCATGGAGATTCATGGAGATTCGTGGACATTCATAGAGATTCATGGAGGTTCATGGAGATTCATGGAGGTTCATGGAGATTCACAGAGAATCATGGAGGTTCATGGAGATTCATGGAGGTTCATGGAGATTCATTCATGGAGATTCATGGAGATTCATAGGGATTCATGGAGGTTCATGGAGGTTCATGGAGATACATGGAGATTCATGGAGGTTCATGGAGATTTATGGAGATTCATGGACATTCACAGAGATTCATGGAGGTTCATGGAGATTCATTCATGGAGATTCATGGACATTCACAGAGATTCATGGAGGTTCATGGAGATTCATGGAGGTTCATGGAGATTCACAGAGATTCATGGAGGTTCATGGAGATTCATTCATGGAGATTCATGGAGATTCATGGAGATTCATAGGGATTCATGGAGGTTCATGGAGGTTCATGGAGATTCATGGAGATTCATGGAGGTTCATAGAGATTCATGGAGATTCATGGACATTCACAGAGATTCATGGAGGCTCATGGAGATTCATGGAGGTTCATGGAGATTCATGGAGATTCATGGAGGTTCATAGAGATTCATGGAGATTCATGGACATTCACAGAGATTCATGGAGGTTCATGGAGATTCATGGAGGTTCATGGAGATTCATGGAGATTCATGGACATTCACAGAGATTCATGGAGATCCATAGAGATTCATGGAGGTTCATGGAGATTCATGGAGATTCATGGACATTCACAGGGATTAATGGAGGTTCATGGAGATTCATGGAGAATCATAGAGATTCGTAGAGATTCATGGAGGTTCATGGAGTTTCATGGAGATTCATGGACATTCACAGAGATTCATGGAGGTTCATGGAGATTCATTCATGGAGATTCATGGAGAATCATAGAGATTCATGGAGGTTCATAGAGATTCATAGAGAAACATGGAGATTCATGGAGGTTCATGGAGATTCTTGGAGGTTCATGGACATTCATGGCGATTCATGGAGGTTCATGGAGGTTCATGGAGGTTCATGGAGAATCCTGGAGCTTCATGGAGATTCATTCATGGAGATTCATGGAGATTCATGGAGATTCATAGGGATTTATGGAGGTTCATGGAGATTCATGGACATTCATGGAGATTCAAGGAGATTCACAGAGATTCATGGAGGTTCATGGAGATTCATGGAGGTTCATGGAAATTCATGGAGATTCATGTAGATTCAGTCATGGAGATTCATGGAGAATCATAGAGATTCATGGAGGTTCATGGAGATTCATGGAGATACATGGAGATTCATGGAGTTCATGGAGATTCATGGAGGTTCATGGAGATTCATGGAGATTCATGGAGATTCATAGAGATTCATGGAGGTTCATGGAGATTCATGGAGATTCATGGACATCCACAGAGATTCATGGAGGTTCATGGAGATTCATGGAGGTTCATGGAGAATCATGGAGCTTCATGGAGATTCATTCATGGAGATTTATGGAGAATCATAGAGATTCATGGAGGTTCATAGAGATTCAAAGAGAAACATGGAGATTCATGGAGGTTCATGGAGATTCAGTCATGGAGATTCATGGAGAATCATAGAGATTTATGGAGATACATGGAGATTTATGGAGATTCATAGAGATTCATGGAGGTTCATGGAGATTCATGGAGATTCATGGACATTCACAGAGATTCATGGAGGTTCATGGAGATTCATGGAGGTTCATGGAGATTCATTCATGGAGATTCATGGAGATTCATGGAGATTCATAGGGATTCATGGATGTTCATGGAGGTTCATGGAGATTCATAGAGATTCACAGAGATTCATGGAGATCCATAGAGATTCATGGAGGTTCATGGAGATTCATGGAGATTCATGGACATTCACAGGGATTAATGGAGGTTCATGGAGATTCATGGAGAATCATAGAGATTCGTAGAGATTCATGGAGGTTCATGGAGTTTCATGGAGATTCATGGACATTCACAGAGATTCATGGAGGTTCATGGAGATTCATGGAGGTTCATGGAAATTAATGGAGATTCATGGAGATTCAGTCATGGAGATTCATGGAGAATCATAGAGATTCATGGAGGTTCATGGAGATTCATGGAGATACATGGAGATTCATGGAGTTCATGGAGATTCATGGAGGTTCATGGAGATTCATGGAGGTTCATGGAGATTCATAGAGATTCATGGAGGTTCATGGAGAATCATGGAGCTTCATGGAGATTCATTCATGGAGATTTATGGAGAATCATAGAGATTCATGGAGGTTCATGGAGATTCAAAGAGAAACATGGAGATACATTCATGGAGATACATGGAGATTCATGGAGTTCATGGACATTCATGGAGATTCATGGAGATTCATTCATGGAGATACATGGAGGTTCATGGAGATTCATGGAGATTCATGGACATTCACAGAGATTCATGGAGGTTCATCGAGATTCATGGTGGTTCATGGAGATTCATGGACATTCACAGAGATTCATGGAGGTTCATGGAGATTCATGGAGGTTCATGGAGATTCATTCATGGAGATTCATGGAGATTCATGGAGATTCATAGGGATTCATGGAGATTCATGGAGGTTCATGGAGATTCATGGAGATTCATGGAGATTCATGGAGATTCATAGAGATTCATGGAGGTTCATGGAGATTCATAGAGAAACATGGAGATTCATGGAGGTTCATGGAGATTCTTGGAGGTTCATGGACATTCATGGAGATTCATGGAGATACATTCATGGAGATACATGGAGATTCATGGAGTTCATGGACATTCATGGAGATTCATGGAGATTCATTCATGGAGATTCATGGAGTTCATGGAGATTCATGGAGCTTCATGGAGATTTATGGAGATTCATGGAGATTTATGGAGATTCATAGAGATTCATGGAGGTTCATGGAGATTCATGGAGATTCGTGGACATTCATAGAGATTCATGGAGGTTCATGGAGATTCATGGAGGTTCATGGAGATTCACAGAGAATCATGGAGGTTCATGGAGATTCATGGAGGTTCATGGAGATGATTCATTCATGGAGATTCATGGAGATTCATAGGGATTCATGGAGGTTCATGGAGGTTCATGGAGATTCATAGGGATTCATGGAGGTTCATGGAGGTTCATGGAGATTCATGGAGATTCATGGAGGTTCATAGAGATTCATGGAGATTCATGGACATTCACAGAGATTCATGGAGGCTCACGGAGATTCATGGAGGTTCATGGAGATTCATGGAGATTCATGGAGGTTCATAGAGATTCATGGAGATTCATGGACATTCACAGAGATTCATGGAGGTTCATGGAGATTCATGGAGGTTCATGGAGATTCATGGAGATTCATGGACATTCACAGAGATTCATGGAGATCCATAGAGATTCATGGAGGTTCATGGAGATTCATGGAGATTCATGGACATTCACAGGGATTCATGGAGGTTCATGGAGATTCATGGAGGTTCATGGAGAATCATGGAGCTTCATGGAGATTCATTCATGGAGATTCATGGAGATTCATGGAGATTCATAGGCATTCATGGAGGTTCATGGAGATTCATGGACATTCATGGAGATTCAAGGAGATTCACAGAGATTCATGGAGGTTCATGGAGATTCATGGAGATTTATGGAGATTCATAGAGATTCATGGAGGTTCATGGAGGTTCATGGAGATTCATGGACATTCACAGAGATTCATGGAGGTTCATGGAGATTCATGGAGATTCATGGAGAGTCATTCATGGAGATTCATGGAGATTCATGGAGATTCATAGGGATTCATGGAGATTCATGGAGATTCATAGAGATTCATGGAGGTTCATGGAGATTCATGGAGATTCATGGACATTCACAGAGATTCATGGATGTTCATGGAGATTCATTCATGGAGATTCATGGAGAATCATAGAGATTCGTAGAGATTCATGGAGGTTCATGGAGATTCATGGAGATTCATGGACATTCACAGAGATTCATGGAGGTTCATGGAGATTCATTCATGGAGATTCATGGAGAATCATAGAGATTCATGGAGGTTCATAGAGATTCATAGAGAAACATGGAGATTCATGGAGGTTCATGGAGATTCTTGGAGGTTCATGGACATTCATGGCGATTCATGGAGGTTCATGGAGGTTCATGGAGGTTCATGGAGAATCCTGGAGCTTCATGGAGATTCATTCATGGAGATTCATGGAGATTCATGGAGATTCATAGGGATTTATGGAGGTTCATGGAGATTCATGGACATTCATGGAGATTCAAGGAGATTCACAGAGATTCATGGAGGTTCATGGAGATTCATGGAGGTTCATGGAAATTCATGGAGATTCATGGAGATTCAGTCATGGAGATTCATGGAGAATCATAGAGATTCATGGAGGTTCATGGAGATTCATGGAGATACATGGAGATTCATGGAGTTCATGGAGATTCATGGAGGTTCATGGAGATTCATGGAGATTCATGGAGATTCATAGAGATTCATGGAGGTTCATGGAGATTCATGGAGATTCATGGACATCCACAGAGATTCATGGAGGTTCATGGAGATTCATGGAGGTTCATGGAGAATCATGGAGCTTCATGGAGATTCATTCATGGAGATTTATGGAGAATCATAGAGATTCATGGAGGTTCATGGAGATTCAAAGAGAAACATGGAGATTCATGGAGGTTCATGGAGATTCAGTCATGGAGATTCATGGAGAATCATAGAGATTTATGGAGATTCATGGAGATTTATGGAGATTCATAGAGATTCATGGAGGTTCATGGAGATTCATGGAGATTCATGGACATTCACAGAGATTCATGGAAGTTCATGGAGATTCATGGAGGTTCATGGAGATTCATTCATGGAGATTCATGGAGATTCATGGAGATTCATAGGGATTCATGGATGTTCATGGAGGTTCATGGAGATTCATAGAGATTCATGGAAGTTCATGGAGATTCATGGAGATTCATAGACATTCACACAGATTCATGGAGGTTCATGGAGATTCATGGACATTCATGGAGATTCAAGGAGATTCACAGAGATTCATGGAGGTTCATGGAGATTCATGGAGGTTCATGGAAATTAATGGAGATTCATGGAGATTCAGTCATGGAGATTCATGGAGAATCATAGAGATTCATGGAGGTTCATGGAGATTCATGGAGATACATGGAGATTCATGGAGTTCATGGAGATTCATGGAGGTTCATGGAGATTCATGGAGGTTCATGGAGATTCATAGAGATTCATGGAGGTTCATGGAGAATCATGGAGCTTCATGGAGATTCATTCATGGAGATTTATGGAGAATCATAGAGATTCATGGAGGTTCATGGAGATTCAAAGAGAAACATGGAGATTCATGGAGGTTCATGGAGATTCAGTCATGGAGATTCATGGAGAATCATAGAGATTTATGGAGATTCATGGAGATTCATAGAGATTCATGGAGGTTCATGGAGATTCATGGAGATTCGTGGACATTCATAGAGATTCATGGAGGTTCATGGAGATTCACAGAGATTCATGGAGGTTCATGGAGATTCATGGAGGTTCATGGAGATTCATTCATGGAGATTCATGGAGATTCATGGAGATTCATAGGGATTCATGGAGGTTCATGGAGGTTCATGGAGATTCATGGAGATTCATGGAGGTTCATAGAGATTCATGGAGATTCATGGACATTCACAGAGATTCATGGAGGTTCATGGAGATTCATGGAGGTTCATGGAGATTCATTCATGGAGATTCATGGAGATTCATGGAGATTCATAGGGATTCATGGATGTTCATGGAGGTTCATGGAGATTCATAGAGATTCATGGAAGTTCATGGAGATTCATGGAGATTCATAGACATTCACACAGATTCATGGAGGTTCATGGACATTCATGGACATTCATGGAGATTCAAGGAGATTCACAGAGATTCATGGAGGTTCATGGAGATTCATGGAGGTTCATGGAAATTAATGGAGATTCATGGAGATTCAGTCATGGAGATTCATGGAGAATCATAGAGATTCATGGAGGTTCATGGAGATTCATGGAGATACATGGAGATTCATGGAGTTCATGGAGATTCATGGAGGTTCATGGAGATTCATGGAGGTTCATGGAGATTCATAGAGATTCATGGAGGTTCATGGAGAATCATGGAGCTTCATGGAGATTCATTCATGGAGATTTATGGAGAATCATAGAGATTCATGGAGGTTCATGGAGATTCAAAGAGAAACATGGAGATTCATGGAGGTTCATGGAGATTCAGTCATGGAGATTCATGGAGAATCATAGAGATTTATGGAGATTCATGGAGATTCATAGAGATTCATGGAGGTTCATGAGATTCATGGAGATTCGTGGACATTCATAGAGATTCATGGAGGTTCATGGAGATTCACAGAGATTCATGGAGGTTCATGGAGATTCATGGAGGTTCATGGAGATTCATTCATGGAGATTCATGGAGATTCATGGAGATTCATAGGGATTCATGGAGGTTCATGGAGGTTCATGGAGATTCATGGAGATTCATGGAGGTTCATAGAGATTCATGGAGATTCATGGACATTCACAGAGATTCATGGAGGTTCATGGAGATTCATGGAGGTTCATGGAGATTCATGGAGATTCATGGACATTCACAGAGATTCATGGAGATCCATAGAGATTCATGGAGGTTCATGGAGATTCATGGAGATTCATGGACATTCACAGGGATTCATGGAGGTTCATGGAGATTCATGGAGGTTCATGGAGAATCATGGAGATTCAAGGAGATTCACAGAGATTCATGGAGGTTCATGGAGATTCATAGAGATTCATGGAAGTTCATGGAGATTCATGGAGATACATGGAGATTCATGGAGATTCATGGATGTTCATGGAGATTCATGGAGATTCATGGAGATTCATAGAGATTCATGGAGGTTCATGGAGATTCATGGAGATTCATGGAGATTTATGGAGATTCATAGAGATTCATGGAGGTTCATGGAGGTTCATGGAGATTCATGGACATTCACAGAGATTCATGGAGGTTCATGGAGATTCATGGAGGTTCATGGAGATTCATTCATGGAGATTCATGGAGATTCATGGAGATTCATAGGGATTCATGGAGATTCATGGAGATTCATAGAGATTCATGGAGGTTCATGGAGATTCATGGAGATTCATGGACATTCACAGAGATTCATGGATGTTCATGGAGATTCATTCATGGAGATTCATGGAGAATCATAGAGATTCATGGAGGTTCATAGAGATTCATAGAGAAACATGGAGATTCATGGAGGTTCATGGAGATTCTTGGAGGTTCATGGACATTCATGGAGATTCATGGAGATACATTCATGGAGATACATGGAGATTCATGGAGTTCATGGACATTCATGGAGAATCATGGAGCTTCATGGAGATTCATTCATGGAGATTCATGGAGATTCATGGAGATTCATAGGGATTCATGGAGATTCATGGAGGTTCATGGAGATTTATGGAGATTCATGGACATTCACAGAGATTCATGGAGGTTCATGGAGATTCATTCATGGAGATTCATGGAGAATCATAGAGATTCATGGAGGTTCATAGAGATTCATAGAGGTTCATGGAGATTCATGGAGGTTCATGGAGAATCATGGAGCTTCATGGAGATTCATTCATGGAGATTCATGGAGATTCATGGAGATTCATAGGGATTCATGGAGATTCATGGAGGTTCATGGAGATTTATGGAGATTCATGGACATTCACAGAGATTCATGGAGGTTCATGGAGATTCATTCATGGAGATTCATGGAGAATCATAGAGATTCATGGAGGTTCATAGAGATTCATAGAGAAACATGGAGATTCATGGAGGTTCATGGAGAATCATGAAGTTTCATGGAGATTCAGTCATGGAGATTCATGGAGAATCATAGAGATTCATGGAGGTTCATGGAGATTCATGGAGATACATGGAGATTCATGGAGTTCATGGAGATTCATGGAGCTTCATGGAGATTTATGGAGATTGATGGAGATTTATGGAGATTCATAGAGATTCATGGAGGTTCATGGAGATTCATGGAGATTCGTGGACATTCATAGAGATTCATGGAGGTTCATGGAGATTCATGGAGGTTCATGGAGATTCATAGAGATTCATGGATGTTCATGGAGATTCATTCATGGAGATTCATGGAGAATCATAGAGATTCATGGAGGTTCATAGAGATTCATAGAGAAACATGGAGATTCATGGAGGTTCATGGAGATTCTTGGAGGTTCATGGACATTCATGGAGATTCATGGAGATACATTCATGGAGATACATGGAGATTCATGGAGTTCATGGACATTCATGGAGATTCATGGAGATTCATTCATGGAGATACATGGAGGTTCATGGAGATTCATGGAGATTCATGGACATTCACAGAGATTCATGGAGGTTCATGGAGATTCATGGAGGTTCATGGAGATTCATGGACATTCACAGAGATTCATGGAGGTTCATGGAGATTCATGGAGGTTCATGGAGATTCATTCATGGAGATTCATGGAGATTCATGGAGATTCATGGAGATTCATGGACATTCATGGAGATTCATGGAGATTCATGGAGATTCATGGAGGTTCATGGAGATTCATGGAGGTTCATGGAAATTCATGGCGATTCATGGAGATTCAGTCATGGAGATTCATGGAGAATCATAGAGATTCATGGAAGTTCATGGAGATTCATGGAGATACATGGAGATTCATAGAGATTCATGGAGGTTCATGGAGTTTCATGGAGATTCATGGAGATTTATGGAGATTCATAGAGATTCATGGAGGTTCATGGAGGTTCATGGAGATTCATGGACATTCACAGAGATTCATGGAGGTTCATGGAGATTCATGGAGGTTCATGGAGATTCATTCATGGAGATTCATGGAGATTCATGGAGATTCATAGGGATTCATGGAGATTCATGGAGATTCATAGAGATTCATGGAGGTTCATGGAGATTCATGGAGATTCATGGACATTCACAGAGATTCATGGATGTTCATGGAGATTCATTCATGGAGATTCATGGAGAATCATAGAGATTCATGGAGGTTCATAGAGATTCATAGAGAAACATGGAGATTCATGGAGGTTCATGGAGATTCTTGGAGGTTCATGGACATTCATGGAGATTCATGGAGATACATTCATGGAGATACATGGAGATTCATGGAGTTCATGGACATTCATGGAGATTCATGGAGATTCACTCATGGAGATACATGGAGGTTCATGGAGATTCATGGAGATTCATGGACATTCACAGAGATTCATGGAGGTTCATGGAGATTCATGGAGGTTCATGGAGAATCATGGAGCTTCATGGAGATTCATTCATGGAGATTCATGGAGATTCATGGAGATTCATAGGGATTCATGGAGATTCATGGAGGTTCATGGAGATTTATGGAGATTCATGGAGATTTATGGAGATTCATGGACATTCACAGAGATTCATGGAGGTTCATGGAGATTCATTCATGGAGATTCATGGAGAATCATAGAGATTCATGGAGGTTCATAGAGATTCATAGAGAAACATGGAGATTCATGGAGGTTCATGGAGAATCATGAAGTTTCATGGAGATTCAGTCATGGAGATTCATGGAGAATCATAGAGATTCATGGAGGTTCATGGAGATTCATGGAGATACATGGAGATTCATGGAGTTCATGGAGATTCATGGAGCTTCATGGAGATTTATGGAGATTCATGGAGATTTATGGAGATTCATAGAGATTCATGGAGGTTCATGGAGATTCATGGAGATTCGTGGACATTCATAGAGATTCATGGAGGTTCATGGAGATTCATGGAGGTTCATGGAGATTCATAGAGATTCATGGATGTTCATGGAGATTCATTCATGGAGATTCATGGAGAATCATAGAGATTCATGGAGGTTCATAGAGATTCATAGAGAAACATGGAGATTCATGGAGGTTCATGGAGATTCTTGGAGGTTCATGGACATTCATGGAGATTCATGGAGATACATTCATGGAGATACATGGAGATTCATGGAGTTCATGGACATTCATGGAGATTCATGGAGATTCATTCATGGAGATACATGGAGGTTCATGGAGATTCATGGAGATTCATGGACATTCACAGAGATTCATGGAGGTTCATGGAGATTCATGGAGGTTCATGGAGAATCATGGAGCTTCATGGAGATTCATTCATGGAGATTCATGGAGATTCATGGAGATTCATAGGGATTCATGGAGATTCATGGAGGTTCATGGAGATTTATGGAGATTCATGGAGATTTATGGAGATTCATGGAGGTTCATGGAGATTCATTCATGGAGATTCATGGAGAATCATAGAGATTCATGGAGGTTCATAGAGATTCATAGAGAAACATGGAGATTCATGGACATTCACAGAGATTCATGGATGTTCATGGAGATTCATTCATGGAGAGTCATGGAGAATCATAGAGATTCATGGAGGTTCATAGAGATTCATAGAGAAACATGGAGATTCATGGAGGTTCATGGAGATTCTTGGAGGTTCATGGACATTCATGGAGATTCATGGAGATACATTCATGGAGATACATGGAGATTCATGGAGTTCATGGACATTCATGGAGATTCATGGAGATTCATTCATGGAGATACATGGAGGTTCATGGAGATTCATGGAGATTCATGGACATTCACAGAGATTCATGGAGGTTCATGGAGATTCATCGAGGTTCATGGAGAATCATGGAGCTTCATGGAGATTCATTCATGGAGATTCATGGAGATTCATAGGGATTCATGGAGATTCATGGAGATTCATAGAGATTCATGGAGGTTCATGGAGATTCATGGAGATTCATGGACATTCACAGAGATTCATGGATGTTCATGGAGATTCATTCATGGAGATTCATGGAGAATCATAGAGATTCATGGAGGTTCATAGAGATTCATAGAGAAACATGGAGATTCATGGAGGTTCATGGAGATTCTTGGAGGTTCATGGACATTCATGGAGATTCATGGAGATACATTCATGGAGATACATGGAGATTCATGGAGTTCATGGACATTCATGGAGATTCATGGAGATTCATTCATGGAGATACATGGAGATTCATAGGGATTCATGGAGGTTCATAGAGATTCATAGAGAAACATGGAGATTCATGGAGGTTCATGGAGATTCATAGAGATTCATGGAGGTTCATGGAGATTCATGGAGATTCGTGGACATTCATAGAGATTCATGGAGGTTCATGGAGATTCATGGAGGTTCATGGAGATTCATAGAGATTCATGGAGGTTCATGGAGATTCATGGAGTTCATGGACATTCATGGAGATTCATGGAGATTCATTCATGGAGATACATGGAGGTTCATGGAGATTCATGGAGATTCATGGACATTCACAGAGATTCATGGAGGTTCATGGAGATTCATGGAGGTTCATGGAGATTCATGGACATTCACAGAGATTCATGGAGGTTCATGGAGATTCATGGAGGTTCATGGAGATTCATTCATGGAGATTCATGGAGATTCATGGAGATTCATAGGGATTCATGGAGATTCATGGAGGTTCATGGAGATTCATGGAGATTCATGGAGATTCATGGAGATTCATAGAGATTCATGGAGGTTCATGGAGATTCATAGAGAAACATGGAGATTCATGGAGGTTCATGGAGATTCTTGGAGGTTCATGGACATTCATGGAGATTCATGGAGATACATTCATGGAGATACATGGAGATTCATGGAGTTCATGGACATTCATGGAGATTCATGGAGATTCATTCATGGAGATACATGGAGGTTCATGGAGATTCATGGAGATTCATGGACATTCACAGAGATTCATGGAGGTTCATGGAGATTCATCGAGGTTCATGGAGAATCATGGAGCTTCATGGAGATTCATTCATGGAGATTCATGGAGATTCATGGAGATTCATAGGGATTCATGGAGATTCATGGAGGTTCATGGAGATTCATGGAGATTCATGGACATTCACAGAGATTCATGGAGGTTCATGGAGATTCATCGAGGTTCATGGAGAATCATGGAGCTTCATGGAGATTCATTCATGGAGATTCATGGAGATTCATAGGGATTCATGGAGATTCATGGAGATTCATAGAGATTCATGGAGGTTCATGGAGATTCATGGAGATTCATGGACATTCACAGAGATTCATGGATGTTCATGGAGATTCATTCATGGAGATTCATGGAGAATCATAGAGATTCATGGAGGTTCATAGAGATTCATAGAGAAACATGGAGATTCATGGAGGTTCATGGAGATTCTTGGAGGTTCATGGACATTCATGGAGATTCATGGAGATACATTCATGGAGATACATGGAGATTCATGGAGTTCATGGACATTCATGGAGATTCATGGAGATTCATTCATGGAGATACATGGAGATTCATAGGGATTCATGGAGGTTCATAGAGATTCATAGAGAAACATGGAGATTCATGGAGGTTCATGGAGATTCATAGAGATTCATGGAGGTTCATGGAGATTCATGGAGATTCGTGGACATTCATAGAGATTCATGGAGGTTCATGGAGATTCATGGAGGTTCATGGAGATTCATAGAGATTCATGGAGGTTCATGGAGATTCATGGAGTTCATGGACATTCATGGAGATTCATGGAGATTCATTCATGGAGATACATGGAGGTTCATGGAGATTCATGGAGATTCATGGACATTCACAGAGATTCATGGAGGTTCATGGAGATTCATGGAGGTTCATGGAGATTCATGGACATTCACAGAGATTCATGGAGGTTCATGGAGATTCATGGAGGTTCATGGAGATTCATTCATGGAGATTCATGGAGATTCATGGAGATTCATAGGGATTCATGGAGATTCATGGAGGTTCATGGAGATTCATGGAGATTCATGGAGATTCATGGAGATTCATAGAGATTCATGGAGGTTCATGGAGATTCATAGAGAAACATGGAGATTCATGGAGGTTCATGGAGATTCTTGGAGGTTCATGGACATTCATGGAGATTCATGGAGATACATTCATGGAGATACATGGAGATTCATGGAGTTCATGGACATTCATGGAGATTCATGGAGATTCATTCATGGAGATACATGGAGGTTCATGGAGATTCATGGAGATTCATGGACATTCACAGAGATTCATGGAGGTTCATGGAGATTCATCGAGGTTCATGGAGAATCATGGAGCTTCATGGAGATTCATTCATGGAGATTCATGGAGATTCATGGAGATTCATAGGGATTCATGGAGATTCATGGAGATTCATAGAGATTCATGGAGGTTCATGGAGATTCATGGAGATTCATGGACATTCACAGAGATTCATGGATGTTCATGGAGATTCATTCATGGAGATTCATGGAGAATCATAGAGATTCATGGAGGTTCATAGAGATTCATAGAGAAACATGGAGATTCATGGAGGTTCATGGAGATTCTTGGAGGTTCATGGACATTCATGGAGATTCATGGAGATACATTCATGGAGATACATGGAGATTCATGGAGTTCATGGACATTCATGGAGATTCATGGAGATTCATTCATGGAGATACATGGAGATTCATAGGGATTCATGGAGATTCATGGAGGTTCATGGAGATTTATGGAGATTCATGGAGATTTATGGAGATTCATGGAGGTTCATGGAGATTCATTCATGGAGATTCATGGAGAATCATAGAGATTCATGGAGGTTCATAGAGATTCATAGAGGAACATGGAGATTCATGGAGGTTCATGGAGAATCATGAAGTTTCATGGAGATTCAGTCATGGAGATTCATGGAGAATCATAGAGATTCATGGAGGTTCATGGAGATTCATGGAGATACATGGAGATTCATGGAGTTCATGGAGATTCATGGAGCTTCATGGAGATTTATGGAGATTCATGGAGATTTATGGAGATTCATAGAGATTCATGGAGGTTCATGGAGATTCATGGAGATTCGTGGACATTCATAGAGATTCATGGAGGTTCATGGAGATTCATGGAGGTTCATGGAGATTCATAGAGATTCATGGAGGTTCATGGAGATTCATGGAGATTCATGGACATTCACAGAGATTCATGGATGTTCATGGAGATTCATTCATGGAGATTCATGGAGAATCATAGAGATTCATGGAGGTTCATAGAGATTCACAGAGAAACATGGAGATTCATGGAGGTTCATGGAGGTTCATGGAGATTCATGGAGATTCATGGAGATTCATGGAGATTCATAGAGATTCATGGAGGTTCATGGAGATTCATGGAGATTCGTGGACATTCATAGAGATTCATGGAGGTTCATGGAGATTCATGGAGGTTCATGGAGATTCACAGAGAATCATGGAGGTTCATGGAGATTCATGGAGGTTCATGGAGATTCATTCATGGAGATTCATGGAGATTCATAGGGATTCATGGAGATTCATAGAGATTCATGGAGGTTCATGGAGATTCATGGAGATTCATGGACATTCACAGAGATTCATGGATGTTCATGGAGATTCATTCATGGAGATTCATGCAGAATCATAGAGATTCATGGAGGTTCATAGAGATTCATAGAGAAACATGGAGATTCATGGAGGTTCATGGAGATTCTTGGAGGTTCATGGACATTCATGGAGATTCATGGAGATACATTCATGGAGATACATGGAGATTCATGGAGTTCATGGACATTCATGGAGATTCATGGAGATTCATTCATGGAGATACATGGAGGTTCATGGAGATTCATGGAGATTCATGGACATTCACAGAGATTCATGGAGGTTCATGGAGATTCATGGAGGTTCATGGAGAATCATGGAGCTTCATGGAGATTCATTCATGGAGATTCATGGAGATTCATGGAGATTCATAGGGATTCATGGAGATTCATGGAGGTTCATGGAGATTTATGGAGATTCATGGAGATTTATGGAGATTCATGGACATTCACAGAGATTCATGGAGGTTCATGGAGATTCATTCATGGAGATTCATGGAGAATCATAGAGATTCATGGAGGTTCATAGAGATTCATAGAGAAACATGGAGATTCATGGAGGTTCATGGAGAATCATGAAGTTTCATGGAGATTCAGTCATGGAGATTCATGGAGAATCATAGAGATTCATGGAGGTTCATGGAGATTCATGGAGATACATGGAGATTCATGGAGTTCATGGAGATTCATGGAGCTTCATGCAGATTTATGGAGATTCATGGAGATTTATGGAGATTCATAGAGATTCATGGAGGTTCATGGAGATTCATGGAGATTCGTGGACATTCATAGAGATTCATGGAGGTTCATGGAGATTCATGGAGGTTCATGGAGATTCATAGAGATTCATGGAGGTTCATGGAGATTCATGGAGATTCATGGACATTCACAGAGATTCATGGATGTTCATGGAGATTCATTCATGGAGATTCATGGAGAATCATAGAGATTCATGGAGGTTCATAGAGATTCATAGAGAAACATGGAGATTCATGGAGGTTCATGGAGATTCATAGAGATTCATGGAGGTTCATGGAGATTCATGGAGATTCGTGGACATTCATAGAGATTCATGGAGGTTCATGGAGATTCATGGAGGTTCATGGAGATTCATAGAGATTCATGGAGGTTCATGGAGATTCATGGAGTTCATGGACATTCATGGAGATTCATGGAGATTCATTCATGGAGATACATGCAGGTTCATGGAGATTCATGGAGATTCATGGACATTCACAGAGATTCATGGAGGTTCATGGAGATTCATGGAGGTTCATGGAGATTCATGGACATTCACAGAGATTCATGGAGGTTCATGGAGATTCATGGAGGTTCATGGAGATTCATTCATGGAGATTCATGGAGATTCATGGAGATTCATAGGGATTCATGGAGATTCATGGAGGTTCATGGAGATTCATGGAGATTCATGGAGATTCATGGAGATTCATAGAGATTCATGGAGGTTCATGGAGATTCATAGAGAAACATGGAGATTCATGGAGGTTCATGGAGATTCTTGGAGGTTCATGGACATTCATGGAGATTCATGGAGATACATTCATGGAGATACATGGAGATTCATGGAGTTCATGGACATTCATGGAGATTCATGGAGATTCATTCATGGAGATTCATGGAGTTCATGGAGATTCATGGAGCTTCATGGAGATTTATGGAGATTCATGGTGATTTATGGAGATTCATAGAGATTCATGGAGGTTCATGGAGATTCATGGAGATTCGTGGACATTCATAGAGATTCATGGAGGTTCATGGAGATTCATGGAGGTTCATGGAGATTCACAGAGAATCATGGAGGTTCATGGAGATTCATGGAGGTTCATGGAGATTCATTCATGGAGATTCATGGAGATTCATAGGGATTCATGGAGGTTCATGGAGGTTCATGGAGATACATGGAGATTCATGGAGGTTCATGGAGATTCATGGAGATTCATGGAGATTCATGGAGATTCGTAGAGATTCATGGAGGTTCATGGAGATTCATGGAGATTCATGGACATTCACAGAGATTCATGGAGGTTCATGGAGATTCATTCATGGAGATTCATGGAGAATCATAGAGATTCATGGAGGTTCATAGAGATTCATAGAGAAACATGGAGATTCATGGAGGTTCATGGAGATTCTTGGAGGTTCATGGACATTCATGGCGATTCATGGAGGTTCATGGAGGTTCATGGAGGTTCATGGAGAATCATGGAGCTTCATGGAGATTCATTCATGGAGATTCATGGAGCTTCATGGAGATTTATGGAGATTCATGGTGATTTATGGAGATTCATAGAGATTCATGGAGGTTCATGGAGATTCATGGAGATTCGTGGACATTCATAGAGATTCATGGAGGTTCATGGAGATTCATGGAGGTTCATGGAGATTCACAGAGAATCATGGAGGTTCATGGAGATTCATGGAGGTTCATGGAGATTCATTCATGGAGATTCATGGAGATTCATAGGGATTCATGGAGGTTCATGGAGGTTCATGGACATACATGGAGATTCATGGAGGTTCATGGAGATTCATGGAGATTCATGGAGATTCATGGAGATTCGTAGAGATTCATGGAGGTTCATGGAGATTCATGGAGATTCATGGACATTCACAGAGATTCATGGAGGTTCATGGAGATTCATTAATGGAGATTCATGGAGAATCATAGAGATTCATGGAGGTTCATAGAGATTCATAGAGAAACATGGAGATTCATGGAGGTTCATGGAGATTCTTGGAGGTTCATGGACATTCATGGCGATTCATGGAGGTTCATGGAGGTTCATGGAGGTTCATGGAGAATCATGGAGCTTCATGGAGATTCATTCATGGAGATTCATGGAGATTCATGGAGATTCATAGGGATTTATGGAGGTTCATGGAGATTCATGGACATTCATGGAGATTCAAGGAGATTCACAGAGATTCATGGAGGTTCATGGAGATTCATGGAGGTTCATGGAAATTCATGGAGATTCATGGAGATTCAGTCATGGAGATTCATGGAGAATCATAGAGATTCATGGAGGTTCATGGAGATTCATGGAGATACATGGAGATTCATGGAGTTCATGGAGATTCATGGAGGTTCATGGAGATTCATGGAGATTCATGGAGATTCATAGAGATTCATGGAGGTTCATGGAGATTCATGGAGATTCATGGACATCCACAGAGATTCATGGAGGTTCATGGAGATTCATGGAGGTTCATGGAGAATCATGGAGCTTCATGGAGATTCATTCATGGAGATTTATGGAGAATCATAGAGATTCATGGAGGTTCATGGAGATTCAAAGAGAAACATGGAGATTCATGGAGGTTCATGGAGATTCAGTCATGGAGATTCATGGAGATTCATAGGGATTCATGGAGGTTCATGGAGGTTCATGGAGATACATGGAGATTCATGGAGGTTCATGGAGATTCATGGAGATTCATGGAGATTCATGGAGATTCGTAGAGATTCATGGAGGTTCATGGAGATTCATGGAGA
Source organism: Lasioglossum villosulum (assembly GCA_963971365.1). NCBI lineage: Eukaryota > Metazoa > Arthropoda > Insecta > Hymenoptera > Halictidae > Lasioglossum > Lasioglossum villosulum. The sequence goes on from OZ020495.1 coordinate 35,392,398, forward strand.
TTCATGGACATTCACAGAGATTCATGGAGGTTCATGGAGATTCATAGGGATTCATGGAGATTCATGGAGGTTCATGGAGATTCATGGAGATTCATGGAGATTCATGGAGATTCATAGAGATTCATGGAGGTTCATGGAGATTCATAGAGAAACATGGAGATTCATGGAGGTTCATGGAGATTCTTGGAGGTTCATGGACATTCATGGAGGTTCATGGAGATTCATTCATGGAGATTCATGGAGATTCATGGAGATTCATAGGGATTCATGGAGGTTCATGGAGGTTCATGGAGATTCATGGAGATTCATGGAGATACATTCATGGAGATACATGGAGATTCATGGAGTTCATGGACATTCATGGAGATTCATGGAGATTCATTCATGGAGATACATGGAGGTTCATGGAGATTCATGGAGATTCATGGACATTCACAGAGATTCATGGAGGTTCATGGAGATTCATCGAGGTTCATGGAGAATCATGGAGCTTCATGGAGATTCATTCATGGAGATTCATGGAGATTCATGGAGATTCATAGGGATTCATGGAGATTCATGGAGATTCATAGAGATTCATGGAGGTTCATGGAGATTCATGGAGATTCATGGACATTCACAGAGATTCATGGATGTTCATGGAGATTCATTCATGGAGATTCATGGAGAATCATAGAGATTCATGGAGGTTCATAGAGATTCATAGAGAAACATGGAGATTCATGGAGGTTCATGGAGATTCTTGGAGGTTCATGGACATTCATGGAGATTCATGGAGATACATTCATGGAGATACATGGAGATTCATGGAGTTCATGGACATTCATGGAGATTCATGGAGATTCATTCATGGAGATACATGGAGGTTCATGGAGATTCATGGAGATTCATGGACATTCACAGAGATTCATGGAGGTTCATGGAGATTCATGGAGGTTCATGGAGAATCATGGAGCTTCATGGAGATTCATTCATGGAGATTCATGGAGATTCATGGAGATTCATAGGGATTCATGGAGATTCATGGAGGTTCATGGAGATTTATGGAGATTCATGGAGATTTATGGAGATTCATGGAGGTTCATGGAGATTCATTCATGGAGATTCATGGAGAATCATAGAGATTCATGGAGGTTCATAGAGATTCATAGAGAAACATGGAGATTCATGGACATTCACAGAGATTCATGGATGTTCATGGAGATTCATTCATGGAGATTCATGGAGAATCATAGAGATTCATGGAGGTTCATAGAGATTCATAGAGAAACATGGAGATTCATGGAGGTTCATGGAGATTCTTGGAGGTTCATGGACATTCATGGAGATTCATGGAGATACATTCATGGAGATACATGGAGATTCATGGAGTTCATGGACATTCATGGAGATTCATGGAGATTCATTCATGGAGATACATGGAGGTTCATGGAGATTCATGGAGATTCATGGACATTCACAGAGATTCATGGAGGTTCATGGAGATTCATCGAGGTTCATGGAGAATCATGGAGCTTCATGGAGATTCATTCATGGAGATTCATGGAGATTCATGGAGATTCATAGGGATTCATGGAGATTCATGGAGATTCATAGAGATTCATGGAGGTTCATGGAGATTCATGGAGATTCATGGACATTCACAGAGATTCATGGATGTTCATGGAGATTCATTCATGGAGATTCATGGAGAATCATAGAGATTCATGGAGGTTCATAGAGATTCATAGAGAAACATGGAGATTCATGGAGGTTCATGGAGATTCTTGGAGGTTCATGGACATTCATGGAGATTCATGGAGATACATTCATGGAGATACATGGAGATTCATGGAGTTCATGGACATTCATGGAGATTCATGGAGATTCATTCATGGAGATACATGGAGATTCATAGGGATTCATGGAGATTCATGGAGGTTCATGGAGATTTATGGAGATTCATGGAGATTTATGGAGATTCATGGAGGTTCATGGAGATTCATTCATGGAGATTCATGGAGAATCATAGAGATTCATGGAGGTTCATAGAGATTCATAGAGAAACATGGAGATTCATGGAGGTTCATGGAGAATCATGAAGTTTCATGGAGATTCAGTCATGGAGATTCATGGAGAATCATAGAGATTCATGGAGGTTCATGGAGATTCATGGAGATACATGGAGATTCATGGAGTTCATGGAGATTCATGGAGCTTCATGGAGATTTATGGAGATTCATGGAGATTTATGGAGATTCATAGAGATTCATGGAGGTTCATGGAGATTCATGGAGATTCGTGGACATTCATAGAGATTCATGGAGGTTCATGGAGATTCATGGAGGTTCATGGAGATTCATAGAGATTCATGGAGGTTCATGGAGATTCATGGAGATTCATGGACATTCACAGAGATTCATGGATGTTCATGGAGATTCATTCATGGAGATTCATGGAGAATCATAGAGATTCATGGAGGTTCATAGAGATTCACAGAGAAACATGGAGATTCATGGAGGTTCATGGAGGTTCATGGAGATTCATGGAGATTCATGGAGATTCATGGAGATTCATAGAGATTCATGGAGGTTCATGGAGATTCATGGAGATTCGTGGACATTCATAGAGATTCATGGAGGTTCATGGAGATTCATGGAGGTTCATGGAGATTCACAGAGAATCATGGAGGTTCATGGAGATTCATGGAGGTTCATGGAGATTCATTCATGGAGATTCATGGAGATTCATAGGGATTCATGGAGATTCATAGAGATTCATGGAGGTTCATGGAGATTCATGGAGATTCATGGACATTCACAGAGATTCATGGATGTTCATGGAGATTCATTCATGGAGATTCATGGAGAATCATAGAGATTCATGGAGGTTCATAGAGATTCATAGAGAAACATGGAGATTCATGGAGGTTCATGGAGATTCTTGGAGGTTCATGGACATTCATGGAGATTCATGGAGATACATTCATGGAGATACATGGAGATTCATGGAGTTCATGGACATTCATGGAGATTCATGGAGATTCATTCATGGAGATACATGGAGGTTCATGGAGATTCATGGAGATTCATGGACATTCACAGAGATTCATGGAGGTTCATGGAGATTCATGGAGGTTCATGGAGAATCATGGAGCTTCATGGAGATTCATTCATGGAGATTCATGGAGATTCATGGAGATTCATAGGGATTCATGGAGATTCATGGAGGTTCATGGAGATTTATGGAGATTCATGGAGATTTATGGAGATTCATGGACATTCACAGAGATTCATGGAGGTTCATGGAGATTCATTCATGGAGATTCATGGAGAATCATAGAGATTCATGGAGGTTCATAGAGATTCATAGAGAAACATGGAGATTCATGGAGGTTCATGGAGAATCATGAAGTTTCATGGAGATTCAGTCATGGAGATTCATGGAGGTTCATGGAGATTCATGGAGATACATGGAGATTCATGGAGTTCATGGAGATTCATGGAGCTTCATGGAGATTTATGGAGATTCATGGAGATTTATGGAGATTCATAGAGATTCATGGAGGTTCATGGAGATTCATGGAGATTCGTGGACATTCATAGAGATTCATGGAGGTTCATGGAGATTCATGGAGGTTCATGGAGATTCATAGAGATTCATGGAGGTTCATGGAGATTCATGGAGATTCATGGACATTCACAGAGATTCATGGATGTTCATGGAGATTCATTCATGGAGATTCATGGAGAATCATAGAGATTCATGGAGGTTCATAGAGATTCATAGAGAAACATGGAGATTCATGGAGGTTCATGGAGATTCATAGAGATTCATGGAGGTTCATGGAGATTCATGGAGATTCGTGGACATTCATAGAGATTCATGGAGGTTCATGGAGATTCATGGAGGTTCATGGAGATTCATAGAGATTCATGGAGGTTCATGGAGATTCATGGAGTTCATGGACATTCATGGAGATTCATGGAGATTCATTCATGGAGATACATGGAGGTTCATGGAGATTCATGGAGATTCATGGACATTCACAGAGATTCATGGAGGTTCATGGAGATTCATGGAGGTTCATGGAGATTCATGGACATTCACAGAGATTCATGGAGGTTCATGGAGATTCATGGAGGTTCATGGAGATTCATTCATGGAGATTCATGGAGATTCATGGAGATTCATAGGGATTCATGGAGATTCATGGAGGTTCATGGAGATTCATGGAGATTCATGGAGATTCATGGAGATTCATAGAGATTCATGGAGGTTCATGGAGATTCATAGAGAAACATGGAGATTCATGGAGGTTCATGGAGATTCTTGGAGGTTCATGGACATTCATGGAGATTCATGGAGATACATTCATGGAGATACATGGAGATTCATGGAGTTCATGGACATTCATGGAGATTCATGGAGATTCATTCATGGAGATTCATGGAGTTCATGGAGATTCATGGAGCTTCATGGAGATTTATGGAGATTCATGGTGATTTATGGAGATTCATAGAGATTCATGGAGGTTCATGGAGATTCATGGAGATTCGTGGACATTCATAGAGATTCATGGAGGTTCATGGAGATTCATGGAGGTTCATGGAGATTCACAGAGAATCATGGAGGTTCATGGAGATTCATGGAGGTTCATGGAGATTCATTCATGGAGATTCATGGAGATTCATAGGGATTCATGGAGGTTCATGGAGGTTCATGGAGATACATGGAGATTCATGGAGGTTCATGGAGATTCATGGAGATTCATGGAGATTCATGGAGATTCGTAGAGATTCATGGAGGTTCATGGAGATTCATGGAGATTCATGGACATTCACAGAGATTCATGGAGGTTCATGGAGATTCATTCATGGAGATTCATGGAGAATCATAGAGATTCATGGAGGTTCATAGAGATTCATAGAGAAACATGGAGATTCATGGAGGTTCATGGAGATTCTTGGAGGTTCATGGACATTCATGGCGATTCATGGAGGTTCATGGAGGTTCATGGAGTTTCATGGAGAATCATGGAGCTTCATGGAGATTCATTCATGGAGATTCATGGAGATTCATGGAGATTCATAGGGATTTATGGAGGTTCATGGAGATTCATGGACATTCATGGAGATTCAAGGAGATTCACAGAGATTCATGGAGGTTCATGGAGATTCATGGAGGTTCATGGAAATTCATGGAGATTCATGGAGATTCAGTCATGGAGATTCATGGAGAATCATAGAGATTCATGGAGGTTCATGGAGATTCATGGAGATACATGGAGATTCATGGAGTTCATGGAGATTCATGGAGGTTCATGGAGATTCATGGAGATTCATGGAGATTCATAGAGATTCATGGAGGTTCATGGAGATTCATGGAGATTCATGGACATCCACAGAGATTCATGGAGGTTCATGGAGATTCATGGAGGTTCATGGAGAATCATGGAGCTTCATGGAGATTCATTCATGGAGATTTATGGAGAATCATAGAGATTCATGGAGGTTCATGGAGATTCAAAGAGAAACATGGAGATTCATGGAGGTTCATGGAGATTCAGTCATGGAGATTCATGGAGAATCATAGAGATTTATGGAGATTCATGGAGATTTATGGAGATTCATAGAGATTCATGGAGGTTCATGGAGATTCATGGAGATTCATGGACATTCACAGAGATTCATGGAGGTTCATGGAGATTCATGGAGGTTCATGGAGATTCATTCATTGAGATTCATGGAGATTCATGGAGATTCATAGGGATTCATGGAGATTCATGGAGGTTCATGGAGATTCATGGAGATTCATGGAGATTCATGGAGATTCATAGAGATTCATGGAGGTTCATGGAGATTCATAGAGAAACATGGAGATTCATGGAGGTTCATGGAGATTCTTGGAGGTTCATGGACATTCATGGAGGTTCATGGAGATTCATTCATGGAGATTCATGGAGATTCATAGGGATTCATGGAGGTTCATGGAGGTTCATGGAGATTCATGGAGATTCATGGAGGTTCATAGAGATTCATGGAGATTCATGGACATTCACAGAGATTCATGGAGGTTCATGGAGATTCATGGAGGTTCATGGAGATTCATGGAGATTCATTCATGGAGATTCATGGAGATTCATGGAGATTCATAGGGATTCATGGAGATTCATGGAGATTCATAGAGATTCATGGAGGTTCATAGAGATTCATGGAGATTCATGGACATTCACAGAGATTCATGGATGTTCATGGAGATTCATTCATGGAGATTCATGGAGAATCATAGAGATTCATGGAGGTTCATAGAGATTCATAGAGAAATATGGAGATTCATGGAGGTTCATGGAGATTCTTGGATGTTCATGGACATTCATGGAGATTCATGGAGATACATTCATGGAGATACATGGAGATTCATGGAGTTCATGGACATTCATGGAGATTCATGGAGATTCATTCATGGAGATACATGGAGGTTCATGGAGATTCATGGAGATTCATGGACATTCACAGAGATTCATGGAGGTTCATGGAGATTCATGGAGGTTCATGGAGAATCATGGAGCTTCATGGAGATTCATTCATGGAGATTCATGTAGATTCATGGAGAATCATAGAGATTCATGGAGGTTCATAGAGATTCATAGAGAAACATGGAGAATCATGAAGTTTCATTTAGATTCAGTCATGGAGATTCATGGAGAATCATAGAGATTCATGGAGGTTCATGGAGATTCATGGAGGTTCATGGAGATTCATTCATGGAGATTCATGGAGATTCATAGGGATTCATGGAGGTTCATGGAGGTTCATGGAGATTCATGGCGATTCATGGAGGTTCATGGAGATTCATGGAGATTCATGGAGATTCATGGAGATTCGTAGAGATTCATGGAGGTTCATGGAGATTCATGGAGATTCATGGACATTCACAGAGATTCATGGAGGTTCATGGAGATTCATTCATGGAGATTCATTGAGAATCATAGAGATTCATGGAGGTTCATAGAGATTCATGGAGGTTGATGGAGATTCACAGAGATTCATGGAGGTTCATGGAGATTCATGGAGGTTCATGGAGATTCATTCATGGAGATGCATGGAGATTCATAGGGATTCATGGAGGTTCATGGAGGTTCATGGAGATTCATGGCGATTCATGGAGGTTCATGGAGATTCATGGAGATTCATGGAGATTCATGGAGATTCGTAGAGATTCATGGAGGTTCATGGAGATTCATGGAGATTCATGGACATTCACAGAGATTCATGGAGGTTCATGGAGATTCATTCATGGAGGTTCATGGACATTCATGGCGATTCATGGAGGTTCATGGAGGTTCATGGAGGTTCATGGAGAATCCTGGAGCTTCATGGAGATTCATTCATGGAGATTCATGGAGATTCATGGAGATTCATAGGGATTTATGGAGGTTCATGGAGATTCATGGACATTCATGGAGATTCAAGGAGATTCACAGAGATTCATGGAGGTTCATGGAGATTCATGGAGGTTCATGGAAATTCATGGAGATTCATGGAGATTCAGTCATGGAGATTCATGGAGAATCAAAGAGATTCATGGAGGTTCATGGAGATTCATGGAGATACATGGAGATTCATGGAGTTCATGGAGATTCATGGAGGTTCATGGAGATTCATGGAGATTCATGGAGATTCATAGAGATTCATGGAGGTTCATGGAGATTCATGGAGATTCATGGACATCCACAGAGATTCATGGAGGTTCATGGAGATTCATGGAGGTTCATGGAGAATCATGGAGCTTCATGGAGATTCATTCATGGAGATTTATGGAGAATCATAGAGATTCATGGAGGTTCATGGAGATTCAAAGAGAAACATGGAGATTCATGGAGGTTCATGGAGATTCATGGAGAATCATAGAGATTTATGGAGATTCATGGAGATTTATGGAGATTCATAGAGATTCATGGAGGTTCATGGAGATTCATGGAGATTCATGGACATTCACAGAGATTCATGGAGTTTCATGGAGATTCATGGAGGTTCATGGAGATTCATTCATGGAGATTCATGGAGATTCATGGAGATTCATAGGGATTCATGGATGTTCATGGAGGTTCATGGAGATTCATAGAGATTCATGGAAGTTCATGGAGATTCATGGAGATTCATAGACATTCACAGAGATTCATGGAGGTTCATGGAGATTCATGGACATTCATGGAGATTCAAGGAGATTCACAGAGATTCATGGAGGTTCATGGAGATTCATGGAGGTTCATGGAAATTAATGGAGATTCATGGAGATTCAGTCATGGAGATTCATGGAGAATCATAGAGATTCATGGAGGTTCATGGAGATTCATGGAGATACATGGAGATTCATGGAGTTCATGGATATTCATGGAGGTTCATGGATATTCATGGAGATTCATGGAGATTCATAGAGATTCATGGAGGTTCATGGAGATTCATGGAGATTCATGGACATCCACAGAGATTCATGGAGGTTCATGGAGATTCATGGAGGTTCATGGAGAATCATGGAGCTTCATCTAGATTCATTCATGGAGATTTATGGAGAATCATAGAGATTCATGGAGGTTCATGGAGATTCAAAGAGAAACATGGAGATTCATGGAGGTTCATGGAGATTCAGTCATGGAGATTCATGGAGAATCATAGAGATTCATGGAGGTTCATGGAGATTCATGGAGGTTCATGGAGATTCATGGAGGTTCATGGAGATTCATTCATGGAGATTCATGGAGATTCATGGAGATTCATAGGGATTCATGGAGGTTCATGGAGGTTCATGGAGATTCATGGAGATACATGGAGATTCATGGAGTTCATGGAGATTCATGGAGGTTCATGGAGATTCATGGAGATTCATGGAGATTCATGGAGATTCATAGAGATTCATGGAGGTTCATGGAGATTCATGGAGATTCATGGACATGCACAGAGATTCATGGAGGTTCATGGAGATTCATTCATGGAGATTCATGGAGAATCATAGAGATTCATGGAGGTTCATAGAGATTCACAGAGAAACATGGAGATTCATGGAGGTTCATGGATATTCTTGGAGGTTCATGGACATTCATGGAGATTCATGGAGATTCATGGAGATTTATGGAGATTCATGGACATTCACAGAGATTCATGGAGGTTCATGGAGATTCATTCATGGAGATTCATGGACATTCACAGAGATTCATGGAGGTTCATGGAGATTCATGGAGGTTCATGGAGATTCACAGAGATTCATGGAGGTTCATGGCGATTCATGGAGGTTCATGGAGATTCATTCATGGAGATTCATGGAGATTCATGGAGATTCATAGGGATTCATGGAGGTTCATGGAGGTTCATGGAGATTCATGGAGATTCATGGAGGTTCATAGAGATTCATGGAGATTCATGGACATTCACAGAGATTCATGGAGGTTCATGGAGATTCATGGAGGTTCATGGAGATTCATGGACGTTCACAGAGATTCATGGAGGTTCATGGAGATTCATGGAGGTTCATGGAGAATCATGGAGCTTCATGGAGATTCATTCATGGAGATTCATGGAGATTCATGGAGATTCATAGGGATTCATGGACATTCATGGAGATTCATGGAGATTCATTCATGGAGATACATGGAGGTTCATGGAGATTCATGGAGATTCATGGACATTCACAGAGATTCATGGAGGTTCATGGAGATTCATCGAGGTTCATGGAGAATCATGGAGCTTCATGGAGATTCATTCATGGAGATTCATGGAGATTCATGGAGATTCATAGGGATTCATGGAGATTCATGGAGATTCATAGAGATTCATGGAGGTTCATGGAGATTCATGGAGATTCATGGACATTCACAGAGATTCATGGATGTTCATGGAGATTCATTCATGGAGATTCATGGAGAATCATAGAGATTCATGGAGGTTCATAGAGATTCATAGAGAAACATGGAGATTCATGGAGGTTCATGGAGATTCTTGGAGGTTCATGGACATTCATGGAGATTCATGGAGATACATTCATGGAGATACATGGAGATTCATGGAGTTCATGGACATTCATGGAGATTCATGGAGATTCATTCATGGAGATACATGGAGGTTCATGGAGATTCATGGAGATTCATGGACATTCACAGAGATTCATGGAGGTTCATGGAGATTCATGGAGGTTCATGGAGAATCATGGAGCTTCATGGAGATTCATTCATGGAGATTCATGGAGATTCATGGAGATTCATAGGGATTCATGGAGATTCATGGAGGTTCATGGAGATTTATGGAGATTCATGGAGATTTATGGAGATTCATGGAGGTTCATGGAGATTCATTCATGGAGATTCATGGAGAATCATAGAGATTCATGGAGGTTCATAGAGATTCATAGAGAAACATGGAGATTCATGGACATTCACAGAGAGTCATGGATGTTCATGGAGATTCATTCATGGAGATTCATGGAGAATCATAGAGATTCATGGAGGTTCATAGAGATTCATAGAGAAACATGGAGATTCATGGAGGTTCATGGAGATTCTTGGAGGTTCATGGACATTCATGGAGATTCATGGAGATACATTCATGGAGATACATGGAGATTCATGGAGTTCATGGACATTCATGGAGATTCATGGAGATTCATTCATGGAGATACATGGAGGTTCATGGAGATTCATGGAGATTCATGGACATTCACAGAGATTCATGGAGGTTCATGGAGAT